>JAEMWC010000504.1:300000-325000 GCA_016490735.1 Pachyseris speciosa
GACACCTGTCAAAACAAGGAATCAACTGACCGATGTCACGTGACCATAACGGGGCTCAAGTTAACACCTCATCGGGGTCAGCTTTTTTTTTTTAAGTTCTCCGCTGACCAGTTACTTGCTTTCGATTTGATCGTAGGCTCAGATTAGGTGTGGGACACCCAAACCAAATCGAGGCTTAATTTTTCGCGCACTTTCTGCGGCTCGTAATTTCACATTCAGTTGGTTTCTTCATTTTGAGCACACCAACTTCATCCTCTTCGATCCAAGTTTGTCTTTAAGTCCTTTAAATTCGCGTAAAATGCTTAAAAATCAAGAACTAGTCAAAAGATACTCCGGAAGGTGAATTTTCAAGTGATGAAAGGAAGAGCGAAATATTCTTCTCAAGAAAAGCTTCAAACTTGGATCGATTGTGCAGTTGAAAACAGTATGATTCAACGCTTCAAGGGTTTCACTTTTCCGCGGCATCTTGCATCTCACCAAGAAAGGTCACTTAACAGTCCACTGGTATTAATGGGATAAACGAGTAGCTCAAACTCTGTGGAAGAAGCTCTTTCTTTGGACAAACCGTATGCTATTTTTGCAGATGCTTGTTTTTACTTTACTGAAGCTTACGTATTTTCAACTGGTAGAAACCTCTACAACACAGGAAGCTTAACCCATTGACTACCAGCCGTTTTTACGTTTTCGGAGTGATTTTCCACTTATAAACGATGAATAGCATTTCGTGACTCTTTATTTGAAACTACCATGGAAAAGGGTGCTGTCCTAAGGCACTGGAGGCTCAAGGTTTCTGAAAACGTCATTTTGACGTAGCTATTTTTCGTCCGTGAAGCAACAACAACGGCCCAAGTTCGGTTTGCTTGCGATTTTTGCTAAGTTTACAGCCATTTTTCATCTTTAGCGGCTGCCTGATGAGCATCATTAAGCGTGACGGTAGCTAAGAGTCCACTTTCTCAAAGAATTGAGCAAGGTGATGTACTTTGTTGTCGAATTTGGCTTGTTAGTCGACGACTTGGAATTTGGCCGGTCGGACACTTAGTACCTTTGGGACTCAACTATTGATGAATTTCTCGACCTACCGCCACATATTTTGGAATTTGTGAGCACTGAAGATGACCACAAGCAGGAAATTTTGGCGGTAGGTCGGAGTGGCGCGCTGTGTGAAAGAATTGGGGGAAGGAACGGACGCTGTCAAAACTTCTCGTTATTTCCCAGCATGCAATGCGGTCGCGATGTTAAAAATGTCGGGAAGGCCCGAATGCACCAGAACAAAAGGCTGTATCTACGCTCTCTTTGGTGAAAATCGCTACGTTTCTTGCGTTTATTGGATATGCAAATTTAAAGCACATTCCATTTCGTCCTCACAACTAACAGTTAAGGCAATATTGGTGCGATTGAGAAAGTTGCAATGTTTCGAAGCATGGGAGTTTTTTACGGCCGGTTTTGGCCTGCACGGGTGCCAGTGGGGTAACATTTGGTTTAATCGTTGTTACTTTTGTTCAGGAATGAAACTTCTATTTTTCTCTCGAATGAATATAAATAACAATCATCTGTACTCGTTTTGGACGCAAAGAAGTAGTTGAATTGTTTGTTTATTTTGTTGCGTTGTTTTCTTTGCAAGCGAACGAGTGTTTTTACTCGGCTTGGCTGACTGTTTTTTGACCTTGGTGCCTCAACAGTGTTAAGAAACGTCTTCCCTTATCTTATTAACACGTAATCGCAATGATTCCTCGTAAAATTAAGGATTAAAGGCGGAAACTCAAGCTCCATTAAAAAAAGAAAAAGCCGATCAAATGCTTGTGCATGTGCACGTCTCAAAATCTGACTTAAAGTTGTCGATATGCTGTCAAAAATGTCAAAAACCAGCATGCTTCACTCCTCATATGAAAAAAGACATCTTCGTCGAAAGCGGCCTGTAAACAACAATTAAGATTCGCCGTCTATAAACATGTCGTCTTAATTTGTTTGAACCGGTAAGAATCAACATTTGGATGTTAAAAACAGCGAAATGGGTTGACTGGCTGGCTGGCTTTGATAAATTTTATAGTGGATGGGTCTGCGAGAGAAATGCTCGTGTGGTTTGCCGTACGCGCTTTCTTCCTTAACTGGATTATGTTTTGCCACTGAGAATCATTAATTGAAGAAGGTTCTTCGGAAGACATGGAAAGTAAAAGTAAGACTATCAAAGCACTTTAGTGTTTTATGTCAACCAAGGAAAGATCTTGTGGGAAATGGCGCTATTATCCAGCTCTGTCGCGTTCCGAGTGATTGCCGCCTCAGTGATTCCTGTTGACTGCTCTAATCGATCAGGTACAGACCTCTTTTTTGTCTTTTCTACAGACAACTACGTCAAAAGTGCTAAGCAATTTTTCTAACTTAATAAAATATATTTTTGTTAGTTGTCTAATTTCTCCACCTTCTCCAAGAATCTTCGAAGAAATATTATTCGCACTGTGCTTTGTTTTCTTGTAATATGTTTGTTGTTCTGTTGTTTTCTGAACCGTGGTCAATTCCTGTTGACTGCTGTAAACGATCAGTTTCTGCCCTTCATTTGCTTTTCTAGGGGCATTTATGTCAAAATACATACCGATTTTTCCAGCTTAATCAGTACAAGTTATTTTGTTACTAGCTAGTCTTGTTTAATTTCTCTACCTTCTCCTTCTTCGAGCAAACACTTGCATCGTACTTTGTTCGCTTGTAGTGTTTTTTTTTATCCGCTTTGAATTCCTTTACACTTTCCTCGGAAAGAAGTTAGGACTCAAGAATGTCTGTATATATATATATATATTTTTTGCAAACGTTTGCTATCGAAAACTCCTCGTTTTCCCAGCTGCTGCAAATTAAACTGGCCCAAATAAAGCCATGCGAAGTTGCTCGGTGAGAGTATGCAGCTCCGATTCTAGGCTTGGCCTGGCTAAATATATATATGGTCTTCAGGTTTTCTGGTTCCATCCATCGAACATCACGCATGCACCTTCTTTAAGCAGTTTTAAGTCCTATCTACCACATTATTTGTGTCAATTTTAAATCAGATGTAGCTTGTGAGTGACAAGTATGTAATTTAATTAGGTTAGCTTTGGATTGTATTTCAATTTTACTTCTTAATTTTTAGTGTCAATCTCAAATTAGAGGTGACTTGTAAGAGACAAGTATTCGACTTAATTTGATTAGGTTAGCTTTGGGCCACGTTTAAATTTCACCTCTTAGTTTTCAGAATGTGTAATATTTAACAATTATTAATTGAAGTGGAGGTAAATATCCACCACTTTCACCGACACTGAGGTGAATAATTGTTTTAGTATATACCACACAAGCTGAATAATTAGCGGACAAAACATTACTTTATGTGTGACAATATACCGACAAGCGGTTGGAAATTGTAAAATCTTGCGCGCCGGCTGCTCGGAGGTGTATAGTACTTGCTAATCACCGCCGAGTTAACCAATCACAGCGCACGAAAAGCACTGTTCACTTGTGTGGTATATGCTAATAGATAATATTCTTTGTATGGGAATTTACTTTCTCCCAATTATTCTCCAGTCATGCACTATTTTTTCTTTTGTATCAACTTAGTTGTACTCGCATGACAAAGTATTATTAAACTTAAAAACAAACTTAAAGTAAGCTCTTTTTCATCGATGTACACATCCTTTGGACTTCCTTCTCCTGCATACAGTCTTTCAATTAATTTTATTAGCTGGTCACACCAATCTTGTGGTATGTTTAGATGACATTTGGGACTAATGTTTAATGGGATTTCTGATGTTTGATGAAGTATGTTGTGCAATTTCAGATGTACATGGAGAAATCTAAGACTAGTCCTTACCTTTCGTGTAAAACAGAAAATAAAGTTAAGATGGCTAACATGGATTTCAAGCACTTTTGCTTTGATGAATCATTACCTTTAATCCTCATACTACATTGTTTATTACCTTGATAGTGGTATCAACCAAATTCCCAATATTTTATTATCACGTTGCTTGGTCTTGCACTTGGCTGGCCAGAAGAGCAACTGGATTTGTTTTTGAAAACACTGTAGGTGCATTGATTGATGGGCTTAATGTAAGCAAGCAGTTTTTGTGTGATAGTGTTCGGAAAGGCTCAATGGTTTTTAGGTCGCTGTAAGAAGGATGTTAGGCTCAAATTCTATCAAACACAACAACGTTTAATCCACGTCTGTTCGTCGAAAAACTACATTTTGCAAGCACATGTCTTCCAATCCCATGATGCCCAGAAAAACTTTCAAACAGGCACGTAAGGCGGGTGTACAGTTATCGCAACATTCCTAACATCCTCCCCCTAAACCTGTGGAAAGACTGGTCAACACAAATCCCTACAAACTTCAAGTAGCTTGGAAAACATTATGAGAAAATGTCCAGTGCTCACTTGATCAAACAAATTAAAGAAGCTCTTCAATCCACGCTCTTCTCCTTCTCTCTGACTCTACTGCGGCTGCTCTACTGGGGTTTCTCCTTGGTTAACTTGGCTGTTGAAAGTCCTCAGCGGCATGGTTTACAGCAGGACCTCCATGATCGTCCGAGGCAACAGATTCATTTTCACTCCTTATTTCCAGTGGGTACAACAACTGAATCGGACGTCTCAAGGTAGAGGGTCTGGGGTTTTTTGACTTCACTCTAATAGTTCCACCTCTGACAAGACCATCTGCTCCAGTTATCAAATCTTGAACTCTGGCCAGTCTCCAGAATCCTCGAGGTCGCTCCTCATCATGCACGACAACAATATCTCCAACTACTATTGGTGTCGAGTTAGAACTCTTGCCAGAATGTCGATCTGAGTCACGGAGATCTATCAAGTATTCATTCTTCCACCTGTGCCAGAAATGATTCATCACATTGCTAAAATGGTTTGCTCTCTTGCTTAGCTCAGTGGGTGAAAGTTCAACATCAGGATCTGATGGGTCTCCAGTAGTCATACGATCAGGTAGGCTCAGTAAACTTCGTCCATGAAGCAGGTGTGATGGTGTAAGTGGTTCATCTACTTCTTCGGAGGAAACATAGGAAAGTGGTCTTGAATTGAGAATCATTTCCACCTCTACAGTGACGGTGATCAGTTTATCATATGTGAGTTTCGCCCCTCCGATGGTTTTCTTCAGGCACCGTATCATGGACCTTATCATTCTCTCAAAGAGGCGTCCCCACCATGGAGCTCTTTCCAGATTGAAGATCCATTTGACTCTTTTCTCTGCTAAGTACTGTTTTACTCCTGGATTTCTCATTAGCTCTGTTATCTGTTTAGATGCAGATTTAAAGGTCGTCCCATTGTCTGAAACAATACTGGAAGGTAAGCCTCGTCTTGCTGTGAATCTGCGGAAACTTCTAAGAAATGCTTCCGGAGTCAAGTCCGGCACTATATCAAGTTGAACTGCTCTCGTCACACAGCATGTGTATAGGCAAATCCAGACCTTGTTCTCGGTTTTCCTCTTAGCTTCCTTCACATACAATGGGCCAGCATAGTCCACACCAGTAAACGTAAAAGCAGGTGCTGTTTTCACCCTAAAATCAGGCAAAGGGGGTGGTGGAGGTGCTTTATGCGCCTTTCCCTCATATCTCCGACATGTCACACAGTCATGCAGAAGCTTCTTGACAGTCTGTCTTCCCTTTACTAACCAGAACTTGGAGCGTAACTCTGTGAGTGCATCTTTGACACCGTTGTGCATAACTCTTTTGTGGCAATCCTCAATAACTAGAGTGGTAAAACTGTGGCTACTATCAAGTAGGATGGGATGCTTGGTTGTGTACGGAAGTTCAGCATTAGACAGCCTTCCTCTGCACTTTAGAAGGCCATCAGAATCCGTGAAGAGATCAACCTTCCGGCTCCAGCTTTCAAATTTCTTATTCAGATGCAGAGTCCTTTGTACATACAAAATCCAACACTGCTCCGCCTCTTTCAGGTCTGCTGCGCTTATGTCCGATTCAAATATTCGCTCACCTCCTTTCAGTCTTTCTTTGAGGTTCCTGACAAATCGCAATACGTAGGCCGTAACTCGTAGCAGGCGTTGAAGATCACTGAAGTGGTCTAAATCAATAAGATTACTGATGCTGTGGCTTTCAGAACTGGTAATGAAGGTCTGGGTTTTGAGATGTTCTCGATTCTTCATGGTCATTTCTGCCAAGCACTCGTCAGGTATGTGTCCAGCATGACTGCCCTCAACTGGTTCATTCTCGTAAGGGGTTACCACTCTGGACCACTGGGATAAAGCACACTTGATGCTAGCTGAGGAGCATTCATTCCTCTCGATGAAATGTCTGCAGGGCTGCTGTCGGTAGGACAATGTCTCCAGCAGTCAACAGGGAGGAGTCTTCTGATCTGGGTGACTCGGTGTTGTACAAACTGTTTCCCCTCTTTGTCAGTGTTCTTGTTCCAACTGAGTGCAATCTCAGAGTCACTCGAACAGGTAATCTTCTTAATAGGCACTTCACATTCCAAGGCTGCCTTAACAGCGGAAATGAGTCTAACAAGTATGAATGCTGCAAGAAGTTCCAGTCTGGGAATTGTTTCCTTGCTGAGCGGGTCCACTCTTGTCTTAGAAGCTACGAATTTAGTGTAGGCTTGAGAGGTCGTTTTGATTTCAAGGTAGACAACTGCACTGTATGCCTTTAAGGAAGCATCACAGAACCCATGAAGGTTGCAATGAACGACTGCATCTCGTGGCTCCTTAAAATAGCATCTCTCTAACCAGAATGGTTGGACGTCTTGTAGGCTTGAAACTAGTTTGCTCCACTTGGTGAGAAGGTCCCCTTCCAATTTGCCATCCCAGTTGGTTTTGCTTTAGCAAAGTTCTTGAAACAAGAGTTTGAACTGCACTACAACCGGGGACAGAAAACCAATGGGATTATAGAATTTTGCAGCAATCGAGGCAATGTTTCTTTTAGTGGGAACGCTCTCCAAGGCTTGCTTAGCTATAGCACTGAGGTCAAAAATAAACTGGTCTTCTACAAAGTCCCACTGAACTCCTAGAATCTTCTGTACAGGCTTATCATTGACTTGTGTGTGTCCAAGTGCAATCTTGGCGTAAGATTGTTCGTCCTCAAAGACCAACTTCCGGGTGTCATCATTAACTGCAGTTACTTCAAGGCTCCCTGCATCAAATGTATCCTCTTTGCTGGTAGGTGGGGTAGAGTGAGCACTGCATAATCTGGTTTCATTCTCTTCGATGTGGTTCCTTAAGTCAGTGGAAGCTGTCACAAATTTTCTCAGATTGAAGCCGCCCCCTGGAAGCCTTAGCTTGGATTTGATGTACATCTGGTATGCTTCCTCATCTGTGTCTCCCCCCGTACTCAAATCATCAACGTAAATAGACCTTAGGAAAGTCTTGACGAATTCCGGGTCGTCCTATTCATATCTCTACATGTGGTGTTTGACCGTCGCATTGAGCAGGAAGGGAGTAGACGACACACCAAATACAACTCTGGCAAACCTCAACACAACAACTTCAGGACTCTTCTTCTGGGCATCGTCAACCCAGAGAAATCTTAAAACATCTCTATCTTCTTCGGCAACTGATATATTAAGGAATGCCTTCTAAATGCCTCCAACAAAGGCCTTTCTGTTTGTTCGGAACCTGAGGATGATGTCCATAATCTTCTGAGAGAGAGCCGGCCCAGTGTACAAACAGTCATTTAAGGAGGTGCCATTTGACTTACACGACGCATCGTAAACGATTCTCAGCTTTGTTGTCACCTTGACCCTCCTAATGACCGCATGGCATGGAAGGTAATGGACTCTTCCCACTTCTCCATTTTCCGGCTTACTGACCTCTTCCACAGTTCCACTCTTAATCTTGCCTTGATAACAGCATCATACTCAAAGAGCACGCTTGGATCTTTTTTAAGGCGATTTAACAGATTCTTGAATCGCTTGAGGCTTGTCTCGAAGTTGTTGGGTAGAATTGGATGGGTGTCCTTCCAGGGCAGGTGTACCTCATACCTGCCATGCCGAAAGGTGATAGTGTTGGTGAACTGGCTGTAGACTGACTGTTCACAGCTTGATATCCCCAATGACTCTAAGTCCCAGAATCTTTTCAGCTCCCCAATACAGTCATTGTTCTCGGGATGAATAGGTTCAGAAGCATACCTAAGGACATGCGTACTAGACACCAGGTTCACCGATGGTTCACTGTCACTGATTGAGCCTTCTACTGGTCCGGATAGCACCAAACCAAGTGTCGTGTGTACAGCCATTGGACCGCTGTCTCCTCTTCTCACTTCCCCTGTAAATATCTGCCAGAACTGATCAGATCCGATTTAGATGTCTACTTCAGCAGGTCCAGCTTCTTTGGAATAATCAGCTAGGAGTAGGTCACTGAGATAGTCATACATGTTCTTTGCCAAGTCTACTGTCTGACCAGTGAGAGGTTCACAAATCAGTGGTACTGAATAGGCTGACATCTGCATATCCTTCCCATTCAGAGGTTTGATTTTGAAATGGACAACATCACATTCTGTGACTTCTCTTCCTTAGACCCAAAGGTTTTGATTAGCATTGTTTCTTGGTGGTCAACTTGTAGGTTTAGCTCTTTCTTCAGACGGTTCGTGATGTACGATCTTTGACTTCCACTATCAAGAATTATTCTTATCTTTCTGCCTCTCCCTGCAGACCCTGTCTTGTTAATAATGGCTTGAGCTGCTTATAAGAGGATGGGAGTCTTCGAACTAATGAACATGACTGCAGGTGCGGAGTCAGGTGAGGACTTGTCTCCTTGGTTTGTACCTTCCTTTGACTGAAGTTTGTCACTGGGTGGGGGCAGAGGGGTGTGGCTGGTACGGACGCTGATATGATGCCGGCCGTTACACTTAAAGCATTTGTTTTGTGATGGGCAATCTCGGCTCTGGTGATTTTTCTTCAAACAAACATAACATCTTCCAGCCCTTCTTAGGATTTCCCTTCTAGCTTGCACATCGGTCACTGCTTGCATTTGTTGGAAGCATGAGGCTGTTTACAATGGGTGCAAGTTGGAGAGGAAAGTGAGGTGAAGGTTAGAGCTGAGGCTGTAGGAGGATCATTCCCATACTGATCTCTTCTACGGGATGGCAAGTTCATGGTTGCACCCATAGCTCTCTCAGGTGCCTCTAGTTCTTGGTGCAATGCTTTCAGTAAGGAGTCAAGTTCCCAGTCTCCTCCCTTGATCTCCCTGCTTACAATCAGACGTAGTTCATGGGGTATCTTGTTCATCAATACAAACGAAAGTAGGTTACCATACGATTTAGATGATACACCAAGTGCTTTGAGACCCCTAACATGCACTTCTACCGAATCATAAATTCTTCTTAGACCCTTTAAATCATTATTGAAAGTAACGGGTGTCATGTTAAGAGGTCCCTCCATATGTTTGTTGATAATCATCTGCTTATTTCCAAATCTCCCCTTCAAAATAGCAATCCCTTCCTCATAATTGGCGGTTGTTACAGATAAACCTGCAATGGCTTCACTGGCAGCCTTTTCCAAAAAGGAAATCAGATGGTTGAACTTGTCAATCGTAGCTATGCTAGTGTGGTTGTGAGTGAAAGCCTCATACGTGTCCCAGAAAGTACACCATTTTGTAACATACCCATCAAACTTTCAGTGGATCTCCTGTCTGCGGTTCGAATTTGTCGTTTCCTTCTAATTTCCGTCTCAGACACCGCTTGGTTTTCGCCTCCCCCAGCTTCAGAGGGCACAGAAGAGGCTGTAGGCGTTCCTTTCTTCCCCATGTTTTCGAAGGCTTTGTCGTTGGTTCGAAGATTCAATCAGAATGTTTCCCAGAATTTCTCAGAATAATAGGCTTTCTTCGAAGATTTTCTCGATTCATCCGGCTCGAAGGACCATGTTCGGAAAGGTTCCATGATTTTTAGGTCGCTGTAAGAAGGATGTCAGGCTCAAATTCTATCAAACTCAAAACTCAACAACGTTTAATCTACTTCTGTTCGTCGAAAAACTACATTCTGCGAGCACATGTCTTCCCATCCCATGATGCCTAGAAAAACTTTCAAACAGACACGCAAGGCGTGCGTACAGTTATCGCAACATTCCTAACAGAGAGTAAGGTCAAGAAGTAACTGATCATAGGAAATATCTTGGTCTTAATTCATATCATCTAAATATTTTTTATTGATTTCCATGTATCTTTCTTTCATAATTTTTTTGAGGCATACATATATCCAGAGGATACACGATTTCTGATTTCCGACTGTCTCATGGGAGGCTGTGGATAACTGAAATTGCATTCATTGTGAAGTGATGATCGGAATCACTATACTGTATATCTGATGTGATGCGGATTCAGAGGAGCAATCACCAGGCTTCTCCACCAATTTCTAGTGGCTCTAAACCATAACTAAGTAGCCTACAGTTGGACAAGGAAACAGACCTGTCCTTAGGTATTGCTCTAAGATGTTAAGAAATGTTTTGTTTCTAGAATTTACAGATGCAAACTAGTGTTGCAGGTTCTTTTTTACACAAGTGTTAAAGATTATTTTAAAAAAACCCACCTCAATATTTTTATTTTGCTTTTTTAACATCTCCAAACTCAATTTGCAAAGGAATTATTATTACCTTACTCAATAGAATGCTTGTTTTTAGGAGGGGTGGGGGTCCACATCCTTAAAAGGGGGTTCATATCTGCTAGGAGTTCTGGACTAGGGGGTCCAAATCTGATCCCCAAGTAGATCTGGACTGGAAGGTGCAAATCTGCGGGGGGTCCAAATCCACTGTGCCACTGGCTCAGATCACCTTTTCATACTATTTTTTACAGCATTGGGTCTGTAGCTTGAGTGAGGTTAGATGGGTAATATGACAAGCAGACTATATGTAAATGCCAGTAGAAAAGGAATGCTTTTGGTGGTCCGATTTTAGGCTTGGCTAAATGTATATATTATGAAGTTATGGGGCAAAGTTGTAAAGAATTTACCTGCGATGTTACGTACACAACACCATTCCCTCGATCATCCGCCATTTATAGCGGTTTCTTTAGACGTAAGCTTACGTCTTGCAGGCTCATATTTTCTTTTGTTAAATCTAAGCGCTTGAAGAACGTCGTATGAAAGTCATCTATTAAAGGAGGAATTCGACCAAGCGAAACATTTATTTTCAAGGAAACGGGAAGAATTTTCACGTTTGATCAGAGGACGGCAGTCAAATCAGTCAAATCCTAGTTATACCGATTTTCCTCGCGGTGAACTCGGCACTTCACTCATCCTGGAAGATGTGACGGAAGCTGATAATCGACTCGTGGCACTAAGAAGCAAACCGAGCTGAAATTTTTTTTTTTAACACCGTCTCCATTGTATTATTTGGCAACGAAACACGATCGCTCCTTCTACGATTATTGGTGACTGGAGAACTCTATTTTGCCAGCACACGCGAACGAACGGTGAAAAAAGGAGAACTGGGCAGGAGTTTTTTGTGCCTCGCGTGTTTTTAGATGCCTCGCACGTCTGCCTCGCATGCCTCGCTGGCTCCCAGATTGTGCATCGCCGTGCAGAGTCCACGGAGTGTTACATAAAGTTGAAAGTTAGAAACGAATAATGCAATCCGTTTGCAATTAATCAAAATTATTCGCGAATAGTTGGCGACACGGGCTGAGTGTTTTAACCGTAAAGTGCCGGAAACGTAAAGTGCTAGAAACAAAGTTACCCGCCGCAGTTCTTTTCTTCGTTCTTTTGGCAAGCTCTATAAAGGGCTTCCAAGCACGATTTCACACCTTCCACCCCTCGTTGCAGTCTCGTCAAAATCTACATTTAGTCCGATCGCCAACGCGGCTTCTCCAAGTGCGTTTATCTGTTCCACTTGATCTTTTATTATTGCTATGAGAGGAGTAACCACGATAATTGTTGAAACAGGTCCTGGATAAGCGTGGAAACACCTGAAAAATCATACTCTTTCCGAAACCCCGGCGTTGGTGCGATCGCGAAAACATATCTCCCAGCGACAAGATTCTTCAGGCAATCTACCTGCCCTTCGAATAGCAAAACAATGTTCGGAAAGTTCTTCAGTATGTTGTTTGCTACCATTTGGAACTTTGCGTGACACGTTTGCCCTGATCCGCAATGTTTCCTCTGATTGCGTTTCTTATCGACCTTTGTGTTGACAGAAACTTTCAAAATTGACCGATCAGAGGGTATACCAGATTCTGGTACAGCGGAACGACCTTTCTAAAAACCGTTTTACAGGCGTTCCTTCCCGACGCCCGTCCCAAGGCCCCCTCCATTTTTTGCCGCTTTATTTTCGCACAGTGATATGTGTATCCCCATAAACATATCATTAGTGATATGTGTATCCCCTTCTCATATTTCCTCAGTGTTTTGTGTATCCCCGGTACCCTCCCAGAACACTCAAATCCCTTGGGTATCCCCTCCAAAACAAATCATGATTTCGCGAGAAATTCGCAAAGAAATAAAACACGAAGAGCGGAGATGAACTTTGTAAACCGTGGCATCTTATATAGACTTGATCATCATGATGTTGCGGGAAATTCGCAAATTACCGGCGAGCGATGGATTCCGCAAAATATGGAAACCTTTTGCAAGATGTGACAAACCAGGTTTACCCTGAAGGGTTTACGAAACAAGACAAAATGAGCTTGCGAAGATTTTCCAGAAAGTTCGAGTATGCCTCGGAGTTAGAATGCTTCTTTACTGCCACTCACACGTACTAACGCTTTTGGAGGTCAAGAATAAAAACGCTCGAGCTTCAAATTGCGTGCATAATTTAATATTGCTAAACACACAACTCACATGGACTGTGACTAAACACAGTTTTGTTCATGTTTGCCAGTTGATTTTGTCGCTCTGTGCACTGAATCGAATGCTCGTTTCCGCCGGAGGTTGCGTCACGGCGCCTGTAAACACTTTTAATTACGTGCTGTTCAACGTTTGAAGTGTTGTTCAGCAGCGATGTTATGCGGTTGAATGTTTCCATTTCGCTCATGTTTTGAGCGAACTGTTATTACAGGAGATTTCTTAGCACGCAATATAATCCAACCAAACGAGGCCGACGATATAACTCTAACATAAATCTACCCTTCTCAGCCGTAAAATCCGCTATTGACAATCCGACTCTCGCCTCATATAATGTATTTGACGCCCTTTTGCGAGTAATCAGTGTTTTGTGTATCCCCACCGGGGATACACATATCACTAGTGATATGTGTATGGGGGATACACATATCACTGTGACATCGCCTCTTTTTGCCGGTAAACTCGCGCCCTGTTTACTATCTGAACGCCTGGAACAGGCTAAGACTCACCCTGCCCCTGCCCCTGCCCCTGTGCCTGCCACAATCAACTCGTCGTTCGAGAACGCTTGTCACACACTAATGCTTCAATGGTTTTAACAATGGAAAGCATAAGAAACACATTTGCTATTGCTATCGGCTCTGTAAATAGAGAGCTAGCTAGGTAACATGCAATATTCCGACCATTAACCGAAGCTGTTCGAATGATATCCACGATATTTGACTGGATACACAGATACCGACCATTACCCGAAACTGTCCGACTGAGAACGAAATTTTCTCAAAAGTTGTCAGACAATCGACGACGTTTGACTGACAGCAGGTCTGGAGAGAGATAAACCACGTTTTCACGATACTTTTCGCTTCTTCTGACGAAAGGCATTTACAAAATATAAACACATTTATTTTCATTGAAAGTCAAATACAATTCTTGTCGAGTACTTCAACAGCGGCCTTGATTTATCAAACCGAATTCTCACAGAAAGCCGTAGAAAATATTTTATTGGGGGCAGATTTATGTCACGTGCTAGGTAACCAGAGTTATCATATTTCAGTCGATCATGTTTGTTACCACAACATCGCCGGATGTGATGGTTCTTCGATGTTTCGAGATTTCTTGGACCAGCGTGTAAGAAAACTTGGTTTGACCTTTTTTTGCGACAATGTTAACATTAACTAACAGCGCTTATTCTAAGGTAAACAAGAAAGACGTTTTTGAGCTTATTTCACATTGTCATGCAGTTGAAAGCTGAACAGCAATTTGCTTATTTAATGTTTACCTAAGCTTTGTTATAAACTTTTAAGGTATTTGGTAACAAAAACAACTGAACAGCAAGGCAAAGTGAGCGAAATTCGAAACAATTCTTTCTCGAGATGAAAATGGCAACTGGTTGCAGTAACTGTTCACAGTTGCTGTGTCTTATAATTATCAACTAACCGGCCAAAGTTGAAAATGCAAATTTAAAGGATAAAAGCATATTATGATGTTCGCTACATCCGAGCAGCCGACGTTTCGCGGTAAAGTGATTTTACTGGTGTTCAAAAGGCGTTGATTACAGCTAGCTAAGGCCTGTTCCAAAGGTCGTGCTATTGCCGTGCCGAACTATTAAAATTCAAGAGTTAAATTTCACTTAAGCATGGCAGTGGCATGACGTTTCAAATCTCTGTTCCCGTTCGGCAGGTTGAATTTGTTGCCACTGAATTAAAATTCGACGTTTGAACCAGTGCTGCCCTATAGCCGTGCCACTCCGGGTCAAATTCATTTGAGTTCGGCATTGCAGTAGCAAGACGTTTGCAATAGGCCTAAGCTGACTTGATTAACTTTTCAGGTCTTTTCACCCTGATTTATTCATACCTATCATCTACCTGCTCGATCATTTGTTAGCTTTATGTATATAGTGCTTTGGTATCCCACATATGTAGCCGTTAGGCTACCTATTTTTCAAGCCTTGTTTTAATAGTATTTTTCCAAAGCCATATAGCCCGTTTGGCAGTTGTCTGCTCAGTGACCTGCCCTATGAATGGAAACGAGGCTGAAGGTGTCATGCAAATGTGGACTAGTTATAAGAACAACAAGATTTACATGAGAAAAGCAGTGAGGTGTGTATCAAAACAAGCTGACTCCAGCTTCGTCTTCATTCATAAAGGCCACGTCACTAAGCATGCAGTTGTAAAATGGGCCAAACAAGACGTTACCTACAGCTAGAAAAACAAACAGGAAGCTGTAATGTTCCATTTACGTTAGACAGTCATGTACTTCCCATTAGCCAACACCCTCCCCACCCACCATCAACCGGGGCAACCAACGAGCCAAATCAACCAAAGGCTGTAGAAAGGCATTTTTAAGTACCGGTACATTATTGTGTTTAAAGTTTGTTTTAAGTGATCTGTTGGTCAGCTAGAAAAATTTAGCTGAAAATTTACTTGCCCGAAAATGGTAGGGAACAAATGTTCCCCTGAGAAAATGCTAGCTGAAATGAACTTTCCACAGACTTTCTAGGGAACTATTTTCTTTCCGAAAACGCTAGCTCACGTTTTGGCTGCAAAAACAGCAAATATGACCTTTCCGAAAACCTCAGGGGGTATGATTGCCCCATTGCGAATCTTTTAGGCAACGTTTTAGTTACGAAAATCTGAGTGCACTCTTTAATAGACGCAGAAAGCCTAAGCGAATTACCCTCCACCGAACAGATATCTACCGAAACTTATCTTTTGGTGCCCCTGAACATAACTAACACAGACCATTCTTAACCGAAATATAAACCTAAAGCCAACAAAATAGGACAAGTCAGATGAACTACATACTGAATTTTCCAGAAAAAGTTGAGATGTCCAAGGACTATGAATTGTTGACAGTGAAAGAAAAGATTAGCGCTACTACTTAGTAATAGTAGCTTGAGTCTAAGCTTGAAAGGTTAAGTTGTACACCTTTATATTGTATCACTATTTTGCTGTGCAGGATAGAGAGAAGTTACTGTTTTTGATTTCCCTTTCAGTTACGCCTTGATGACAAAGTGTTGGAGGGAAACTGTTAATGAACGGCCAAGCTTTGAGTATCTGGTTGAACGAGTGGAAGAGATGTTGCAGGAGAAGGTGGAATACTTTGATTTCAACAAAGTGGATGAGTCAAAGGATTATTATAAGGTGAAGGATACAACGACAGCGGAAACATCAGTACAGATATAGTCAGAGTTGGTTTGTTATTCCGTTCCATTTGAAGGCAACCACAAAATTCCTTGATATAAAAAGTAAATGCGGAATTCAGTGCATGTATCCTTAAACGTGATTGTACAGATTAATAATAATTGATAAAAGAGGACCAGCTTGAGCAGTAAGCCTTGTTCTTAAAACTGTTGTGTCAAGCTATCATTACTTAGAAAGTAGATTGTGATATTTTACAAGAAGTGTAACCGTATCCATGCAGTAAGGACACTTACGTTCAGTGTTTGCCATAAAAACTTCAGCGTTTTGTTTGACAAAGGATAACCATTTTCTTTAACATGAATTTAAAAACATATACTCTATATCTGGAAGTTATCAAGTACACTGATAACTATTGTAAGATTTCCATTGTATTTCCCGTGAGAGGTTTTATGTTAGTTAAAGCTTCTTTGAGGCATATCTAATGAAACAAAAGCAATTAAAGAAACGATAACTATTGGACACTGTTTTCTTGTTACTCTGCCCAATATGGACCAAAAGCTTGCCCATTTGCTGTTGTCAACAAAACCCTACACATTTACTGTTTTCAAAACAACTCTACACATTGACTGTTACCAGAGGCAGTGTTATTCTCTAAGCAAACTGGCATTGAAAATTATGGAAAGGCTTTTCAGGGCTTCAAGGTTGTAAATGGTTTGCCTAACAATAAACGCTAACAAGTGTTGGACACTGTTTTCTTGTTACTCCACCCGTTATGGACCAAAAGCCTGCCCATTTGCTATTGTGAACAAAACCCTACACGTTTTACTGTTTTGTCAAAACAACTCTACACATTAACTGTTATCAGAAGCAGTTCCTACTCTGTAAAACTGGCATTGAAATGATGGAAAAGCTTTTTAGGGATTTAAGGTTGTAGATGGTTTGCCTTACATTCTGATCTTTAGCTTGCTATTAAACTGCTGTTTTGTCCGGAAAATTTCGAATTTCACCGTTAAGCTTATGTGTAAAGAATCTCCACTTTTCAAAAATTTTGAGGAAAATGGGCTTCGATAAAACACTGATCCCCCACTGATCCCCTTACTGATGGAAACGAAAATGGTTGGAAAATGAACACAAGCGTCAAGCGAGCGACATAAACCGGAAGTCGATCAAATCAACGTTCGGTTGCAGTGTCGCTCCGTGTATGTTTATCGTCATATTGTTTTCTTTTCTTTCTGTCTTCTTTGTTGCCGTTATCATGGCTTTTCGCAGACACGGATAACGTACTTGACGATGCTTCAATTCATTTTGCGTTCGTTTACCGCAGAAGAGAACGTAATAACGGTGAAACCAGTCAGAAAGTAGGTCCTCCGTCGGACCGAGTTTCCGCCATCTTTGAACTCTGAGGTAAGCCAGAATTTATCCTTGAATTTGATTCAGCCTCAAATAATTTTGTACTCGGTCGGCCATGATGACCGTTCAGGTTGTCATGATGAAAAAAGAAGAAATGTGGAGAGAGCAATCCTCCTGCCAGGGCAACCCTAGCACTTGGGTCACCCTTCCTGCTTGTAAACAGGGCCTTAGAACTCCCGCCCCCCTGTGGACCACTCTATTCTTCTTTCAAAACTACAAGCTTATGGTATCCAGGGTTCCACAAATCAATGGTTCTCCTCTTATTTAAAAAACCGAACCCAAACGTGTCTTGTAAACGGTAATAAATCGTCCAAAATGTTCCTCCGCTGTGGTGTCCCACAGGGAACGATTCTGGGGCCCCTTCTATTTCTGTTATACATAAATGATTTGCCTAATTGCCACCAGCATTCCCAACCAAGGATGTATGCCGATGATACTAGTATTACTTTTGTTGGTAGTGATGTTGATGAAATAAATAGTTGTATTAATCTTGATCTGGAGAGAATTCGCGCCTGGCTTGCAGCCAATAAACTAACTTTAAATATGACAAAGACATAATTTCTTTTGATCGGTTCCAAGCAAAGGCTTTTAACTTTTTCAGCGAATCCCACTGCTAATATCAACCAGTTTTCGATAAAACAAGTCTCGACTGTTAAATCCTTAGGTGTACACATTGACGAAAATCTTTCTTGGGAGTGTCATATCAACGAGCTTTCTAAAAGGATTGCTTCTGGTATAAGCGCCATTAAACGTATTAGGTATTCGGTCCCATATAAGAGTTAACTTACCATTTACAATTCATTAGTGCAACCCCATTTCGATTACTGCAGCTCGGTGTGGGGATCCTGTTCTAAGAGTCTTTCTCAAAAGTTACAAAAGTTACAAAATCGCGCAGCTCGCGTCATAGCTTTTTCAAATTACGATTCCAGAACTATTGAATTGTTGCGGAAGGTAAACTGAGTTAAACTGGACCGTCAACGCCTTGCTAATAAATCAGTAATGATGTACAAGATTGTAAATAATATGGTTCCGGAACATCTTAGTTCGCGCCTTGTCTTCCGTTCTGATACTTGAACTTATAACTTAAGAGATAGTGACGATACGCTTGCTATCCCTCAGCCCCGAACTAATTATTGTAAAAGAAAAAAGTCTGTCCTACAGCGGAGCTGTATTGTGGAATAGTTTGCCCTTGAATATCCGACAGTCGCCCTGTCTTGATGAATTTAAATCTAAGTTGATGAATTATGATTTTAATAATAGTCTTTTATAAATTTTTTATTTTACGTTTATACACGGCTTCCTTGTAAAGCAGGGTTTTTTTTTCTTTTTTATCATGTCTTTTATTCCAGTAGTTATTTATAATCTTATTTAGTTAGGTAGTTAGATTTATTTAATTAAATATTGTAAAGTCCTGAAGGAAATACCGTGTCTAAATAAAGATTTTACTTTTTTACCTTTTTACCTTACCTTTTACCTTACCTCCCTTATTCTTCCGCTCTCTATTCTCCCGGGCGTCCGCCCCTCTGCCCCTAGATGAGTCCAATAAAGAAAAGATTTTATACTTTGAGAATTAAAAGCTGATAAGTTTGTTGTCAGTGTGTGAGTTCACTAAATCATTTACCGTAAATCCTCTATTAAGCCCCCCTCTCAAATAAGGCCCCCTCTCTAAAAACCTCCCTTTTTCAGGGGAAGAAAGTTTTTCAAGTCCCCCTCTCTTTAAAGCCCCCTCGCCTACCCCCTTATTCTTAATTAATTTACTTATTAATTGATCAATTGATTGATAAATGATAGAGCGGTTCTCGATTGAATGTCGTAGAACCAAAACCAAAGCAAATACTCCAGCAAATCCCAACAGACTGATACAGTGCAATGAGCCAATCAGAATACAAAGTAATTACATGCAGCCGGCGCAAAGTGTGGGAAAATGCAAAAATGCAAAGTGTGGGAAAATGCAAGTCGCGAGACCGGTTTTGGTTTTGCTTCTCACTGGTTGAAGAAGAGGCGCGAGGTTCAAAACCGCTCTAGACTGTATTAGTTATTAATCACGAGTGCAACACCTCATGTGGACTGATCCGGTATGGTTTATTTGTGTGCTGAAAGTTCGGATTAGTTTTTAGTCTTCGGCCAGACGACCTCCAAAAGGAGGTAGAGAAGCGTAAAATTCTCTTTCTTCCTCCTTTTTTGCTACCGGTAATGCGTTTCATTACATTAAATAAGCCCTCCTTCTCTATCAAACCCCCCCCCCCCCAAAAAAAAAAAAAAAATTGCTTAAAATAAATAAGCCCCTCGAATTTACGGTAATTAAAGTGGCTCTGAACCTTATGTACAGACTTGCAAAAAGATGAACCTTTATATGCTGATTGCAATGCTGATTGGCTGTGTGACCGCTCGATGCGGTCCCAGTCAAAGCCCACATTTCACCCTGGCTCACCATAGAGTCTCCAGTAGCTCAGTGGTTAGAGCGTCCGTCTAGATCGCGGAGGGTCGTGGGTTCAAATCCCATCTGGAACTCGGATTTTTTTCGAATTTCAATTTGGGTTTTCATGCATTTCTATTATGTTGTATTTCTTATTGCAATTCAATAATAAAAAACGGGGTCACCTGACTCGTTTTTGAGTTACAGGCGCATAAAGCCAAAATAAAGCGTGTTTTTGAGATGCTATACTGTTGCTATGGTAACCTTATTTGGCAAAACAGTGATCACAACTTTTTGAGAAATAATTGGAAAATTGTTTGATACCGTTTTCAAGAAAACAAACGAAAACTTGCGGGAGTAGCAATCCATCAAAGAGTTGGTGTTTAAAAATAACGAAACCATTTTGAGCCACCTTAAACACTTGAAAACTAATTGGCTCCAAAGAAACAACTTTTCAATAAACGACGCATCATAAGCACTTTTGTAACGAAATTTAGCGTTTTAAACAGAGTATTTTGCCGTTTCAGTCGTCTCCGTGGGCCTTGTAGAACCAGAGATGTCACATTTTTGTTTGTTCTGACGGCACAAATTCTCACTTTCACCAGCGCGTGATGAAAAGAAAACTAATTGCTTCCAAAGAAACAACTCTTCAATAAACGGCGCATCATAAGCACTTTTGTAACGAAACTCAGTGTTTAAGAAAGAGTCGTCGTCGTCTCTGTGCGCCTTGATCACAAGAACCTTTTCACCTAACTTAACCAGCATGTTGTTTAATCAGTGTCAAGTATGCTACATTCATTTGATTTAACCCAGAACTGCTTGTGTAAATTAAAAAGGTTACAATATGACAGTTTTTAAGTTTTGGGTTCCAATTACATATAGAACCAAGGGCCTTAAGTTTTTCTCACAACTAAAAATTGTCACTAGAACACCGAAAAAAGATTTTGTGTCTTGGCTATAATTGCATTGCACAAGAGAAAAACCTGAACACGTTAGCCCAATTTTTCAACAATTTTTTCATTATTTCAATTCTTACCATCCTAGCCAAAGAGGTTTCATTGTCACCAAATGTGGATTTAAGTGGATTTAAGTGGAATTAAAAGTAGCAGTATTTTGCTTTTATTGCTCTTAAGGTGGCTGCCAATTTATTATTATTTTAATGCTGACTTGTGTCACAGAAAGAATATGTTTAAACCCACAGTATAACAATAAAAATAAAAAATGCATTTTCTTTGGTCACTGAACATTGTGCACTGTTTACTCTTTGCAATATTTACATTTATTATATGACTGGCTCTTTCAGCGGTCAAGATGAATCAATTCTCCTGCTGTGATTGGCTACCCGCGAGGTCAGGATGGAGCCATCTTCGTCTCGGTCCATAAACACGCAAAAAAAGAACTTGGCCAATGTCCCGCCATCTTGACCTCACCCTTGGCCAATAACCCATATGTACAATAGAACTTTGATTCAAAATAGTTACTATTGACAGAAAGAAAGGGGATGCCTTTCTGAACATCATTAATGAAATGTGTACATGTAAACTATGTACCGATGGCTGTACGCTTAAAGCTGTGCGTAAACTATGGCTTCCTGATTATACATCTGTAGATTCCAGTTTTTGTTTGCCGTAACAATAATTTTGTTGTGAATATGTTATTTTCATGAAAACACAATGTATTTCAACTGCATAATTTTTTTTTCGCATTTTCACAAGTTATGCCATTTCGGTCCTCTGAAATGGTACTTTAATCAGTTTTCAGGTTTAGTGTTGTATGCTAATTTTAATCAAACTGAAATATCTACATGATATTAAACTAACAATACATGTGTACAAATTCTCTACCCTAAGGAATATTTTTTTTAGAGATTCTCAATAATTCTCTTTCTTCTGCCATTGGTTTCTTATTTGGTCACTTCAGAAATGGCTTCAATAGCACCAGTGTTATCCTGTGACAACAATGTCCGGATTACTTTTATTCGAAATTCAAATCCTGCTACATCATGAAAAAAGGTTTATGGTAAATGTTATTTCTGGTTCAATTGACAATTTACGGCAAAATCTTGGGAAATATAATTATTTTCTAAGCGTGGGATCGATTCAGCAGATTTTTGACAGCTACTGCCATTAATGTTTAAACTACTGTTCTTGTGAAAATGTGTTGTTTTAAATGTCAGGACCGTGTGGAAAAGTGATCAGAATTAAGTTTTACTGAAATAAGTATTATTTTGTCTTTAGTGACTATTACATGTTGTATTCATTCTGAGGCCTGAAATTACAAAAAGGGAAAACCCACAATTACTTGCAATGATATCGAAATACATGTACAAAACTTACTGACATGAAGAATTGGATTCAGACAATGTTTTTGACTCAAGAAGTGCATTGCGCCACAAATAGGCTCTCTACAGAAAAAAATGATTAAAGTCTTTCTGCATTGAATAGACGTATGTAGTACTAATGAAGTGAACAAAGATGTTTATAGATCTATAACTTTTAATTTAGGTTGCTTTTTGTCAGGGCTTCTTATACGTCGCGGAAAAAAGTTAAATTTGCTGGATTTTCAGGGGTAAATTCACGGAAAAATGGGCCGATTTCACGGGAAATTTCGGGGGAAAACTTCGTCGAGAAACAATCAGTAAAATACAGCCGATTTCGTTGGAATACATTTGGCAAATTTTTGCTAATTTAACTATAAAACATTGCGAAAATATTAAAAAACTTAAAACCATCTCGGTTAAAATTTAAAAAGGTTTTAAAAAACGACGACGTTTCGACGTTCTCTTAACGTCATTTTCAAGTCCAAAGTGAGTAAAATTAAGAACGATTATAAATGTAAAAGAATTCGTAAGAGACTCGAGAGGTTACGCAATGTGATGTGAATGAATAACAGAATGATAAAATATGTTACGAAAAACGTTTAGCACGAATGGAGTCTTTCTCAGTATTTTACTCAGGGTTCAACTCCTTAATGAAAAGCATCTCAAAAATTAAACAGTCAAATTTCGATCGGCATTTTCTCAAAACAGAAAACAGTTTGTCTTCCAAATCAGACCTCGACAAGCCATGTTCTTCAAGATGCCTCCCGATTGCTGAATGTTTTTGTTCGCTAAAGCGTTAGTGTAAATGCCGGGTTGTAACGCGACATAATCTGCGCCGCACAGATTAAATTGAAATTTGTAGAGCACGCATTGATTGTTGACAATAGGGGGCTTCTTTTCTTTAGGAGCGAGAACTTGACCAATCTTCTTTGACTGAAAGACAGGCTTGATTTGAACACCAATGTTCGCGCTCAGAATTTGCAATTGCCTTAGTTTTGACTGAGCTGGCAAATTGTTGATCTTTAAATGGTAGTGATAGAGTGATAGTAGAACTGTCATCACCTGCATTATCGGGTACATCGACATTGTCGATATTGTGTAGAAATTTGTTGATCGATGAATTGATCAAAGTTATTGGATAATCCAAGGTTAGAAAGGTAAAGCGAAGCTTGTCACATTCCTCAGAAAACGCAGCAGGAGTAGATGACAGGCGGTAAGCGCGATGGATCATAGTACAAAGTAAACAATATTCGTATCGTTCGTCGACATGGCTGTGATTATGGAGAAGCAGACCAGTGTTCGTAAACTTTCTGTGGACTGATGTTTCGAGTCTGTTGCCTCTTTTTTGTTGACAATAGGGGGCTTCTTTTCTTTAGGAGCGAGAACTTGACCGATCTTCTTTGAATGAAAGACAGGCTTGATGTTAACCAAACCTATTCACAGGCTTCCCAAACTCAAGATTCGACTCTGCATGCAGCTTGTGCATATAGAGAATTGTATAGGGAAGTCACCGGTTTGTAAAAAAATGTGTAAATAACTATTTAATTTGAAATAAAGTTTTCTTAACTCAAATGTGTCGCGACGATTTTGAAGCCATTCTGACGCCGTTTAGTGAAGTTATTCGAAATCGTCGTCTCTCCTCCTAAAAGAAGGAGAGACGTTAGAAGGAGAGACGACGATTTCGAATAACTTCATTAAACGGCGTCAGAATGGCTTCAAAATCGGCGCAAGAGACAAGTACGCGACACATTTTAGGTAGGAAAACTTTATTTCAAATTAGATAGTTATTTACACACTTTTTTTTACAAAGCGGTGACTTTCCCATACAATTCTCTATATACACAAGCTGTATGCAAAGTCGAATCTTGAGCTTCGGAAGCCTGTGACCTATTCTTATAAATTTTGCTAAAATCGACCAATTTTGCGTCGATATGACCAACGTTTTTTTAAACAGAGATAACCATTTGCTCGTTCAACAACAATTCGCTCACGAAATGCACCAATGGCAAGGCGTTTCACATCGTGGCCCGTGCTCAGTTTTTCACAACGTTAATCTAAGAACGCATGGTAGTTTTGGAATGTTGAGTAGCAGTGACGAAGTTTCATGATAAATTTGGATGTTTGTGGTGAACAAGACAGGTCTAATAGCCAAGGTAAGTATCAAATATGTTTTGTGGGCATGTATTTGGTAATATTTCTGGCGAATTTTGCGGTTTTGGGGGAATTTGGCGGGATTTTGCGGATTTACCTGAATTTCGTGGGTCCTTGACTGCGCGCAACATCAGAATCCCTTCATCATTGGCTGTTGCTGTGTAACATCCGCTGGATTTCCTGTTTGAGGTCTTCAGAGAAACATGCGCAAAACGTCGGAAACGATCGGAAACATGATCGCTCCGGTAAATGTTTCCTCAGCTCACTTGGATCTTTTCGAATTGTTCAGATCTCGGGGATATGAATCCATTTTCTGGCGGAGATTTTGACGAAACCGCACTTTATGGAGATATTCATCTTCGGCTGAGGATAATACATGCTTTAGTCGTCGAACACTGTCCATGAAACGTTAGAGTATCAATATCACTAGTGATTTCTGTTCATGGTATAGGTGAGAAAAATTAAGTTAATAAGCTTATCTCTCCTTCAACTCTTGTTTTTAGTCGTTCTTTTCATTTCAAGGGACTTTATAAATTTAGCGTGTTAAGTTTCATGAGCTTTTAGGATGCGTGACATCACAGTTGTGTGATTTTAAGATTGTGTTTTGTTTTATATATTTGTCTTTTTGCCTTCATAAGTTAACGTTGTGTTTAACAGTAGCACTTTTGTTTAGGCTTAATCATAAATTTGTTTCCTTGGAAGAATTAAAATCTTGATCTTAAAGATTCACAAAACGTTGCCGTCTTTTTTTTTTTTAACTTAAGTGGTTGATCTTTGATATTGACCTCAAAATTATATTCTCAAATTTTCATAGTCACTCTAGCTCTTT
>JAEMWC010000504.1:330000-417500 GCA_016490735.1 Pachyseris speciosa
TTACCCCACCTGGGTGGGGGTTTTACCAGTCAATATGCCCCAGTAGAGTGGGGGTTTGTAACGATTTGTGATGATGTCAAGTCAAATCCCCACCTTGGCCCGGGGTGGGAGGGGGGAAGGGGGGAGGGGTTTCAATTGATAAGTGCATTATCTGAGTAGGTACTTTGTGTATTCAGCTTATTGAAGATGGATAAGCCTCCATTTTAAAAAGATTACCAGTTTTATGGCCATACCTTTTAATGATTCTCCTATGATAAGTGAACAATGAAATTTACATAGGTACCAGACTTTTCGTCTGCATATCCTGTTTTTCTTCGTATGATCATAAATTATATTTTGTTTTATACATTCCTTTTGAGAGTTACGGAAGAATTCAAAACTGCAGCTGCTTATTCCTGAGAGAATTGAATTTAAATAGAGATTAAACTACAGTAAGATACATGTATAATAATTTTATATTTGTTGCATGTATGGTGATTTAAGTGGAATTCTGAGTTTTGTTGACATTTGCATGTACTTGTAACAAAAGGTTCCAGGTATTATGTCTATGAAAATGGTATTGTTGGGATTACGTTGGTCTCAAATCCAGTTAAAGACAATATCAACCTGTTTTGTTTTTGACGGTTGAAAGTTGTACCCTCCTGCAAGTCTATATGTTTGAAGTTTTGTTTTACCTCTTCTGCCGAGATTAATACTATATCTTAGTAAGAAACACTGTTCAACATCGTTGTTCAGCTCTGCTTAATATATTTGCTAATAACCTTAATCGACTGTAGTTGCATTTTGTTTTCTAAGGAACTCATTGTTTAGTGAAATATCCTAGTTGAATTTTCACTTTTCCAGCCGGAGATTAGTATTTCTTAATGATTCTTAAGCCAGTGAGACATGCAATTTGTGTACTACAATTTCCGTACAGTACCTACAAAAACGTGAAACTGCAGAGAAATTATGTTGAGTTGGCAGATTTAGTTTTAAATATTTTATTGTTTAAGCAGCTACGCTGTAAATGTAACCCTGTTACCCAAGTGTTGTTCAACATAAATTCCAAATTGTAATTTTTTTATATTTACAGCACCATAATATATTATCAGTGGGATTAAACCTGTAGTTTATTAATCAGTTCGAAATATCCCTATTTTTTAGGACATCCGTGACGTCACCAATCGATTGTTCTTGAGGAAGATGGCGGCTGTTTCTCGAAGGTGGCTCGGGTCGTAAGATATCTTTTGTTTTCTGACACGTAAAATGTTCATCCGGAACTTTTGACAACGAAATAGCGAGAGGAGTCTTCAGCAGCCATTTTGAAAGCGAAGTGGAAGAGAAACAAGTAGAATTTTTACCTAAATCTTTGATCGTGAACCGTGAAGCCGTTTTCGGATCGTTTTTCAGAGGTAGGTTGAGAGTTGGCTCAGATTGTGGTATTTTTCGAATTTTCTTGTATCTATTCGGATTTTTTACTGATTCTAGTATTCTTGAAGTTTCATCATGCCAAATCCCAGCGTTGTAAACAACTCTGATTTTTTGTTAACTCTTTTTGAAGGTTAGGTATTGATGTTTACTGAAACCGCTAGCGCTGTTGTAGTAATACTTGAGGATTGTTATGTTTCTTTGTGCTATAACAACCGGTTTTGTTTATATTTTTTAGACCAGCCTATTTAAACGTGGGTATGCCTCCACAACATTAATTTTGTTCGGAAAATTTTGTAATAAAGTAAAATATGTTCATTCCGTTGCAACTTGGATTCACTTTAATTGCTCAACTGAAACAAACTTTCAATCATTTTACAGGTTATGAAAACGGCTATACAAACCACGACAACAATTTCTCAGTGTAGGGTCTGTCAGTTTGATCACCACATTAGAGTCAAAAATTGAACAAAAGGATTTAGACACTACTTGAGTTATTAATAGAGGCAACAAAATATGTGGCCATAGTAACAAAGTATCGGAGAACGTCACAAAATTAGTGGAACTCCATTGTATTTAGCTTATACCAATAATGCTGTACACTTCAGTTAAGTTCAGCACATTCAATACAGTTATAGTTGATATATTGATGATGTCTATTTATTTCAGGTCCTTTCATTAGCCAAAAAGATGTACAAATAAAATGATTAAAACTAAATTGTCTTCCTGGTCTTTTGTTTCACCATTGCTTCTTGATACAAGGGGAGTCACATGTTTGTGGGTATTTGAATCCTGCTTGCTTTACCATGTATGCTTCAATCCCGGATTAAATCATAGTGTAATTTTTAATGTCTTCAGGTCTTACTTTGAAATTGCAGCCAAATGTGAATATTGTAAATAACGCTAATTTCTGATAAAGGACTTTCTACTAGGCAATGCTTAAAGTGCATATCACCCCAAAAAATTTTTTCGCTACATTGAACCTTTTCACCGCTTCGAAACGCGTTTCACCTTTCGTTTCTCTTTTTTACCAATTGCTAACTTTTTATAGTATTTCAAAGTTGCGAAAAATTGAGCATCGTTGTTTCACGACCGAGTCAGAAGGGGAGTGGGTCTATTCCCGGGTTGACGTCACAAACTGATTTGCATCGCATCAAGTCTTTGTAAACATGCATGCAAATCAGTTTGTGACGTCAACCCGGGAATAGACCTACTCCCCTTCTGACTCGGTCGTGAAACAACGATGCTCAATTTTTCGCAACTTTGAAATACTATAAAAAGTTAGCAATTGGTAAGAAAGATAAACGAAAGGTGAAACGCGTTTCGAAGCGGTGCAAAGGTTCAATGTAGCGAAAAAATATTTTGGGGTGATATGCACTTTAAAAGGGACTTTAAAAGAATCAACACAACTTCATTCTTTCGTGATAAAAATACAAGACAATCACATCTTCTAAATCCAATTGCCATGCTACCTAATTCCTATTTTTATTCAGACAAATCAAAGCGACAGTTACTGATACCTCCGGTTGCATGATTGTTATGAAGGGTTCAATTTTCATCTGGTATTTGTTTCTCAAACCTGCCACAAAATGGGATGGTATTTCCTTGAAATAGGCCTGAATTAATATTTTAATTTGTGCTTGTAAAAGGGTGATATTCAAGCAAGCATTAGCAGTTTTTAATATAAAATGAAAATAAAAAAGAAACATGTAAGCCCAGAGAATTAAAACGTTTTGCTTATAAGGCAACTCTAGGAAAATGGAATGCACGTAAGCTTAATTAAAATAACAAGACAATTCATCATACTATGTATAGTCATTTTTATTTGCTTTCAACTGACCAGTCACCTTCTAAATATGTTCCATCCTTAAAGGTTCATTAACAAGAAAATAGATAGCCTATTCCAGGCTCTCAGATATTTGAAGGGCGAAACACGAACAGTCGAGCGCGGTCCCACCAAATATCTGAGAACCTGGAACAGGCTAGAAAAGGAGGACAGTAAATTTGTGAAGATCACTTGTTTAAGCTTGTAGCTGTTGTAGCCATAAGGCGGTCAGCAATTTTTCTCAGCAAATTTTGGAAAGCTAATGGTGAACATAACCGAGGCGAAGACACATAATAATTGCTATATTGGATATTCCGGACTGTTAATTTGTGTTGATCAAAGCATCTAATGTATCCAAACCATAAACAGTAGAGATTATTAAGACGGAATCCACCAGAAGTTCGAGTAACAAGTGGACAAAAACCTTGTACCAAGATTATTTTCATCGTATTGTAAACTTCTGTACGACTGTTTTAAATATCTTCTCAAAAAAAATCATTTCTAGCAACACCAAACGTCGAAAACGAATGTTGAAGTAGTGTATGAAACACTTAAAAGTACTGGTGAAATGAAACTGATGATGAAATTTTGCCTGTGTTTGCACAAGTTCTCTAACTTTGAAATTTATTTTTTTGTCGTTCCCATGGGAAATTGTTTTCGGTGTTATTTCAGACAATTACCAATTCATTTAGCTTTAAGAAAATGTAAAAATGACTGTAAAATACTTTAAAATATTCTGGTACCAGATTTTGTCCACTAAAACTTGAAATTGCTCGATTTCCTAGCGGATTTCGTCTTGACATGTTAGGTGCATTTTGTGTTCAGCTGTTGCTTAACCACAAAAGTTGTCATTTGATACAAGGATTATAACACTGTAATAAAGCTTTTTGTGTAAAAAATATGTGCATGGAGAACGAACAAACAAATGAATTAGCAAACTAGCATGCAAGGGGGTGATAAAACGAACAAACAAACAAATGAATGAAGCAGAGTTAATTAAATGTCCCAAAAAGCATAGTAGAAATTAGGCTAGTCAATTTTAATTTTAAAATTCCAATTAAATCATGATCGAATTACGTTGAGTATTATGATCATACTTTATGATTGTATGTAATAGATCATACAACTACCTTGCATAGAGCATTTTCATTGACTTGACTACCAGCCATATTTGGTTTACTGAAAGAAAAGAAAGTATTATTTGCATAAAAATAGAGTTCAGTTGGACCCAGAAGCTTAATTTGGGACACCAACCATTTCTTTGTTTTGGGACACCACCATGGCAGCTGTGATGTCATGTGAAAACACTGTATATGGTGTGTTTTTATTATCATCATTGTGATGTAATAAGTCATACCTAATTTACATACATAATTTCTCCTTGTGTAGCTTTACTGACTAGCTGGTTGTGTAAATTTCTAATTTTATTTTTTTTCTCAATTTTCAGCTCCTTTAATGCTGGAACAAAGAAGGCTGGCAGAAGTTTTACAACAACAAGGTCTATGCCATCAGCAAGCTCCAGCCGTCCCTATTCACCATTTTTATCACCATTTTCACAAGGCCTAGGTGTTTGTTATATCGGAATAGCAGAAATGAATGATAATAATACTCCATGAGACTATTTGTACAGTACCGCCTGAAAGTATTGACCCCTTTACGTACCGCGTTATTTCCACGTGACCTTCTCGCGACCTGCCCTAGGTACTCCCGCAGCATGCCGCTTTTTTGCCGAGGGAACTTTTTGATCAGGCCAAAGTTGCCGCAGGAAAGTTGACCGAGGTAAAACCAAGGTAATGAAAATGCTGTGGTCGAGTTTGAATAAGTTTGAAGTTTCTTTGTGTTTTAGATACGCCAAATTCTTATGTTAAAATTGCACCAAAGAACATTAACTAAAACAAGTTTTGGCAGGAAATCTCGAACTACCTTGAACAGGAAGGGCAGTCATGGTCGCTACACATAGATCTATCAGCTTTTTAATACGTGCGTATAAGATACATGTAATTCTGTTGTTAGAATTTTCGAACAGTAGGTCCGAATGGCTGAGCGGCAAAAGTGAATTGGCTAAAGATAGTAAAGGTTTTAAATCAGTCGGGATCAAGATGTTAGTGGTACATAAATACTAACGAATGGAAAATGACGGGAATTTGGAAGAACACAAACAAGAAATTGCATGGAAAATTTTTACATTTTAAAATGGGAACAAATCACTTTATTAAACAATGGTGAAACCACAATCTGTTTGTCTGGATAAGCTGCGAGCAGACGCCAAATATTTGCGTGCCACAAAACATTCATGTAGCATCCACTCATTTGCATATGGTAACGCTACGCGGATTTGTCAACCGAAGTTTGTTCCAAATTATTATATTTTTCTCGAAGAGCAGCAGCTTAGAATGACGGCAAAGTAAATAAGCCATATTATTATTTCACAGGCTGTCGTAGATTTAAATTTTTTTTTACCGTTAAATTCGTCGGAGGTGCATTCCACGGGAGATAATTAAATATCATTTTTCTCACATCGTTACACTTCATCAATCACACCTATGCACAATACCCTTAGCATGTGGATGCATCAGAACTTTTAAAAAGACGTAGCCAGTTGTTATCAAATGAAAGTGAAAATTTTTACACAGAAACTACAAAGAGTCTACATGAGGACTCCCATAACGGCTGTCTGGATTTTTCATTTTTTTCTCACATGATGTCTCAATAAAAGCTATTTTTATCATGATGAAATAAAACCAATAAATTGTCGTTTCATGGCTTTCACAACACTTCAATTGCTCGCCTTTCGATATATAACAAAAGTGACCAACCTAATAATGATCGAAAGCTTTTTTCAATCCCAGACAAAACAACTTTTGAAACCGATGACCTTGATTAACCCGAATTCTGAACCTGTTTGATCGGCAGCAAATTTGTTTTGACTGCATAAAATTGTCAGCCCGACAGTTCAGACAACAAGCGCTTCTTTTAGTGTTGGATTAAGCAGCTGTAGGTTACTTAGTTTATAATATTTGAAAATACTTTGATTTTGCATTGTATAGAGGCTGGCTCAAAAATAACAAGTCCATACGCAACAGGTGACGCAAATCGCCCATAGTGTTATTTTGTTTCTCCTTGAACCTTCGCACCCTTAGAAATTAAAAGTCCTTTTACGGCATGCCTCGTCTTTTCTCGTCTTTTCTCCTGTGGCAAATTTCCCACAGCAAGTTGTACCTCAGTTTTCCCGTGGGAACAAAATGTGCATACTGCGGTGCATGCACAGCCACAACCTGCAGCAAAAACAAGGTATTGCCTCATCCCGATGGGTCAATAATTTCTGGCGGTACTGTACATAGGTGAAGATTATAAGGCTATACTCTGTTAGAATTCCCACACAGGATCTATAAAATCTTGAAGGATTCTTTAACATTTACTCTGGATCTGAAGGTGATTCCATGCATCAATTGCATGAGATTACCACCACCACAGTGCAATAATTCACATTTTGAAATGATACACTTTGAATGTTGTGCACCAAGTTTTATTTCAAGGACATAACTTTAAAGGATTAAACATGATTCTGAGAATTTTTAGTGTAAATATTGACACTGTGTTTTCCCCAGGTACTGACAGCCTAGCTGGGAGTCCTGGTTCTTACACCTCATCAAACGCTACCTCAGCAGGAGTACATTTTGCCTTTTCAAATGTTAGGAGGTAGGTATTGACTTGAGGTTATGTCTATATGTCAATAAAAGTGTTACAAGGGTAGAGCAATGCTCAGTGGACCTATCCCTAAAAACAAAATAATATTGCCAGTGATCCATCTAGAAACAGACAGTAGTGATTCCAGGGACTCACACAGAGACAAGAGGATGGGTCCCACACCCTGGAGTTTGAGTCCTGCACCTGTCAGAGTACATGAATTCAGCTCTTTTTGGACCAAGTTTGACTCTAATAAATTTGTGCCAGACATCACCTGTTAGACGATTTCTCAAGGGAGTGAAGATGTTATTAAGCGGCTCTTGCTATGGCGACAACCAGCTTCTTGTATTACCCTTTTTTCTCGTCGTTTTGACCGTCAGTCTTCTGGTACCCTGCTCGGCCAGAGGAAGAAACAATGACAAGTAAATAAATAAATTTTCTATCACCGGCGACGGGACTTGACCGCACGACCCTCAGATCTCAACGCCCATAGTTCGCACCTCATCTGATTGGGCCACTTGCTCATCAGTTGTGTTATCCACGGCAGAGAATTTTGTAGTAATTAAAGTGAGTGGTCACCAAAAACCGCCCAAAACACGGGAAGAATATTAAAGATCTTCAAAAATAATTTGTTTACTGTTGAATACACTTTGGACAGATAGATAATCATTTTTACTTGTTATAGTGTAATAACTTTTTTACCTTCATGCTTAGCTAAACGGCAAAAACCTTATTACATGAAATTAATATTCAAAATGAGTTTTCTTTTTCAGTGAAATTTTTTGCGTGCGCAAATATTTGTACTTCGCTTTACAATAATGTTCATATCGTTTGAAAGCTAAATCAATGTGCTATTCAAATTCCGAAACCATTTTTGCATTAACCATAAAATAAAACTGCCATTTCTCTGTTTATGAGTAGCAATTTTAGCATATGGCCACGGCCTTAAATTTGTTTCCAGTATACAGTTAATTACGACTTTACCAACTTGAAAAGTATATTACTCACATTTTATTTTAATTCTTGTTAAGGATTAACTTTTACACCACAAGAGAGAGCAGACTCTTGTGTATTTCAAGATTAAACTGTTCGTTATTGTTAAGAAAAAGAAGTGGCCACAGAATGCTGCTAACCGGTATATTACTCATCATGGCCAAAAACAAGTCATACCAATAGACATTGACCTACTCTGTACGCCCAAATTACGCACTTCCCCCAACATCACAAATTACAACGAATATCTACATCTATGTGATCTTCAAGAAAATCGTGCACAACTTGTGTCAATCATCGCCTCTCCCAAATACTTAAAATTCCACCAACACAGTCGGCAACAAAATTACTTGAGACAGCACACCAAAAGGCTTCTTTGCACTTTCGGCGGCTCCCCTCCCCCTGTCAGTATTGTTTCTTGCAATTCTTTAGCCATATCCTCTGACTCAATGATGGGAGACAGCGGGAAAGGGTTCAAAAGTTTTTCAGCAATTTTGTCGTTAGCTGTAGTATTTATTTATTTGCCACACACAATGAACTTACAACGATTGATAAATTACTTTCAAGGGAACTAAAACCACGGAGCTCGTAGGACAAGAAATAAAAGATTACTCAACCTAGACAACATGGGAGGAAGGTTATTTAAGATCATATCATCTTTTGTGAGGTATTATAAAAAATTCAAATTCAATGCCTTTAATAATTAATGTTGCTTTTAACTTTGGTTTTCTTTATTTTAATAACAGTTTATTAATGAGTGTGTTTGTGTCAGTTTTTATTGCAGTTTGCAAAGTCGCTTTCACTGAGGAATAATAATTATTGCTTTCTGTCATTTCGTTTATCATTCTAAAAGGTAACTCACTACCAACTAAACAGTAGCTAGACAAATAAAATGTTGTTCCAAAATGTAAGGGATGGTAATAATGTGTCAATATTACTGCACAACTGATAGTGTTTAGTTACTGCATTTGGTGCAAGCAGTAACAGAACCAAACTCTGGTGCACTGATAATTTGGATCCTGTTATTTTTGATCTCACAGCAAAATAAATAGGTTGGCGTTTTAAGTTTGGGCAAGCAGGGAAGTAAAAAGGCAGACCATAGAAATTTTCTTTGTTTTCTGGCCATTCTCGTACTCTTGGACCTTAGTGATGCTTTTGATACCATTGAATATTCCATTCTTCTGAATATCTTGCAACACTATTTTGAAGTCGTCGGGACTATTTTAAATTGGTTCGACTCATTTCTGTTCGGTCGCAAACAAGGTATACTTGTTGGTGATAAGACTTCTGACGACTTTAATCTAAACTGTGGAGTCCCCCACGGCAGCTGTATGGGCCTATTTTATTCACTCTCTACGTCTCCCGCCTCTTAAACATTATTTCTCAGCACCTCCCTTCCGTCCATGGTTATGCTGATGACACCCAGATTTACCTCTCCTTCTGACCTTGCTCTATCCATTCCGAAATTAACGCTGTCTCTCGCATTGCTGATGTTAGTTCTTGGTTTATTGCTAATCGTTTCATGATCAATGACGCGAAAATTGAGTTTTTAATTATTGGCACCCGTCAGCAACCCTTTGTTGCACGCGAAAAAGGGACGTCTGCGAAACAGCGTCGCTAATTGTGTTCCAGTATCCTGCTGTTTTCCCAGGATCTTGGGAAAGAACTGTGATTGGTAGCAAGATAGACATTAACAGGTATCTCAGTGATACCAGTGTGAAAAAGCGCGAGTCGTGCTTAAACAATTTTTGTTTTAAGAGTATTTTCAATGTTTTTAATTCATCGAATCATTACGTAAATAAGCAAGGCTACAAGCGTTATTTATGACCCAGTCTCGCCGCAGTATTCTGCACACGTTGTAATTTATCTAATTGTGACTTAGAAGTCCGTAAACGAATAGCGTTACAGTAGTCGAGTTTGGATGTAATAAAGGCATGAACAATTCTCTCACAGTCCGATTGAGACAGGAATTTACATTCTACCAATTATTTTTCTTAATTGCAAAGGAAGCTGACTTGCAAGCATGTTTTAATATATGGATATATCAAGCTTAAGCTTATAGTTCCTTCCGATAATTACTTAAATCAACAAGGTTGCGCGAAAGTAAATAAATAAAATTTTTCCTTTAGTTGGAAGAAAAACTGTTTTTCTAATATGAATCACGCTTAAATCGGCTACAAAGCTCCATCTCGACTGACCAGAGATTAGAGATTGATGACTTCGTGAGTCTGAAGTTGAGAATCACAAAGTCGAAGTGGCGATCGCGGGTTCAAACTTCTATTTTGGACCGGCCTCTTTTTTCTTTTTCCATCCTCCAAAAATCTTCAAATTATTTCATTTTCTCAGGCAAAAAATTAAAACAAGAAATACGAGAATTCGTTGGTGCGTACAAACTTTGCCGCAAAAACCGGCGTGATCCTGATTGGATAATTTTGACAGACAGACATTTGACAGTTGAGTGGGTTTTGCACATTTAATTAGAGGGCGGAATGAAGAAAACAGTAGCATCCTTGCAGGCGTCCCCTTCCCTCACGCGCTTCGCGCGTTCGTTTTTTCCCCTTTCCCTCCCGTTCGACGCCTGACACGCAGGCTATGAATAATGAGGCTAACTATGACAACACTTCAAGACGCTAGCAATAGCGTACATGCAGTACATGCTCCGAATTCGCGAACATCATCCAGTGACTATCGAACGGCGATCGACGCTGCATTGTCGAAGATTGCAGCATTCAATCACTGCGTTCTCTCCTCAGGCACGTCATATGGACACTATGTCTTCTTTATAACTAACAGTTTTGTTCAACAATTATCATTCGTCGCAAAATAATATTGGCTTGACTGGAAACGATCGATGGTTACCGGTCCATTGTGCCGGCATAATAATTATGTATCCTACTCTCACAACTTCCGATTCAAGCACCGTTCTGGTTCACTTTCGATTCACTTAAACGTACCAGGACGACTACAGGGATAGCGATTTGGATGGACCATCGTGACCCAGCATTTCAACGGTTTCAAACGCTGCGTTTCTTTTTATGTTTAAACGGACATGAAAACCATTTCGATCGATGCGAACGAGTTAACGGGTGAATATATTAACTAAACGGAGGAATGTTTTAACTTAAAGGATAGCGCCTGCCGTTCAAACGGGAAAATGGACGCCTCAAACGCTTTCTCACGGTGTTTAAACGGCAAAAGAACGGATTACGAACGGCTTAGGCCGTTTAAACGGCTAAGCGTTAGTGTACGCTTTCCCATGGAAGGTCACATTCAATGCTTTCTCTTCAGTTCACTGTGCCAGAATCCAACATAAACTTATATTTCAGTGTAAACAGTGTCTCACGAGACAAGAAAGCGACATTAGACTTCACAACAACTTGGGAAAAATCGGCAAGGAGATTTTCGAAGATTACAGTGAGTCGTAAATCTTTTAAAGCAAGAGCATCGGCTTCTCCTGAGGAACGAATTCTCTTAGACGAATATGGTTCCTCTTCGCCTCGCTAACGCTATCTTCAACACTCGTCAAAGTCTTCACAACGCAATTCTACATGCGTAATTCTCAATTCTCCTGTTAGGCCTGTAATCAATAAGCGAGTAGCTTTCGAGTCTGAAAATGAACATAAGACTGGTGCACGTCAAGGCTTAGTGGTCGAGTAACAGGCTTGGGGAAAATGTTGTATCCGGGTACTGACATATGGCCAGACTTCCACAGCGGTGGATAATGTATCATTATTTATGCGAAATTTAAAACCAAACAGCTGGATACTGGAACACGATAAGCGACGCTGTTTCGCAGACGTCCCTTTTCCGCATACAGCAAAGGAAATAGGAGACGTCTGCAAGCAGGCTACGTTCAGAGTTCAGTTTAAATTGCTCCTCCTCGTCTACAAGTCATTATGCAACCAAAGTCCTCCCTACATTAAGGATCTTTTGTCCCTGAAACCAGCTACTAATTATGCTCTTCGCTTGTCCGAACAATCTCTTCTGTTAGTTTCGAAAGCCAACTGCTCTTCACTTGGGGATTGGGCCTTTGCTCTTGGAACTCGCTGCCTTTAACTATAAGTTAGAACAAGTAGTAGTTTCATCATTTTTAAAAAGCAACTTAAAACAGTTTTATTTAGGAAAGCTTTTAGTTTGTTTCAATGGTTTTAATGTTTAGTGCCTTTCAATATTTTAGATTTAAATTAGTATAGAACTTTAACTTATGTAAAGCGCTTCTGAATATTGTTTGTAGTTTTAGCGCTATACAAATTCCTTAGTATTGTTATTATTATTATAATTATTATTATTATTATTATCATTATAAATTAAACCTCTGATGAACTGTTGCTCCTCACTTAGATTGTGGACAACTAAAAATTTAATTAAATTTGTCGTTGGTAATCATCTGCAGCTTCCCTTCCTTGTAAAGTTTGGTACTGTCGCAAACAACTTTGTTTGGTGACAGAAAAAAATAACGTTGCTGTTAAAAACTATTTCTAAGTTTAGTCAGTGTTGACCCATGTGGAGTACAGATCAGTAACCAACTATCTCTCTCTCTTTTTTTTTACTGTCACACATCGGACTACCTTACAATGATGAGTATAACTATGGAGCACGTAATAGAAATGTATTCCATACAGTACTTAGTGGACTGCTAATATTACAAAGCCCATTATACAGAATCTCTGTTACGGCAAAAAGTAATCGTCAGCCTGGCCAAAGTTTTGTACAGTAAAATATGTGGAACTGAATCTCATCATAACAAACTCAGGTATAACAAATTCCCTGTCATAGCAAACACATCCCAGAAGCTTGAACTTTAATTTTACCCTAATATACATGCACATGTTACAAATAAATGTTACCATGGAGCTGAAATTTGGCTATACAAGTGGAAGCAGACAAATACAGCACAGTATGAATGTCAATACCAGATCATAACTGCTTGATTGTACCAACTGGTAATCAAGCAGTTATTAGTAGCACTGAGTGGTGTCCTGTAACACTTTTATTTTCCAAGACAAGACAAGACATTAACCAGAACTTAAAATGTAATGACGTTTTGTTGTTTTCCCACAAATCCACTGCTCACAGAAATAATGTTAATTAAATCGGCAAGGGGTTGACTTAAAATACTACACTGTAGATGCTAATAAGTTAACTTTGACCATGTAATTATGTAATCTTCTGTCCCTCCAAATAGTATGCGTTTTCTACCTAAAAAGTGTTTTAACAAAAAAATCCATACACTTTTATTGAAATTACTTGACAATGAAGATGATTATCTTCCTAATAAAATGATCGTTGCTAAAATATCTGCTGGATTTATGGAACCAAAATAGCACCTTTAAAGTTTAGCTTCTGTTATTGTAGATTATCATGTTACTGTATTAAATTATCTTATTTTCTTGTTCTTAGTCAAAAGATCCAGTTGTAATCTGTACTTGAATTATTAATTTTTTAATTAATTTTTGTAATTTGTGTTATTTTTCTTCTGTGTTTTTAACATCCTTTTGACACACCTGACTCGACTAGCCTTTGCTACCTTCGGGCGGGTCGTTTTTATCTGTGCACGTAGTCCTTATTGTACGTATGTTATTGTATACTAGGTAGTAATTGTGATAGTTTCGAAAATGTTGGTTGATTATAATTATTACTATAACAGGGTTTCTTTTGTAGTGAATCCCTGTTATAATGAAGTCATTTTACTTATGCACTGGAACATTGTTATCTCTGGTTCCACTTTAGTGGTTGTTTGTTTTTGTGTTGTTTTAGTGGAATGTATGCCCATTATTGAATTAATTCTTTATATAATAATTAAGTACACTGTAATTGTTTTTGACTTGCATGTAAAACAGATCATTCATAACAAGAAACCCAATAGCCCAGTTTTCCCCATAGTATGATTATGGAACTGGATATTAATTAACAAAACAAGAATCAACCACAGGCCCTTTTCAGAATTGGAGTATTACAGCTCTTCAATAAGTTGTTTGCATTCCTTGTACAGTGTAGTGCTGATAGTGATCATGATGATAATAGTGGAGGTCGTAGGTCATCCAAGCAAAGACAGAGGCCAAGAAGCCTAAGGTCAGTAAGGCAAACGTAATCACACCCAGCAGTGAAACCTGGGATGAGAGCCATCTCATTGTTGGTCTGAGCATCAAGTGCTGTTACCACTGATAGTTCATCTTTAACTGCTTACGTCTTAAAATTAGGCAATAAAAACCAACCTCTTTGCAAGATTTTACAGGCAAGAGTCTGGGTAATCTTGAAAAGATGTGAATAATTTTTAAATGCACTTTCTCTGCACAAAGTATAGGAGTCGTTGTGTAAGTAATCTGGGTTGGGTCTGACGATTCTTTCTACTCATGTTTTAGAAATGTCTGTTTAAATATGACCAAAATATTCTTTGTAGGGACTGTTAGGCGGATGCGTTAATTAAACAACTTGAAAAGCCTTTTTGCAGATTATGACTAATTATTACTTAATATAAAATGTAATAAACAATTTTGTGTTACAGCCCGGGCAGATCTGCTCCTGTTGCAGAGGATGAGCTCCAGTTGCTAAATAACCTCTACAGGGAAAGATTTCGTAGAATAAGAAATTTTAATTCTCTTAACTACATGTACAGCTGTAGCTCTGTTAAATCATCAGCATGTGCACCTGGCAGAATGTAAGTAATGTAGCTATAGGAAAAAAAAGTATTGTTTATAATAACAGTGATGATGATTGTTATGATGATGGTGATGATATTGATATTGATGATGATAGTGATGATAAAAACTTAATTTCTTACAGTGTTCAAATTTATTAAAAATTGAAAAACTCATGTTTATGCAAGTAACACAGTCTGAAAATAGCTATTAACCCTTTTGCTGACGGGTCTACCAAATATTGTTCCAAATGGAACGATGCTTTGAAAACCTACAACTTTCTCAAATCCCTTCCTATGGTTGAAATAAAGCATTTTTTGGCAAATGATTAGTTGCTTAGACTTAATCACCCCTTAAACTGACCAATCCTCCCAATTTTCATGGAATATGAGCATTTATTTTGTTGCAAAACTAAAAAACGCCCTTGGACAGCACAGAAAATACGCTACCTTGTCTTGAAGTTTCTAATACAAAAATTCCTCATGAAGCGAAAAGTCTACATTTGCAGCAAACGTCGTCTTCACGTCTTGCAATTCGTTCCACTTTTTCCTGCTCACTTCTTTAGCGCGACGTGGTTAACGCTATTTGATTTCAGTTGCTCTCACTGTCTATAATTTTCACGTTTGTGACCCAAAGGAATTCTGGGATATCCTTGCCTAACAGCAGTATGGAACTCCGCCAATTTCCATTTGACATATTTTTTTAATAAATGTCAGCCACCCGGTCCTGCTGACAAAATATTGCACCGATTGCATTATTTACAAGTCAAAACTCGCCAAAATTGCCATGCCAGGTACTGGAATCCACTCACAAAACGGCTAAAGACACAACTTCACTCCGTGAATTGCCATTTACTAAATGTAAATTTACTATAGCTTTTACTGGGTACAGGACTACCCAGTTGGGGTAGACAAGAACGGGACTCTGAGGTCCCATGCAAGGTGTCCCCCCTCATGTAAGTGGACGCCTCCCATAAAAAAAGACGTCTGTGTTTGGCCCAAGGGTTTCCACTTACAGGAGGTTTGACTGTAGTTACACGCTGGGCTTACTGTCAGTTATTTGCCCTTTAAAACCAACAACACCACAACTGAGAAGCTATAGAAACAGAATGCAAAATCAATCTCTCTCGAGACTTTGGTTTTGACTTTTTTTTCGAAAATTTAAACTGCCACATGAAGATCAAGAGTGGCCAAACTGCTGTTATTTGTGGTTATCATGAATGACATTCTTTAATTGTAGTTATTTACTTGTTGTATTTAGGAAGATGACAGTACCCCTCCAATGGTGTTTAAAAAACCAACGGAAGACAACTTTGAATACATAAAGCTCATTAGCAACAGAGCTTATGGGTGAGTGTATGCAAAACAGTTTTTTTAGTGAAGGGAAAAATTGTACATCAGGGTTTCAGATAAGTTTTAAAGGCAGGGTGGCAACAAGGAATTTCAATGGATCCGATTCCCATTGCTTCCACAAGACCCTTATAAATTTTCCATTGATTTGTTGGGCCATGTAGCTGATCTTGTAGGGTTTTTGACTTGAGACCCCCCTCTTCCTGGAACACTGGTACATCTGACATTGGCGTGAGTATTTTTAAGTATTCTATTTATTACGTAATGTTAAATAAATGCACAGGAGTGTTTTATGAAGTTTAAACACGAGGTGCAGCCGAGTGTCTTAGGACTTGATAAAACACGAATTGTGAATTTATTAAACGGCAACTACATCTATCCATTTTTACACTAATATTTAGATTTTGGGTTATTTTGGCCTAGAAAATTGGAGGTAAAATTTAGCCGTGTCTATATCAGATATAAAGCCACTCATTAAACTTTAATTTCTTTTGTATTTCCTTCATGCATTGTTAATGAGCTCTTGAATTATAGTTATAGTGCCCAGCTTCCTTGGAGAGCACTTTTAATGAAGAGGACTGCATGGTTAAATGAAGATGTTGTTGTTAGTTCATAAGGCCCATGTTAAGACTCTTAACATTGTTGTCCAACAACCTCCATCACTTTGGGATCCAAATATATCTGTTGTAGTTCAATTTTATCCTTGATTCTATTTTAATTTTCCTTTGTTTTGTACTCATTATCATACATTACCATACACAAGAACTAAAGAAAATAAAAATTGAACTAAGGATGAAATTGAACTACAATATATCCAACATGTTGGGTTCGTTTGAACACCATGTTAGGTAGTGTTGGGTGCTGTTGGCAGTTAAAACAACAACATGGAACAACTGCATGCTAACAACACCCAGAATAGTTTTGAAACACTTCCAGCATGTTGAACCTAGCAACTTCGTTGGATGTTGTTCAGGAAATCTGCATTTTGTATTTTATGCTTGTGTTAATGGTTCGCGTTTGATCACATTTCAGAGCTGTTTACCTGGTGAAACACAAGCAAACACAGATGCGGTTTGCCATGAAGAAGATGAACAAATAACTGATGCTACACAGAAATCAGGTACAATGGCTAACATATTGTGGTTCAATTTTGTCCTTGTTTTCGATTTTTTTCTCCCTCTGTTTTAAACTAATTATCAGACATTACCAGACATTACCATACCCAAAAACAAAGGGAGAAAATTTTAAACGAAGGATAAAATTGAACCACAGCATATACCCCTCAAGTTGAGATCAAAGTATTATTTTTTCTGAGAGTATTCTGATAAGTTGACTCAGGAACCCGAAGTTTGGCAGGAAAACAACCCTTGTTTAAAATAAGATTCAGTCACATGGCCAGAAATTCATTTCACTTTTGCACGCGGCATCGCTGACCGAAACGGAGGCTCTCGGGATGAGATAACACAGCTTCGATCGTTTTGTATGAAAAAGTTGAACAATAAAGACGAGGTATGGATTACAAAAAATAAATTAAATAATACCTCAACAGTTTATATTCCTAATCATGTGTACAAGTCATTCATAAGTCATATTTACTTATATTTCGCGGCAATTTTACCTTGTTTGTTTATTTCACCAATAATGGGCTTTCTTATATAATCACTATGGTGGCCATACCATAGGACCAATCATTAGTCCTTACTAAAGCAATAAACTAGTACTTGGGCCTACATCAAGTTATTAGAGCAAGATGGCGGCGATAAAATGAACAAAGATGTTGTGAAGTGAAGACAGTATTTTAACACGCAGGGATCCTCGAATGATTGAAGTCGTCACGCTACCGTGTGTTTGTATTACGAGCCGAAATTTTACCTTTGTCTGGATGAGATCGGAAGGAAGAGGATGCATTTTCAGAGGATGAAAACACTGAAATGTGAAAGAGATGAATGTCTTCTTGAAGTTTCGGACCGAACAAATGCGAATTTGTCAATTGTGTTGTCGTCAGGAACAAACGAAAAAGTGGCATTTTGGAGTGCGATGGTCGATTTTATAGACATTTGTATGGAAGACGAAGGTAAAATATATTGTTTGTACTTTTTTGCTGGGAAGTGCGAAACATAAAGCTGCGAATTCATTTTTGCCGAAACTAATATCTAAACACGTTACACTTTCAATATGAGATCGAACAAGTTGTTTATCTTTGTTGTAGCTCGTGCTATTTATTGTAGAAGTTGTGCCTTCTCACATATCTCTGTAAAATTCTGTTGTTTGTGTTCGTAGTTTTTTTCTAAGTGTCAATAGCTACTGCGCGTGCGTGAAATTTAATTCTGGCCATGATAACTTCTCAGGATTATAGAAACATGAAAAGACATTAATTCTGCCCACGAAGCAGAATATTTATTAAATAGGCCATTTCCGAATTACCTTTGGCCTCTTTTTCAAAGCGAATCCTAGCGCTCATCTTTTCATAGTTTCCATTCATGAGGCCTTCCAAAGGGTAGAAGCGACAAGCAACATGGCTCCATAAACAGGCGACAATCTTCTCCCAAAAACGTGCGACAGTTTGCGACAGGGACAATTGACTTTCCATTCCTCTTTGTTTTCTTTGCGACAGCAGCATTTGTCCCCACAAAACAAGAGGCTACAATTAGCCTAAACTCGGGCTTGCAAAAAACAGCATTGTATCCCTAATTTAGCGCTAAACAAAAGAATAGAGAGAAGTCTGTCTTTCTTACATCGGACGCATTGAGCTAAGCTTGTGTTGGAGTCTATTTCTTGAGACCCCTATCAACATATATCCCCCTAAAATTACAAACTTGCTTTACAGCTCAACCATTGAGAACAATAATTGTAACACTTGTCAAAAAGAAGAAGAAAAAGAGAAACGAAAACAAAGCCCGCGATATATGCCACTAATAGACATCGAACCCAGGCTAGCTGAGTCAGAGGTAGGAACAATGATCTATTGGCCACAGAGGTTCATCGTAATGTAATACGATAAAATAGTGTATTGATTCCGAAAAAACTAAGCACACTTGTTTTCGCTTCGATGGATATTTGTTTGAGAAAGAAAGCGCTCATCGAACAATGTAGTTTTATTTCGCATAAAGGTCAATCGATTCTCGGTAAAACGTGAGGAGAAAAATAATCAACAGAGTGAAACTGTTTTCAAATACGTCAATCCAGGGTCATTTGAAACATAAGAAAGCCGAACATTTCTGCGGTCAGTTTCAAGTCAAGCAATTAAAAACTAATCGCTTATCATTCAAAAACTAATGTCCAGAAATTGAGATATTGTGGAAAAATAGTAAATAAACTACTTGTCAAAGTCTCGGGTGTAAGATATCCTGTACTTGAGTTTTTCAACAAAATGTACTACCTCTTACAGTGCAACGACTTCAACCGGGGCCACTCGAGGTTTTTTAACCAATCAGCGACAGATTCGTTAACAAAGAATTAATTTCGACTTTGTGGTTTTCAAAGCCAATGAAATTCAATCCTAAATTTAACTTGGCGGTGGGAACAGACGTGTCGACAGATCCAAAATGTCACCGAAAAAAAATTATATTTTGAAGGGGCCGCGGATAAACTTCGGCATTTACTGATCTGTCGAAAGTTAAAAACAATTTGAAAGCATGAAATGCCCGTTATTCCAACCAGAAACCTCCTAAAAAAGTGGAAGCCTGCAAATGTGAATCTTGTGAAATCCGCAACGAATGTATCAGCAATAAAAAACATATCAACGGTCACTTTGTAATGATTGGCTCAAGCAAACCAGAAAGGCTTTGAGAAAAATATTGGGCCAATTTTTGTTTTGGATTTCAATCGCTCAGACATCTTTCACCATCGATTCAAATTCTTTCGGCAAAAGGCCGCTCTGGTAATCAAAATCCATTTAAAACTGTGCACACAGGCTAAAAATCAAATGTGGCCGCTTCAAAGTATTTAATCATGAAATTTTGAATCTGTCGTGTCTGTTCTTGATCTCACGGTGGAAAAATACAAGTTAAATTTAGTATTTCATTTGATTGGCTTTGAAAACAGCAAGTCGAAATTCTTTGTTAAAGAATCACCTTTTCAGTGGTTAAAAAACCTCAGGTGGCCCAGCTTGAAGTCGTTGCACTGTAATGGAGCGGACTCGGGGAAACACGGCAGTCTAATTAAAAACATTTGGAGGTAAGTTCGAACATGTTAAAAGCTTTCTTCTCGCAGTTGAACTTGCAAACATTCGTATGGACACTTTTTTTAACATATTAGTTGTTCTGACTTCAAAGACGCAAGGTGAATCGACGTTTTCCGATGCGTGACAACAGGCATCATTCATCGGTTCGTGTCTGTTTCTTTGCAGTGTATATCCATAAGCCCCTATAAACATATATCCCTTAAAAATTGCTTTGCAGCTCAACCATTTATAACTTACAATAATTATAACACTTGTAAAACAAATATTTAAAAAACAAGATGAAAAAAAATCCTATAAACATATATCCCTTGAAAATTGCTTTACAGCTCAACCATTTATAACTTACAATAATTATAACACCTGTAAAACAAATATTTAAAAAACAAGATGAAAAAAAAAAAAAGAAACGCAAGAAAAAAAATAAAAGCAAGAAAAATAAAAAATAAAAAAGATGTCTATAACGGGAATCGCACCCGGGAACATCTGCCTCAGAAGCGATCAAGATAACCGCTAGGCATAGCTTATGTGGTAAAAATAGTTTCCTTATTCCAAAATGACCATTATTAGTTAGCAATTGCACAGAAACGCCGGAAGTGAGCTTTGTGCATGAAACTCGACAACGAAGAAAAATAAAAAGAAAAACGGACGGTAATTTTAACCTCGGGCCCTCTAGCAGCCCGAGTAACGAGCAAGAGACAGAGTCGTAAACGAGCGACAAGGCGACACAAGACCACCCTTTAGAAGGCCTCATTACTCGGGATACTGTAAGTATCACGAGTTATAAAATGTGTTAGATTTCATTCTTTTTTTTTTCCTGTGCAGCAAAATGCACAATACAATTACGTTCCGGTGTTTTGATTGGCCAATGCACAATAGCAGGCACGTGGCGGTGTGTTCACTGGTTAAAGCAAACCACATAGTCCAAATGTCGAAAGGCTAACATCACGCGACGGTTAGTTGTTTGGTAATGTGATACCTTCCATTTAATACGCGACCACAAGTGAACACTTAAGGTTAAGTAATCCACTTCGACCGCCGGAACAAATTGTCCTACACATATCTTTGCAAAGTTGTGAGGCTAGATTTTAATACAGTACAGACTGTCCCCATGAAAAGGCTTGCCGAGTTTAAGAAAAGGTTGGAAGCCTCGCACGTGCTGTGAGTATCGACGTTGTGACAGTTCTACATTTAAAAAGTCGCCAAGTTGTTTTGATTTAATTTGATCCGGATGTTGTCACAACTCTGTCGCTGTCGTGAAGACTTAAATCCAGTAGAGTTTGTCCGCGTGAAAAGGCTTGCCGAATTTAAGACAAAGTTGGAAGCCTCGCACGTGGTGTGAGTATCGAGTCGAATTAGAACGTTGTATCAGTCCTATATTTAGAAAGTCCCCAAGTTGTTTTGATTTCATTTGATCCGGATGTTGTCATAACTCTGTCGCTGTTGTGAAGACTTAAATCAAATAGAGTTTGTCCGCGTGAAAAGGCTTGCCGAATTTTTGAAAATAGAGCAGTTTGAATTTCGAGGGTTTTTACAATGCATGACATCTGGATTGTTTGTGAGAAACATGTCACATACAAGGAAACGATTCGCCTTGTGTTTTCGAGTTGTGAATAATATGTTAAGAGAAGTGTCTATGCGAATGTTTTCAAGATTAGCAGAGAGAAAAAATGTTTTGAGAGAGCTAAAGTAAAGTCCAGATGTTCCCACTTAATTTAGAAGTAAACAACGACAGCTGACAACGAATATGAATGGCAACTCTCAAAACAGTTTAACGAGCTTTGCTCGTACGTGATCAAAAGGGCGTTATGCGAACCCAAAAGCAAACCACTAGCCGGATAGTTTTCGAGAATCAGAAAGCGTTCGTCCGGCTTCTGCAGCACAAAAGTATCCCGAGTTAACGCTCATAGAGCGTCTTCATATCAGACTTGCGCTTTGTTCTTTCTTCCTGGCCTGGTTACTAAGTAAGTTATTGCACCATCGTTCTCGCAGCGACCGTCTTCTTGTTCTTCATTATGATCTTCTTAAAAGTTATAAACTGAGTTAATAGTTTGCTGTAAAAGAGTGCACTCTTCTGCTGATCTATGTGCACTGCTGGGGATGGGACAGTAACAGGCAAGCTTCGAGGCAACTTTGAAGAATTTTTAATGGCATGCATGCGGACGCTGATTTGTTAGGTGATGAAGGAAGAAAGGCTCTCGATGCTTGTGTAAAGGTTAAAATTTATGGAAAACCAGATGACACAACCAGATATGATCGGGAGACAGCTGTGGAACTATTGAATCAATGCTATGCTGGACGGAGGGATCTATGCTATTCTGGACCAAGGCAACATTAAAAATAAGCTGCTACGGTCATTATTTTAAACAGTGGTTTAGACTGAACAACCTCCTCCTTCCCCTGGAATTTGGTGAAAACGGGAAACCAAATGAACAAAGAACTTACGACATTGTTGAAATCCATGAAGCGCTTGTTAATTCTGACAAAGTCCCTCACGTTGAAAAATACCCCAAACCAGGACCAAGGTATGATCAATTGAAGGAGCTGATTGATAAAAGAAGAGGTGACATTGAGGCAAGATTTCCGCAAAGCCCCATACATTAATTATCCATTCAATCTTTGTTCTAAGAAAACAATAGCGGTAACAATTGTAAGCCTTTGAGACTTCTGTGCTGGGAACTTTGCAGGGGATCAAGCTGTTTTAGAAGATAAAATTGAACCTTATAACATCTTGGACATACATGATGCTTTTGTTTTTCGTGCCGAAAACCAACCGGTACCAGAAGATGCGCCCGATGAACTGAAGAGGTTAATTGAAGAAAACCGCTTTGGTGTGAGAAAAGAATACGAGGAATCAAAATCCAGTATACGCAGGTACTCGCCTGCTGAGGTCGAGCAGAGGGTTAGAGGTTGTTCTGGCAATTCCTTGAACCGATTTAATATAAAATATACTGTTAATGGGAGAACCATTCTTAGCAAAATAGTACAAGACTTCAAGCAAACATATGACATTTTTGGCATTGAAACAGTTGTTAATACTATCCCTTGGATGAGATTTGACAGTAAGGAGGAATTTCAACGTTTTCATGGTTTAGCAGAACTGTCTCCAGAACAGGAGAGTATGGTAAAATGCAGAAAGGCTGTGAAGTGTGAGACAACGAAAGGCGACTGCTTGGATACACGTGGAATGAGGCAGAGCGTCGAGTGAGAGATTGCTTTGCATACATCTCTATGTGGGACACAGACATATTCCTAATCAAAGAAAAGAACATTGGGGGGCGAATTATTGATCAGACTAGTTATGACATCTTTGAAATTAAAAATGCAGTTAATTATTTTGATGAAAAAAAGTTTCTGGATAGGTACTTAGACGAGAACAACTTTCAAGCTAAAAAGGGAAATGAAGCTGTCGATGAACAAAGGGCGGAAATTGAAAGAGTGTATGCTGAAGCCACAAAGAAAATTGCAATTGGGCATGGTTCAGGGTTCATTATTCAGGGTCATTTTGTGGTGACAAACAAGCATGTCATTGAAGATGCAGTGTTTGATAAAGCCAAAGAGATATATATTTAATAATAATAATAATAATAATAATAATAATAATAATAACCTTTATTTACCCTCGGGAGTATTTATAGCACAAAGGCTAGTGGGGCCGAGCAAATACAGAAACAAATAAAGTCAAATTAAATCAACTGAACTGAAATCAAATGTTGGAGTACCCGGAGAAAAACCTCTCGGAGCAGAGTAGAGAACCAACAAACTCAGCCCACTTATGATGCTGAGTCCGGGAATTGAACCCGGGACACATTGGTGGAAGGCGAGCGCTCTCACCACTCCGCCAACCCTGCTCCCCTATATATTTGTAATGCAATCATTGGTGAGCTTAGTTGCGAGACTGCTCACTATGATGCAGTCAAAGATTTAGCAGTGCTCTATTGTCAAGAACTTAATGCATTGTAACGTAGGATTTGCCCATTAGCACTTTCTAACCTTAACACATCCTTGTTACCGGGGATGCAAGTTCTCTCTTTTGGTTATCCCATGAGTCATACAGGAGAGGAAGCTCTTTTTGTTAGTGGCAATGTTTCTGGTTTTAAGGAAACATTTTCAGGTCACACAATGGTGGTCCTTAATTGTTCACTTTACTGTGGTAATTCTGGTGGCCCAGTTCTTCGTTGGATCGAAGGTCAATTGAGAGTTGTTGGTGTTGCAACACAGAAGCACATAAAAGAGATTTTAACTCTAAAGGAGAGAGAGGAAATTGAAGTAATTCGAGAATCACTGCAAACCATTTCTGGAGATTCATTGTGGTGTGATGAAAAGGAGAGGAAGCAGATCAAATTGAATTTGCTAACGATAAAACTGTTTGATGCCTTGGAAACTCATACTCAGTTTAATTTAAGTAATGCATTGCCTGGTTGTTACGTTGTAGAGTTAATCAAAGAGTGTATCAGTAAATACAACGGGGAGGGAAGAGAGGAGTTGACTGAGGTAGTCAAGTGGTCTGAGGATCATGTTAACAGTTTAGTCTCAACTGAAACCACAAAAAGAGCAAAACTATGTTGATAAAAGTTTTGAAAGTAAAAGCCAAGAGATGGTTCACACTTTGCTTTTGTTTTATTCACAAGTGAAATGTTTTTTATATTAAGATTGTATAGAAATATAGTGTTATGCTTTTCTTAGAGGTGTCATACATGTACCTACTTCACATTTTTACATTATACTAATTTGTGAAAAGTTGGAAAATGTTCCAAGGTAGCAATTAGAATTTGTTTGGACGTATATTAAGTAATTTCTGCTATAAATTAGTAATAAATTGGAATTTACTGGGTGAGGCTAACATCCTTGAAATTTGATGGGGTGGGGGTAGCAATTTGAAGTCATGTTTTCAGTGCCTTCATTTAAAAAAATGAAACTATTATAACTGCATCATGGACTCTTGTATATAGAAATTTTACTTCACATAGAAATTTAGTAGTTTTCAGTGTGTCATACATTAAGTAATCATGGTCAAGCATATTTTGATCATTGAACTTTCATGTCATATATAATTTTTGATATGATTCATTTATATACTGTTTGACATTGTACATTTTTTAAATATTTTGGTAGATAGTCCCTTTACAATGTAATAAATATATTTTAGGGCTTTATATGTGCTAGTTGTTAAAACTGGGCAATGACGTTGAGCCGTTGGCCTTGTCTTCACTTCCACACGTAAAATTGGAAGAACCCACAAATGAAGCCCCAAACTGACAAAAAGAGCCCACAATTTGGTCAAAAAGAGTCGGGAATGTAGTTCCTGGTGCTGTGATCTGCCCTCACACACATCTCAGGGCTGGGTGTAGGCTGACCACCTGTCTCCAAAAGCCTCTGTATGTTGGTCTCAGATCCTCCTTGGGGGCCCTGTGCACCACTTTTTGGTGTGAATAAGGACTAAGGATGAGTTGTTGGAATGAGTTCAATTGTTTGTTCCACATTCTCTCCTTCACTACCCTGTGAGCAGAGTCTCCTTCGATCGTCCTAGGAGACTGCTCACAGGGTACTCCTTCACAGACTTACAAATGCAAACAGGCAGATAATTTGCAAGGGTTAAATATTGCAGTTGGTACTCTGTGATTGGCAAGTATCCCATTTGGAAATGGAAAGGGTTTATTTATACACGCAGTAACTTCATGTTGTGAAAACGGAGGGGATAAGTGTTCCACATAACCCTACTATTTTTCAGCACCCAATCTCTAGATGAAAAGTGAACTTCCCCAAACTTTCATACTTCTCTTGGCTTATGGTTTAGTAATTCAACCATGGGGATGGTGATGGGGAAAGTAGTCATATGTGAGCCATTTTTATAGTTTTAGGATAGTAGCTTCTTGTTAGTATTGGGTCCTGGTCTCAGTCACAGTTTTCTTTTAAAACCACTATAATTTTTTGAAATTGTCCCTTGAGCAGGACACTAGTGCGGAGTGGTGCCCAAGATTGCAAAAACAACAACAACAACAACAACAAAACACACATGTTACTGGCAATGCCATGTTCAAAATTGGCAAAAAATCTGTATACAGTGCCATTAGTTAATTTTATTTGGATCTTGAGGTTCATATTGTTGCAAATCCATAAGTAAAATTATACTGCTGGCAGTCCCTCTCTGGATGGTTGAAATGTGGTCCATCAACAGTGTGGCGAGACTGGAGCAAGGAGAAAAAATGAAAATACAAAGAAAAGAGACTGGTGAGAGATGCCTCTCTCCCAGTCTCCCCTCATTGCATTCACTTCAGGTTTCACCTGTCTCGCCAAGCTAAATGTTGGTGTGAGTTCCCCACTATACAGGAAGGGACTTCCAGCAGTCTAATCTTGTACCCAGATTGGCTGTAGGAGATATGAGTATGAGATTACTAGCAGTCTAAATTACCAGTCAGGCCCGGCCTGTGGAGGGTAGTGGGATACCAATATACCCAGTCTTTTCCCCATAAGATACAAATACACCTTAAAATTGTAAAATGTGTGATACTTCATACCTAAAATTATCTTAAAGTATTTCATCCATGTCTGTACACCGAACACCTAAAATTCAGGAAGAACCAGATACTTTATACCCGAATTGTAACATAAAAATACCATATATCTGAATTAAAATGAATCTCGATACCGTATATGCAAAACCCCTGGCCGGGCCTGACCTGTAAAGTGGATTGAAACTGCAACTTTTTCTGACCTCCCATATACCTCTCCTCTAGCAAATAAGTTTAAATTTTTTCAGAAGTTTGAATGTGTTGATAATTCCTTGGAGTTCTACATCTAAATTTATTAACAATTTTTGTGGGCTTTACTTTATTTTTAGTGCTGTGTTAACCTCTATTTTGTAGTAAATTTCTGAAATTTTGAACCCAAGTTCTTTAATCCTATTCTTGGATGGCACTTGGTGGTGGAGAACTTTACTAATTGACATATTAACTTTCAAGCAGAGGTTTCTTAAATTATCTGTCTAAGAATGGATTGACTGTTTGCTGGCATCTCATAGGGGTATGGTGATTTTTGTGACCCTCTTCCATAGCTTTTGCACCAATTCATGATATTCCTAAGGATATCCCTAATATCAGAACTTTCTTCCCCAATCCCCTCTCCCTTCTTCCCTCCCTCCCCCCTCCCTTTTCTATATCTGTTACAGACTACAACTTAATTAGTTGCAGGAATTGATAGATAATGTTTACCAACCCAACAGGTCATCAAAACTTGGCCCTGTCAACTTTGCCTTCAGAGGGAGAGGGAGCACCATCAGGGGAAGGGGGCACAGGAGGACTTTCTCCCTTCTACTTCCCCTCCTTTGTCTGCTATCCAAAGTTCCCCTTCCCTACCAGTTTTTCGTTCTCTCCCCTCCTTTGAGAGGAAGTGGCTGTTATAACAGGGTAGCAATATTTATTGAGGTGTTGTTTTATATCACTTTTCTCTTTATGTCTGATATTTGTGCAGTGTTTCACATTCGTATGAGTTAAAGAAGTGGAGAATTGTAATAAGTTGTGAAGCGGCAACATTATCATCTATCAACCACCTTTGAGGACACCAAGGGGAATGTACTTTGTACTAAAGCAGCAGGTAGCCGGCTGCAAATATGTCAGTTTATTCCTGACAAACTGGGGAAACTTGCATGCACAATGTAAGGCTTTGCCTAAAGGTTTAATTTCTAGTTAATGTATTTAGTGATTTATTTATGGGCTATATAGGTATGTGCGGCCCCAAAGAGTATGGGTTTTTAGCCGTTTTGGTCGGAAATTTGTGTCTGAAATAGGGTATGGTTTGTTCACTCTACCCTTGAATTGGGTATGTTTTTTTTAGAAGAAGCTACTTCATCAACAAGCGATATTATAAAGACCATCAACAAAAGCCCTTTTCAAATTATGTTTACGCCAACCGTGTACGTGAAATAGGTCTGAAATAGGATATCGAATTTTTGGTCAGGTCTGAAATAGAATTGGGAAATAGGGTAAGGGTTTCAGGAAGCGGGCCGCACACCCCCACCCAATTTTTCTGGGACTACACCCCCCCGGAATGTATCGAAAGGTGCGTAGCTAAAACTATCTGGAGTTTGAGTAGGGAATTGGAGCATGCTAAGAACTGTGTTTACCGGTTAATTTGTACACGCAAAATGAAAAGTTTTTCCACGCTTTTATGAGTGTGTGTGAGAAGGCAAAAAAGGAAAAGAGGGATGGGGAGTGGGGGTGGGGTGGGAAGCTAAAGACCACATCATGAGGCACTGGTGAGAATGTATGATCTGATCACTTCCGTGGAATGTGTTGAAAATTTTTAAGATTTTGATCGTAGAAAATGTTAACCGGTCGTTTCGCCAACAAGTCGTTTCGCTAACGCCCTGTTCGATAACGTCATCAGTCGTTTCGCTAACGTGTTTTGTCGGTTCGCCTTATAAGTTGTATCGATAACGAGTTCAATTTATGGTTCAAGAACGTAAAACATTTCACCCAACCAAACATATATAAATTACAGAAAACTATTTTTTTAACTAACCTGTGACTCAGCATTGCTTGCGCGGCATTTATTGTTGTAAGGAAAGAGAGACCTTGTTATGCATAACAATGATATGTAAATCCTTTTGTTGCGAAAAAATACGTATACCTTCCATTGACAGATAGTACCCCTTTCGTATACCTAAAACAGGAAGTCTTCTTGTCATTTTCATGTAGAGTTCGATAAATTAAAACAGTACAGTCATAAGGTATGTGTGTTCGAAATATTTTAATGCAAGGCCCTTTTAAATGCCCCAGTGACAGATTTCCCCTGCCATTTCATATTCTTCGACCCGTGAAATCCCTACCCTTTCGTATACCTGAAGCGTGAAAAAGGTACCCCTTTCGGGCGGAGCCTCCCTGTATAGGCCATTATAGGGAGTACCCCTCCCCCCCTCCCTGGGATCATAAGGCACTGATGAGAATGGATGATCTGATCACTTCCGTGGAATGTATTAAAACATTTTTAAGATGTGGATCGTAGAAAATACAGCATTTGAAAGTTTTTAAAGGCGGTTTGATAAATTCGCAAAATCGGTTGGTGTTTTCGGCACAATTAAAAAAAGAAAGAAACAAAATTTCTGTTCAGTTCATTCATGTATGACGACATTCACGTTAAAATTTTGTATGACTGATAACTTACCTGAAGTCAGCTTTTCATTTTCCTGGAAGTCACAACCCGGTCACCTGGCTGTTGCTCATTGCTTCGAAGAAGCCAAGCTTTTGAATTCTTTGTCATTCTCGACCCCAGAGCTCTTCTCGGGCTTCGCGCCTTGAACTGATAACCAATCAGAGCTGGAGCTTGCGTAGAGTTCCCCAGAGCTCTTCCCGCCGTCACGCCCGTTAGACATGCGCAAAAGTGAAGAGCTCTGGGGCCGAGAATGATTCTTGTTATAAGTTATTTCGGCGGTTCAGAGCGGAAAAATGCAAAAAGCATGCGCAAGCTCCGAGCGAGCGCAAGAGCTAGAATTTGAAAAAAATGGCGGCTTTTTAAATTTTGTATCTCAAAAATCAGGATAGGCCTCTATAGGTATCCCGGTACGCAGCAATAATTATTCCAGAGAAATAACTGGCTGTACATATACTCTTTTTGTCCTTTAATTTTCTCAACACTTCTTGAACTATAAAAATCGTTTTGAGGTCCTCATTTCTCTCGCGGCATGAAAAGAGATCGCTTTCGGAAGCACATTATTGTCATGGGTCGGTCAACACAATGTCGCTATCTAAGCAAACTGCTGAATATCTAAGGTAGAGAGCTCAATTGAAGGTAGGGAAAGAGTCAGTATTAATTTTCTGAGTTTGCCAAAGTATCTCGTTTTTTGCTAGAGCGGGTTTTTAAATTGTTACGCAAAAATTTAATTATCGTTCTTACAGTGAAATAATTAACGCCTGGCGACATTTGAGGCCTGCATTGAGGTTTTACATCATGGAAATCCCTTTTAACATATGAAAACCACGATGAGCAAAATTGTAATCTTTCAAGTATATTTTAAGACTTTTAAGTGCTGTAGTTTGATTTTATCACGTGCTAATCAAGTAATAAAACAAATAAACAAGCATCAAACAAGTTAAGATCCGTAATGTTGCTACCGCGTGTAAACAAACCGTGCTCGAAAGTCTTGCATATTGTCATGATCAACCTTTTGCACATTTTATGGCAATATAAGCAAACCACTGAATATCTAAGGTCGAGAGCTCAATTGTGGTTAGCGAAAGAGTTAATCTGTGTATGCTGTGTTTGCCAAAGTGTCTAGTTTTTTTGACAGAGCGGATTTTTAATTTGTTTAGCAAAGATTATTTTATCGATTTTATACTGTGTGGCCAGTCACTGAACACGCTCGCTCGGGATCGGGTGCTTTTCACATTGTCTACTGTATTTCTTCAGAGAACTTCAGCTTGTCATAAACAGCAGGGCCCGCGGAGCAGTTTTCAAAGTGGGGAGGCCGCTCCCGCATTTTCAAGTGAGGGGAGGGGACGAACTCTAAAAATAATGAAAAAGCATGTAATTCCGTTGAATTCACGATAAGCATTGTCCAGCAGTTAACATATTTTATCAATGATATATGAAATGAATCATATATGAACTGCGGAAATAAAATCAAATGAACTCTCATTTCTTTCACGGGAACATATGTACCCACAATTGACCTGCCCCCAACGTCACTGGCTTCATAGTTCAGTTGGTTAGAGCATCGCACCGGTAATCGCGAGGTCACGGGTTCAAAATCCCGTTGAAGTCCTGAATTTTTTTTCAGGCTTCTTTTCGCAATTGCATAACTTGCGTTCACAACTGCGAGGATCATTCTTCATTTGATATTTTATCAACTCAAAAAATTAAGTCATATCCTTTTCTGCACTTTTCAACTCGATTCAAGCATTTAGAGAAAGGGGTTAGTGACAAAATAAACTTGTAATCATTCTTAACATAATCTGTAAACGAAGGAAGAGTAATCATTACTTAGGTTCATTTATTCGCTTACTGTCTCGAAATCGGATTGTCTGAATGTATCGAAATTCCCTTTTGGATTATCCTTACGACAAAAAAATTCATTTGCCACACCCGGCAGAAGGCAAAGTTTGTCTTTCTTCTTTGTGAGTGTTTAGTACTGTAAGATAATAACAAACCTTTCTCGAGTCTTTCCTTTGAGCCTTTCTTTAGGAACTCTTCAAGAGTTACTTTCACAGACAACATATAACACTTTAAAACGCGCCTTATCTCTAGAAGTTACCCTAAGAAATTGGTGGAACAGATACTCCCAGAAGTTAACTATGCGGACAGGAAACTGAACAGCTCTGACACAAAAACAGACAACGCACAAGAAGCTTCTACCCTTCATGACGCAATTTCAACCATCGTTACCATGTTTGAAAACATACTAATGGACAAATGGCATCTAATGCAAGAACAACCATTACTCAGAGAGATATTCAAGGAACATCCCTTGATTATCTTAAAGAAAAGGAAAGTCGCTTAAAGATATGCTTGTTAACGTAAAGCTAGAAAGGCCGTAAACAACACAATGAGCACACAGCAGGAGTCGCGTTGGTCTGTCAACCCCATTTTAATCACCTACAGCAGAAGACTACAACTAAGTGCATGAATTGTTTGGGGGTGTCTTTTAAATTATTATTTTTTCAGCAAAAAGTGGGGGGGGGGGGGGGGGGGCTGGCCTCCCCGGCCCCTCTCCCTGCGCGGTCCCTGAACAGTATACACTGAGTTTAAGTCCCAACACACAGGCAAAGTACGAAAGTTATTTTTGAAACGGTTTAACTTCACCAATGAGTGTTGATCGATACTCAAGTTTGTTTTTGTTGTAGACAATTGCACAAAATGTTCAGCAGTATAGCCAGGAATTAAACTGTTCGTTGGAAAAATATGTTTAGTAACCAACACCTCCAAATTATTCCCCTCGTATTATTGCCTTTTCTGCTGTTTGCTTCGCTATGAATTCAGGCGTCACGAGTGCATTGTCCTCCCACTTCACCCAACGTTCTTTTAAAACTTTGCACACTACGAGAGCAGCTTAATTAGAAAGGTTAGTTATGCAATTACATCGCCTTTTTTTTTTCATAAAACATCGTTTCAGCAGTGTTGAGGTGATTTAATTAAAGTACGTGCCGCTTTTCGATAGAGTCAGTTCGTTTTAATGATCATTTGCTCTCACTTTGCTCTCAGACTCTATCGAAAAAAGCGGCTGACTAGCCTTGACTTTTATCCAAAGCACAGTGCTTTTACAAAAACACTTTTTATCTTCTTCGAATGATCAAATAAACATCTTTCAGTGTGTTCATTTTTTTTCTTACCGTCACAAGCTAATCGTTTCAGTGTCCAAGAGATCACCGTCTCCAAAGCAGTCCGGTTATAACAAAATTCGATTAAACTGAGAATTTAAAAATCATTTAGGACTGAACGCTACACTAACCTGACTAACAAGCAGTTGTTTACAAGCTTAACGACCAAACGATGGAAAAAACAATCTTATTTCCCTTGATCACAAACATACTCAAATCACGAATACTCACCTTTTAGGGAAATCCAAAGCTTTTAATTCCACTGCATACTTCTTCCCTCGTCTAACACTAGTTGGTATACAATCCCATGTGCTTTAGTCAGGCAAAAAATGAAATGATGGAAAAAAACATACACACACACAACACTTCGCACGGTGTTAACGCTCTCCTGGCATCGTGTTCGATTTCATTCAAAAGATCAACAAGAGCCCGCGAAAAGCTGATGCGCAGAAAGCTGCGCAGAACGTTTTTCCGTTCTGAATTTCGGAGGTCGTGTGAATGGTGGTGACCTCTTAGAAAGAAACAGCGAAAACAAGAGGTCGTATCGATCAACAATACCCACTGTCTTTAAGAGGTTAAGGGCTTCTACAGACGGACTCATTCTGTGTGAGCAGAGGTTGCCATGCACACTAACAGCGATGTCTTGGGCGACGAAGGAAGAAAGGCGCTGGATGCTTGCGTGAAGGTCAAGATTTACGGAAGACCGAAAAACATACAGAAATATCGTTGGAAGGAAGCTCTGGATCGTTTGAAAAATTGCTATACTGGCCGTATCTTTGATACGTCAGAATACAATTCACCGCGACAGTATTACGTCAAAGAATACAGATTCTACATGCTTCCCGTGGAGGTGGATGAACGATTTGGGTGTCCAGATAACGACAGGCTCTATGACATCACTGATATCCACGATGCACTTGTTAAATTTGACGAAGTCCCATTTGTTAAAAAGTACCCAAACCCAGGACATGGGTCAGATGACTTCATAGAACTGATTGACAAGAGAAGAGCTGTTATTGAAAGAGAGTGCCAAGAAGCTGTTGGTAATCCAGACGGCAAACGGCAGTATTCCTGGCTTGTTCCACAGCGCAGAGTGAGGGACTGCTTTGCTGGGAGCTTTGTGGCGGATACAAGGTTGCTTAAAGATGAGTCAGGCCGTGTTTCAAACCAGGCTACTTACAGCAGTTTTGATATTCATGATGCTGTTGAGTTTTGGGATGAGGCGTTGTTTGCGGGAGTGAATAATCTGAGGCCGGCGAAAAGGGAAGATATTGAACAAGAGTTAAACGAAGCCAAAGTGGCCACTGGTGACGACAAGATAAAAGTGTATTCACAATATGAAGCAGAGCAGAGAGTGACACAATGTTATCATGACTTTTTTATACTGTTCGGTACCGTTGAAATACTCCCCCTTAAATATGATCATAATGGTGTTAAAAGTCAAAGTTACAACGTTTTTGACATTAGCAAAGCAGTCCAACATTTTGATGAACTTAAGTGTCTTCAAAAATATCCAGATGAAGAGGGACCTGGAACTTACGAACTGAAGAAATCCATTGAAGAGCACAGTTCTTGTGTTAAAGAAGAAAACAAGAAAGCCAAAGCTGAGTTATGCAGATACTCCCCTGATGAGGCAGAGCAGAGGGTTAGAGGTTGTTTTGTAAATGCCTTGAAAGAAGAAGCTGTGTTATTTCATGCAAATGGTAAAGTAAGAATTCAAGCCTTCGACCAAACCTATGACATTTTTGATATCCACAAAGTACTTCTTCATTTTAAAGAAAAAGAAAGAGTTGGAATCCTGAATGACTCAGAAGTTTCCTCAGTGACTGAAAAGTACCAGCAAGCCAAAACCAGACTGCAAGGATATTCATGGAATGAGGCAGAGCATCGAGTGAGAGATTGCTTTGTGGGTGCCCTTGTGGAAGATACAGACATTTTTCTAAGAAAAGAAAAGAAAAGTGGTGTTCCAAAGACCCACCAAACTTATGACATTTTTGACATTAAAACGGCAGTTGCTCATTTTGATAAAAAAACATGTTTTGCTAAGCACTCAGGCGTTAAGGAAATGGATGAAAAGGCTGATGATGAGAGGGCTAAAATTGAAGAAGAGTATGCTGAAGCCACAAAGAAATTTGAAATTGAGCATGGTTCTGGGTTTGTTATTCATGATCATTTAATCATTACCAATAAGCATGTCACTGAGGATGTCGGAGACAATGCAGCATGTGATAAACAGAAGGACGTTTGTGTTTCTAATTCAAACATTGGTGAGTTTCCATGCAAAGTTATTCATGACGATCCAGGTAAAGATTTAGCATTGCTTTATTGCCAAGGACTTAACTTGAAACAAAACAGAATTTTGCCATTACAACTTTCGAACCAATCTCTGTTACCGGGGATGCAAATTTTTTCTTTTCGTTATCCCATGAGTTACACCGGAGAAACAGCTCTTTTTGTGACTGATCATGTTTCTGGTTCAAAGGAACGCTGGTCGCTTCCCACATTAGCTGTACTGAACTGTCCACTAAATTCTGGTAACTCTGGGGGCCCTATTCTTTGTTGGGACAAAGACCAACTGAGGGTGGTAGGTGTTGCAATGCAGAAGCACTTTAAAGAGATTTTAACACTGGATGAGAGGGAAAAAATTGAAAAAATACGAGCATCTTTTCAGACCAGTACCATTTCTAGTGTTTCAGATGACGTTATTAAGAGGGCAACATTTGATCGAGAAAGATGTGTACCTTTTCATCCACGAGCTGACCCTTGCCAAACACCAATGTTTTTACTGACATTAAAACTGTATGATGCACTGGAAACCCATTCTCAGTTTAATTTAAGTAATGCATTACCTGGGTATTATGTGGTAGAATTCATCAAAGAGTGTATCAGTCAATACAGTGGTGCTGAGGGAAGAGAAGAGTTGGCTGAGGTGGTCAAATGGTCTGAGGATCATATTAACAATTTACCCTCAGCTGAGCACTCTGCTTCTCAACATTGTATTTAGTGAGGACTAAAAGTTGTAGGTTGACATTTGCTTTGTGAAACTGGGATGTAATTAAGCGTCGGGAGTTTCCCTCGATTATTTTGAGTTAGATTCCTAGCTTCTTTGGCAGGAAAACAAAGTATAATGACTACACGTATACCACATTAGCTGGAATCCTGGCTACCTTTTGCATTTTGTGTGCCAACTTAAGAAATTAGTGACAGCCTTGGTGAAAGTTCATCTGTGAGGAGGATCTTTGTTTAAACATTACAGTTACCAGTAACCTTTTTTATAAGTGTAAGTTTACAATCAGTGGATAATTAAGCTGAGTCATGGTTCTAAGTTTAGAGTGTAAGGATAAAACCTGTAAACGTGCTATACATAAATAGGATGAAAAAGAGAAAAAGTATGTTGATAAAATATGGTGCTTTGTACAAAATGCTCAAACAAATTTGTCTTTATATAAAGGAGAGGATTTACTCTCCAAGTGAAACCTAGAGATGATTCTTATATTTCGTTTTTTCAACATGAAAATGTTTTCAGGTTGGGATTGTGGATAACAATTTATTTTTATTACATAGTTATGAATTCTTTAGTATCTAACTGTAATAAATTAATACATTCTTTAATTTTAAATGGCGCAAATATTCTAGCTTGCAGAAGGCAAAAAAGTTGCAGGTTATCACTATAGTACCTGGCCATACCATACAACTGAGCATTGTTCCAAATCATTGAAACTAGAGCTTTAAAAAAATGTTTTGGGGTCATAACAACAACTGATGTTAAGGGTCACATTCAGCTTAGAGTTAACTATGTATTGATTAGATGAGAAAAGTGTACCATTTACTTTATAACCAGATGGGTGTTTGAATGTTAAAAGGTAATTATTTTCTGTCATTGTGGTCAGTTTTTCACTAACTACCTTAATTAAAATGATTAATCATGCTTGCTTCATGAGTTTTTTATGTGGTGCTTCCTTTTTATTACCTTGGTTGTAAATTCTAGCTGTGACAAGTACCAATATCGTAATTAATAAAAAAGGCTGGCTTTACTAATACATTTTTTGAAGTAAGTTTGAGGCCCTGTTATTAGCCATGTTTTACTTCTCCCCCAAGCAAGGATTACAAACAAGGCCCTGTCTGAGAAAGATGCCTATTCGTGGAAGTTGTAACGTCAGTCTTCTTAGTAAGATATTTGGGTGAGACTAGCATCATGTTGTGCTTCTTGTGCTCCATACCTTAATATGGACCTATTCAAATGTGGGGGGTGGGGAGGGGTAGGGAATTAAAAATTGTCACAAACTCGTATTACAAAAACTGGCTTGCCAAGTGACTGAAACTCCATGCTAAGCCCTACTATGTTATTCTACTCAGAAAATATCCATTTGTTATCAGTAAGGATCTGTTGGCTAGGACCCCCACCCTTATGGGAATTACAATTTAGCTAAACACTTTCCTTTCAAACTTTTGTATTTTGAGACCACCTACCCTTACAATTTCCAATGACCTGTCATGGGGAGGGTGGAGAAGAATAGAATGTGATGATTTCCTGGAATCATACAGTGGAAGTTTCCTTTAAGTGGCCCTTAAAGATACTCCAAATACGCTCAAATGGATGCCTTTATGTTGTCTTAGGAGAAGAAGAAGTCTAAACCAGCTGACTCAGATGACAGCAGTGATGAAGAGGTACTGTTTAGGGAGGGAAGGATGGGGAAGGGGATGTCTTGTCTAGCTTAGTTTACTTCTCAGTCTTTTCATTCCTGCTTCCTATGTAATCAAGCCCAATTTGTGTAAATAAAATACTAACTAAATACTGTAAAAGCTCTGTTATTTTAGCCCCGGGGAGGGAGGGGTGTATTTAATTTGTATTGTAGGGGAGGGGGAGGAGGCTTATTAGAGAAATGGGCATAATGGGGAGGGGGCTTATTTCAAATCTGAAAACACCATTTTAGTCTTAAAATAGCTCTTGTACAAAGCTCAAACAACTACAGTGAAACTTAAATGGAGCCAATTATGGTATTATTTTTTGCATCCAACATTGTCATGTATTTAAGTGTATATTTGTTTACAAAAAAGAAACAAACAGGGCTGCATGATCTGGATCTCATCACAGGGAATAAGAGGGACTAATTGCAAAATCTCATGTCTCAAAAGAGGGGGTGGTCATTACAAAGCCGACTTTCAAACGGGGTTGAGTTGGAAGGGGGGGGGGGGTTACTAATTAAAGCTTTTTACAGTAACATAAACAAATAAAATAAATTCATAAATAGGGGAAGCACTAGCAAATAATGAGCTTTTTCAGGAAATATCCATACCCCCTGCCCAAAAAAAGTTATAAAAGAAATTGCATGGGAGGATTGGGTAGGAGGCTAAACTGGAATCTCCAGAAGGGTGGGGGTATTCAAACTGGAGCATTTTCGATGGGTGTGGTGGGGACATTTTGTGTAACAGCACAATTCTGAGGGCACTATCCATCTCTAATTAGAGTCCTATTTCAATATGTAGATTTTTGAAGAGAATGGTAAACTACTGAAAATACTTGTTGTAGAACCTCTGGAAATGAGGACGAGATTTGACAGCAAGGTTTAGTATAGTGTCTTGTAATACCGAGGAAATTTTTGTGAGGTTAATGACGATGTGGGAGGAGCAGATCTTGGCAAGGGCTATCAGCGTAGTTAGCCCCATTTTTTATGCTTAACCAACGCCGGCTTTCCTGCATATTTGTAAAACATGGCTAATTAGAGAAAATGGGACTAACACTTGCTATTTCTTGTTTTCTTACAGATTGCTGGTGGAACAGATTTTGACTCGAGGATGCGAGATCAAGTGCGAAGTAAATTAAAGAAAAGAAAATCAGAAGATGAAGAAAAAGCTGACCTGGATGAAGAAACAATGAAGGATGCATCTGGAAAGAGGTTGGTTTTTGACCAAAAAATGTGTCTATCATTTAGTTAATGAAGATGATCAGGGTACTTCATGATCTTGGTTCAAGTGGTTACATTTTTGTTGAAAGTATGTATGTTGTGGTTTATTGTAATCCTTAGTTTAAATTTTTTCTCCCTTTGTTTTAAACTAATTACCATACATTTCCATAAATTACTATACATACCATACATTACCATACATTACATACATTTTTAGCATACATTACCATACATTTCCATACCTACAAAGAAAAGGGAGATAAAAATTAATTTATACCAAGAATGACATTGAACCACAACATTATGTTAACCGCCATATTTGTTTTGACCATTGGAGTGGACATGCCACCCCTCCAAAGACCCCTAACCCCACCCCCAACTCCTGCTCACCCCCATGCTGAATGCCCCTACTGATGGCGCACTCACCCCCATGTTGAATGCCCCTACTGATGGCGCACTCACCCCCATGATGAATGACCCTACTGATGGAGCACTCACCCTCATGATGAATGCCCCTACTGATGGTGCACTCAACCCCATGTTGAATGCCCCTACTCCGGGCTCGAGACTAATGGTAGCTAATTAGCCACAGACTAGTAAAACTTCCATTTTGGCTAGTGGATTTCTCACTTCACTAGTCATTTTGGCTAGTGAAAACTTCTAAGTACACTGGAGGGCAAGAGGGAAACCAAATGAAAATTAATTTCAAATGTATCACAAAAAGAAATTGAGTCCTGCAAGCGCATACTAAAGCAATGAATGACAAACAAGCTTCTTCCCCAACATTTCCCCAATTTACTGCTGGTCATTGAGATTTGCCTCATTTTCCTTGTCCAAACAACCCGCTGCAACAGAGGTAATTCTTGTCTTAACAGGATCGTGTGACATTGTGCGACTTCTTGTTAAACACTTGGTGTCTCCACTGTATAAGCACTTGCAGTGTAGTTCGAAGAGAGGCGAACAATGTAGATGCAGACGCAATGCTGAGTGATTGTTGACAAGTAGAAATTTTATAGAGTTTTCTATTTGGCACATGAATTTGAGCCGTTATGAGAAACAAAAATCTGTTTACTCTGGTTTTACAAGGTGCACAGAGACGACTGAAATGACAAAATACTCTGCCTTATGAGCTGAATGTCATTGTAAATTAAAGAGCTTACAATGTACAGTTTATTGATGAGATTTCTTTGAAAGCAAAGTTCTAAAGTGTTTCTCCTTTCATCATGTGCTGATGAGCGTGAATTTGTGCTGTCACGACAAACAAAAATGTGGTATCTCTGATTCTACAACTCATGGAGAACAAAGTTGATTGAAATGGCAAAATACTCTGTCTTTTATATGCTGAATTTTGTTATGAAATGGTGCCATGATGCGCCATTTATTGACGATTTATTTCTGTGAAAGCAAGGTTTTGAAAGTGTTCCTCTTTACATCACACGCCGGTGACAACACACAGAGATGATTGAAACGGCAAAATACTGTCTCAAACGCATTTCTGTTAATGGTGCTTCTCTACAGCATTACCATTACACGGTGAAAACCTGTCAAGTCAGTGATGCGATTAAAATAATTTGCAGTCTTCGTTCGAGTGAGTTATTTCATTTCAAGCCCTTTAAAAAAAAATTCAAGTTGCATTTTGCATTAACATCCGTGTTTAGAGACTGTTGAGTGACTGACATAAGAATTTTGCATTTGACTGAGGTTAAAAATACGTTGTTACATCCAATTTCGAAGTTAGTTTCTGGTTTAATAGCTATGTTAAATTTTTACAAGTGTCTCTTCAAGCGTCAAACATTTATTTCTAAAAAGATGATAAGTTGCCAAGTCTGTTGCACATCAGTAATGTGGTTAAAAACAAAAACAAAAAAATATCTGAAACTGCTTGACAAGATTAATGTCTCCAGGGCAAGGAAGTCTGGCTAGTGAAAATTTTGATTTGACTAGTGAATCAAACCTGTCACTAGTCACTGGGCCAGTAAGCCGAAAAGTTAGTCTCGAGCCCTGCCTACTGATGGTGCACTCACCCCCATGTTGAATGCCCCTACTGATGGTGCACTCACCCCCTTGATGAATACCCCTACTGATGGTGCACTCACCCCCATGTTGAATGCCCCTACTGATGGTGCACTCCCCCCCCATGTTCAATGCCCCTACCGATGGTGCACTCACCCCCATGTTGAATGCCCCTACTGATGGTGCACTCACCCCCATGTTGAATGCCCCTTCTGATGGTGCACTCACCCCCATGTTGAATGCCCCTACTGATGGTGCACTCACCCCCATGTTGAATGCCCCTACTCATGGTGCACTCACCTCCTTGATGAATGCCCCTACTGATGGTGCACTCACCCCCATGTCGAATGCCCCTACTGATGGCGCACTCACCCCCATGTTGAATGCCCATACTGATGGTGCACTCACCCCCATGTTGAATGCCCCTACTGATGGTGCACTCACCCCCATGTTGAATGCCCCTACTGATGGTGCACTCACCCCCATGATGAATGCCCCTACTGATGGCGCACTCACCCCCCTGTTGAATGCCCCTACTGATGGCACACTCACCCCATGTTGAATGCCCCTACTAATGGTGCACTCACCCCCAAGTTGAATGCCCCTTCTGATGGTGCACTCACCCCCATGTTGAATGCCCCTACTGATGGTGCACTCACCCCAATGTTGAATGCCCCAACTGATGGTGCACTCACCCCCATGATGAATGCCCCTACTGATTGCGCACTCACCCCCCTGTTGAATGCCCCTACTGATGGCACACTCACCCCATGTTGAATGCCCCTACTGATGGTGCACTCACCCCCAAGTTGAATGCCCCTACTGATGGTGCACTCACCCCCATGTTGAATGCCCCTACTGATGGTGCACTCACCCCCATGTTGAATGCCTCTACTGATGGTGCACTCACCCCCATGTTGAATGCCCCTACTGATGGCACACTCACCCCCATGTTGAATGCCTCTACTGATGGTGCACTCACCCCATGTTGAATGCCCTTACTGATGGTGCACTCACCCCCTTGATGAATACCCCTACTGATGGTGCACTCACCCCCATGTCGAATGCCCCTACTGATGGTGCACTCACCCCCATGTTGAATGCCCCTACTGATGGTGCACTCACCCCATGTTGAATGCCCCTACTGATGGTGCACTCACCCCCATGATGAATGCACTTACTGATGGCGCACTCACCCCCCTGTTGAATGCCCCTACTGATGGCACACTCACCCCATGTTGAATGCCCCTACTGATGGTGCACTCACCCCCATGTTGAATGCCCCTACTGATGGTGCACTCACCCCCATGTTGAATGCCCCTACTGATGGTGCAATCACCCCCATGTTGAATGCCCCTACTGATGGTGCACCCACCCCCATGTTGAATGCCCCTACTGATGGTGCACTCACCCCCATGTTGAATGCCCCTTCTGATGGTGCACTCACCCCCATGTTGAATGCCCCTACTGATGGTGCACTCACCCCCATGTTGAATGCCCCTACTGATGGTGCACTCACCCCATGTTGAATGCCCCTTCTGATGGTGTACTCACCCCATGTTGAATGCCCCTACTGATGGTGTACTCACTTCCATGTTGAATGTTCCTACTGATGGTGCACTCACCCCCATGTTGAATGCCCCTACTGATAACGCACTCACCCCCATGTTGAATGCCCCTACTGATGGCGTTCTTAATAAGTCAGCCTTTATCTCTTGAGCGCCTCTTTGAATATCAGTTTCTATTTTCTTGAGAGAATTGTGACTGATGCCGTAAAAAGGCGTGTATTATTAGATTCCCTTCACATAAAGAAGTTATTATTGAATCTTTACCACTTCCTTGCGGCAAGAATTTATACTTTTGCTAACAGTTTAGTGAAGATTTATGTACAGATTTTTAAGTTATATCCTCAGGTAACATAGAAATACTCCTATTCTACCCTGCTGTAATAATGATAAATGTCTATAAGAAGGCTCTCAAGGGAAGGAGGTGGGGGCTAAATGGAATCTTCCCGAAGACCGACCCGGGGAGGGGGTACTCCGTATAATGGCCTATACGGGGAGGTTCCGCCCGAAAGGGTGCCTTTTTCACGCTTTAGGTATATGAAAGGGTAGGGATTTCACGAGTCGAAGTATGTGAAAGGGTGGGGAAATCTGTCATTTAGGTATTTAAAAGGGCTTCATTAAAATATTTCAAACACACATACCTTATGGCTGTACTGTTCCAATGGAAGGTAGAGGAAAGGGGTACCATTTGTCAATGGAAAGTATACGAAAGGAGTACTTTCTCTGTCAAAACGGTATATAAATGGGTAAGGGGTCGGACCTCGGGGTGGAGCCTCCCCGTATTAAATCCCTTCCCCCCCCTCCCCGATTCCGTCCTGGGATTACCGATCTTCCCATGAAACTGTCAAGCTATCAATAGTGCAACTTCTTTTCAGCAAACAGGAGGCGGCTCGTGCTGAATATAAACGTCTCAAGCAAGAGATGATGAAAACAAAGAGAAAGAAGGAAACTGAAGGGAAAAAACACTCAGGTACTCACCATTTGCATTCCTGTTAAGGTAGCTCGCGGGTGTAGCTCAGGCGGAGAGGTCCCTGGCTAAATTGCGTTTTTGAACAGGAAAACGGAAAGGGATTTCTTAGATATGTCAAATTCTGACTGAAGAGTCCTTCATTAATAATATAGAGGTCCAGATTTAATGGTGATCCAAATCGATTTCATTCTGTAACACTGAATACGAGAAGATGATAGATATTTTTTGTTTTTGATACGGTGGATATTTGTGTGAATGTCTGGAAGTGAAACTTTACAGCGATTTGAATAGTCATCAAAATTGAATTCCCGCTTTCTGCAACAAAACATTTTCCAAAGCCATCTTTTTCAAGAAAATGCGATCATTTTTTTTCTGACATCATAATGAAGACACGAAACAGGAGTGTCGAAACTTTGGGTCGTGAATTGTAACTTTTTAAGTTACATTCATCAATCTTAACAGTAACATCAAACCATGTCTGATTGATCGCCTGGTTGCAGTGTAAACTGGGTCGGTACAAAACGTGGACCCCCCCATCTGGACCCCCATCTGGACCCCTTCTGGACCCCCTTCTGGACCCCCTTCTGGACCCCTCGATTTTTCTGTTGAAAAATAATAAAATGATATTTAACAGTCTTCGCTTTGGATTTCAACTTCGGCCGGTTCGTTGATAGTTACAGACAGTATTACAGTTATCGCGAACATTACCACAGCCAGTTGCCATTTTCATCCCGAGAAAGACTTGCTTTGAATTTCGCTGAATTTGCGTTGCTGACTTTTGTTGTTACCAAATACTTAAGAATTTTCTCGCAAAGGTTAGATATTAAACGTTGAATATGCAAATTACTGTTCGGCTTTCAACTGGGTTTCGAAGAATGTGAACCGAGCTCCAAAACTATATATTTTTTCTGTTTGTTCAGTTTCTGTAGATCAAATAACTGTGTTAGTGAAGGAAAACTTGCTCATCTGGAACCTTGAATCGTTATTTTCGGCCGTCAAATATGTTTTTACTGCTTTACAGCGGTCCTTGCACCAGGGAATTCTTCTTTTAACTTTTCCACACGTACAGCTGTAGCCACAGCTCAAACCTGAGACAACTCTGCTTTCATTAACTTTACAATTCAACTTTTTTTTTTTTTGCCCATTTCTTCAGAAAGTAGTTGGATGCGCAAGGGACACAACCCGCGTATTAAAAACTTAATTTTCCCATTTATCTGTCAGCTTGCACTGGTGGTTCAGTTGTAGAATTCTCGCCTGCCACGCGGGAGGCCCGGCTTCGATTCCCGGCCAGTGCAAATATTTTTTTTCTTCTTTCTGTACTTTGTTTTGTTTTTGGTTGCGAATTTTTTTTTTCTTTCTCCTAAATTGTTGTGAAGCTTGTTACATTAGCTTATCTTCCTTTTGTATTTGAGAAATTTTATCCCAATAAATTAACTTGAATCGCCCACTTGTTTCCTTTATATCGGGCTGTTGCAGTAGCATTTTGATCTGTCTCTTTAAGAAAAAACGCAAACTTGCCATGTAAGCTCATCAAAGTTGCGTCATCACTTAAAAAAATTGTGTTGCGCATTAAAACCCTAAAAAAACTACAGTGATAGAGATAATATTTCTCATAATATTTCTCATTCGGCCATGCAGTACTCATTTCTAACACGCAACCAAATAAAGAGAAGGGTGAGGGTTGAAATGGAATTAATTCTTCAAAATCCGTGGGAAGCTGGACAGGAGCATTGCTTCGAAGAGACGAACATAATCTTTGACGACAGTAAGTTAAAATAAAAGAGGCCTTGGGCAAATTTTTTCCTTTGTTTGATAATGAAGTGTCAGTGAGATAAACTCTCACCGTCTCACCAAAATGATGAGGATAATAATCACTTTATTTAAGTCTCAAATCTTTCTAACCGAGCACAGGTGCTCTACTAATTGGGGAGACTAGATCAATCAACTCGAAATAAAGAACAATCAAATTGAATAAAATCCGGCAAATGTTGGTTTTTGTGGAGAGGGGAAAACCGGAGTACCCGGAGAAAAACGTCTCGGAGCAGAGTAGAGAACCAAGAAAGTCGACCCACTTATGACGCCGAGTCCGGGAATCGAACCCGGGATACATTGGTGGAAGGCGAGCGCTCTCAACACTACGCCAACACAGCTCCCCATGATGATGATAATGATCATGGCGATAGTGATCATGTTAATGATAATACTAAAGTAATGACGTACTTAGTTCCTTTATCTTCATTGCAATTTTTTCCCACTTTTGGTCATTTTTGTTGTTGTTGTATCAGAGTCAAAAGAATCAGACGTTTTAGCCGCGTTTCACGCTGAACAGGTAACTTACCTTGAAAAGAAGAAAGCGGCACAGAAAAGAAAAGGCGAAGGACGAGATGAAAAGGTAACACCTCTATATTTACAGTCGGTGTTTTATTGTCATGAAATGTTTTGTCTCTTCCTGCTTTCGTCAAATTCATTTAACTATGATTTATCAGGACTGTGTCATGTGAATCAAACGACATCTTAGCGATTTAACGATCAAGATTCAAGGAAAACTAACACGAGATCATACGTTTGCCGCTGCTTGATTTTCATTTCTCGTGCTTGTTCATTTGTTGTGTTTCCTTAAACTCTTAAGAGCACCCTTCAAGAGTTTGAAACTATCCCAAAGAATCAACTTCGAATCTGCCTGTATTTTCATTTAATTTTCAGGTTAGAATCGACTCGAATCCACATAGTGCAGCTAGTGGATATGGCGCTGTTAAGATCTTTTTATTATTATTATTATTATTATTATTATTATTATTATTGGCCGCTTTTTTAACTCTCGTGACACGAATTCAAGCTCACTTCCTTGGCCCTGTTGTTCATGAGGAGAGTCAAGCGCGCATTAATTTTTTCATTTATGTCTTTTTTTTTCCTTCATGCAGAACTTAGCACTCTTGGTCTCCTTTCAAGCCAAACTTGGGAAGTCAAAGGAGGAAGAAGACAAAGAAGTCAATGAAGATGAAGAGAACGAAAACGAGGGGGGAGATGACACAGGGTGGTAAGAAAAGATACCGAACGTTTGCGACCATAAACAAACGACTAAGGCGCAGCGAAACCCAGCTAGTTAATAACGATAACGACAACGATAAGGGTAGCAGTAACGGTAACGGTAAAGATAACGGTTACGATAATGGAAATGCTAAAGATATGGGAACGGTAACGGTAAAGGTAACGGTAACGGTAACGGTAAAGATAACGGTTACGGTAATGGAAACGGTAAAGATAACGGTTACGGTAATGGAAACGCTAAAAATATGGGAACGGTAACGGTAAAGATAACGGTAACGGTAACGGTAAAGATAACAGTAACGGTAACGGTAAAGATAACGGTTACAGTAATGGTAACGGTGAAGATAACGGTAACGGTAACGGTAAAGATAACGGTAACGGTAACGGTAAAGATAACGGTAATGGTAACGGCAACGGTAAAGATAACGTTAACGGTAACGGTAACGACAATAATAACGATCATGATAATGATAAGGGACGGACCATTATTTTTTCTGGATAGGGGATATGAAAAATTTTCTTCTGGAAACTTTTTTTTCATTATGCACCTTTGCAAAAAATTTTTTTTTGAACAACACCTTCCTGCAAACAATTTTTTTCCCGATCTTATTAAACCACGTTCTGACACAAATACGATGTTCCCTTCTTGCTGCCGTCAATCATTATTTTATTTAATATTTTACGGCGGCGACCAACGAATTAAAAAAAGAGAAATCTACAATGCAGATCGAAATCTACGAGTCACTGCCCGCGAACGTTACCTTTTGACACCTCTGAACTCATCTTTTTCGTTTTCTTAGACGTAGAGTATGATGATTGGCGGCAGTGAAAAGCGAAACCGTCCAGTCCTTGTGTTATTGAAAAGCGCAACATTTTAAACTATTTTTCGAAGAAAATTTCAGAAAAGCTATACCCAATTTATGTTAGACATGTAAGCTCCTACTAATAGTTTGCTGTTTCTTTATAAAACACTCACCATTTTAATTCCTACGCAGCTACTGGCGCAAATAAGAGCATACGACAGGCAATACGCTATTTACTAGTTTATTATTTGATTTTATTGCCAACATGATCACTTTGAAATGTCCTGCTTGGGTTTATTTTTGTGCATGGTCAATTTGAAGATCAAGTGTGTTACGTTTGTTTATTTCAATTATTTATTTCATGCAATATTTGGTGTTCCATGTTGGTCAAATAAAATGTTGAGTTTAACAGGGTTCCAGATAAGTTTGTAAAGCAGGGTGTCAACTAGGAATTCTATCGAGTCAAATTCTTACTTCTCCCACTAAACCATTATAAAGTTTCTACAAATTTGTCAGGTCATAAAGCTAACCTTGCAGGGTTTTTGACCCGAGACCCTCCTCTTATCTGGAACACTGTTTTAATGGAGCCCAGTATCCCGTCTACAAACAACTACATACTTATAGTCTAAATTTCAGTTTTGAAATTTGTTTTTTTCAGTAATAGGTTACAAGTTTCTCTGACCTCTATGCAAACTTTTTTTGTTCATACATATGAATGAATGATAACTTTATTTAAACACGGTTAAAATATCAGTTTTACATAGAACACATATAAAAATCTTCTACAACTGGTTTACATATTTGCCGTGTGGGACTACTGTTCCGAAAACAATCTGTGGATTTTTCTCTTGAAAAGACCCAAGGAATTTGCTGTACGCAGTTCCTCAGGAAGATTGTTCCATAAAAGAGCGCCAGTGTAACTAAAGCTACGCTTCAGGTAGTCCGTTCTTGGTTTTGGAACTCAAGGGATAGTTTACCCTTGGCGTCGCGAAGATCATGTTTGCAAGCAATTTATTTTGTCTTTTTAGGCCCGCCAAACAATTAGTTTAATATTTTCCATACCCCCACCCCCTTCCAGAAAAATAATGGTCTGTCCCTAATAATAATGATAAAGGTAATGATAATAGTAACTGATGATAATGATAATGATAGCTTGTTGTAGACTGAACTGTAGCATAAAACTTACTTGCTACAGATCTTGATGAAAGGCAACAGTATCATGATGAAAAAACAGTACTCTGCTTATTATATTCGCAACTACGTCCCGGAGCTCCCAGGATAAACTGGAAACAATAGCGCGTATAGTATTCCAAGGTGGCTCTATTTATGGTCAAAGGTGGGGAATATCCTAAGGTTAAAATCGTAAGAGATTTTTGTGAATGTACAACTCAGTTGCTTCTTTTCGTTCGGCTTTAAGTAGTGTTTCGTTCTTTGGCCATAGAGCTCAGTTTTAGCAGCATAATAAACAGCACCACAGGAAAGTACTGCTCAGTAGCTTTCATTTGAATGGTCACACCTGAGGATTTCATCCACGGACTCAAAAGTTAGAACCACCTTGTACAGCATAATAAACAGCACCACAGGAATGTACTGCCCAGTAGCTTTCATTTGATTGTTCACACGGCTTTAGAATTTCATCTACAGACTCAAAAGTTAGAACAACCTTGTACAACATAATAAACAGCAGCACAGAAGCTTGAGTAATACCCAGTAGCTTTCACTTGAATTAGAACCCCCCTTGTACAGCATAATAAACGGCACCACATTTGAATGATCGCTAAACAGCACACAAGTGAATGATCCACTTTAATAGTAAAAAGTTTGTATTTGGGAATGAATATTGAAGACTATTTTTCAATCTTTCTTTCTCTAGGTTGTTTCATACGCTGTTGTGTGAATCTGACGACAAGCGAGCCAGAGATGCGTTCGTCGAGGACGAGGATACCTTTGAAAAATGATTTGACCCTCGAAATCCCATCAACAAGAGGCGAAGAGACGCAAGCAAAAAGTCCATGAAAGGGAAACGAAGATAACACGAATTGCAATCCATGAAGACTTGTAAGTAAGGCATCCCAGGGAACGAGTGTCGCATTCGGAAAGTCCTCGGATATATCCCGTAGAGCATCCCAGCACAACGAACGCGAGCACTTGACGTCAAAAGGTTGTTTCACGTTGTTCACATGGCAATGTCACTTCAAGAGAATTTTCCGGGGGAGAGATTTTATCCGAAGAACGCCTGTTTCCTCGTTAACAGTTAAATAACTTTCTTGTGTGTGAATAAGATTATTTGAAAACTTTTTATGAAATGGTCCACGCTACAACTTTCAAGAGCAGTTCTTTTTATTTCTCAACGCTTTGAGTTGAAAGTGGATGAACGAATGCTGTTTGGCTTATGCGAGGCTGTTGTTAATACTTGTGACATTCTTGGCGAGAAATGCGAATCAAGCTATCTGAAACACTAGCAGCGACTGTCTTTCTATAAACTTTATTTCTGAGACTGTTCTTTATTAAAAGTGGATATTGTGCATTTTAAAGAGTTACATATGGCTCATTACTAATCGAACTGTTCGGTAATCGAACTTAATTGAACGACTGGGCTCCATTATTTCCATAATCGAACACAGTCGGAGTTGCACAGTCGAACCAAAAACTTGGTGCAAGAGTTCGATTGCGTTCGATTCCCGAACTAATTGAACCCAAGCGATCTCAATCGAACAACCTAAATACCCCCGCAAATCCAAAGTGGACCGTTCTTTTTCAATCACCATGCCATCCAGCCTCAAATCGAACGTGATCGAACCAAATCGCACACAATCGAACTCAATCGAAAGTTCGAATGTTTTGTTTCGATTGTGGCTGACTACCGAACTCAATGGAACCCAATCCATGTTCAGGTGTACCCCCGCCTTAAGTGCAGCTGATCTTTGTTATGTCGCATAGAAAAGCGGGCTTTTCGTAGGTGATACCCAACTAGTGAGCAGGGGCTGAAGTTTTCCTCTCCCCATGTCCTGCTAGAACGGGCCTCAAAACGATGACGTCAATGCCCATTTTTCTATAGCGCTCGAAGCCTCAGTTTTTATCCTTATGGAAAGTCCTGTGCAAATTGTTTCTTAAAGAAATAGGATCTAGGACTCTTAACTGCCTTCAAAACTAACCATGCAGGCACAGTTGTGTTGCATTGGCATCTCAAAACAGTCATTAATACGTCAATGTTTTTTGTGTTTTTTTGTGTTGTGTGTGTGTGTGTGTGTGTGTGTGTGTGTCTACTGTGCTCCTTACCAGTATATTCTATCAGGTATAAAAGGGGATTATTATTAATTATAATTACATAGGGCTGGGGCGTAGCTACCTGTACCTGTACCTGTACCGCACGTAGCTACCTGAGCCGCACGCACCTGCGTATCTGAAAAAGTCGGGAAAAATTGAAATAAAAGAAAATAAGAAACAAATGTATAAAAAGCAAATGCATAACAGATACATTTTGTCCGTAAAAAACACAATTTGCTCAGTTTTATAGCTTTGCTTATTTCTTTGATGTGTTGTTGATGAAACAACAGACAGTATTTTTCAACACAAAATGTCGGTTTCCAGAGAGGAGCGACGTGACTCATTGGTGGACCGAATGGTCCTGACAAGGCGGGAAGAAAGCGATCAGAAAGCAAGCGGGATGGTAAAGAGTGAACGCGTTATGGTCACCTCGTTTTATAGCCTTGGATCGGCCTGCCTCCGCTCTGCTAAGCTTTCCATGGCCAAATAATCAATTACAAATTGTTATTTTGCCATAGGCACTGACAAAATGACAGAGCAGAGAGAAGGAACTAAAGCAAAGCTTTAGTAGCGTGAAGAGGCTCAAGACGGAGCGCTATGTCACTTGCTAAGTAGTCCTTACTATCCGTGATATTAACTTCATAAACATGAGAAAATCGACTTTAATGATGTCATTTCAGAATTTATTGGAAAGAAAGACAGAAGATTAGCTCTTTGCCTGTAACGGAAAACCAGTTATGTAATATTTAATAAATGAGCAGGAGTGTTTATTCAAGTTTAAAACACGAGGCGCAGCCCAGTGTTTTAGGACTTGATAAAACACGAATTGCGAATTTATTAAACGGCTTTAAAGACTCTTAAAAAGCTTGACTGTACATCTATCCATTCCTACACTAGAAATTAGATTTTGGGTTATTTTGGCCCAGAAAATCGGATGTAAAATTTAGCCGTGTCTTTATCAGATATAGACACTCATTAAAAATTAATCTATTTTTTATTTCCTTCATGAATTATTAATGAGCTTTTTAAGTTATGGGCAGTTATATTTTACATGGCTCAGGACTTTGATTTATTGTTCTTTTTTTTGTAAATTTCTAAAAAAAAAAAGCCTGGTGCGGACTGCGGATCCAAGGGTGGCTCAATACACCATTTTGCTAATGATCAGTTCCTGGTGAATTGTGGGTAGATCCAGTCCTTTTTTTGTAAATTTCTAAAAAAAAGGCCTGGTGCGGACTGCGGATCCAAGGGTGGCTCAATACACCATTTTGCTAATGATCAGTTGCTGGTGAATTGTGGGTAGATCCAGTCCTTTGTGGGGGCAAACTGCCAAAATTACAATTTCAAATTATGTCCTAACATGGCCGTTTGCCCCCACAAAGGACTGGATCTACCCACAATTCACCAGGAACTGATCATTTGCAAAATGGTGTATTCGGGGGATTCGGTCGACTCCCCTAAAATTGATAGTTTGATAAAAATGGATAGCACAGATGTCATAAATAAACATTGTGAAATTTTTTGAAAATGTGCTATTATGATTAGTTTTAAATGCCAGACGTTTCGAGGCTGCTTCTTCTTCCTCAGTGGAAAATACGTAATTATTTCCCCTAAATTTAAGGTGTTCAAGAGATAATAACGTCTAAAAACGTGCAGTTACGACAAAACTCTGGTGAAAAAATTAAAATAAGGTGAAGCAATGAAAGCAATAGAGCATGTCGCTCACAACAAAGCGTTTGGATCTGCATAATATTTAATAAGATACCTGATGCATCAGTGCTAAGATAAGCTTTGGTGTGCTTATTACTAGGATTAGCTTCTTGTTTCTTCAGAGGAGATGGAGATTTCGAAAATTGTGCATACCTGTGAAAAAATCCTGGCTACGCTCCCGTAGGGGTCAAAGTGTAAGCATACCAAAGTGTAAGCAAAGGTACGTGTTTACCGTAAAAGCTCTTTTAAGCCTGGCCCCCCGTCTCTATTAGGGCCCGCTCTCTAATAAGGCCCCCGTTTAGAAGTCGGTTTTTGTAATAAGCCCCCCCTCCCCCTCTCTAATAATCCCCCTCCCTTTTGGGACATGAGATTTTGTAATGACTCCATTCTATTCCCTGTTGCAAAATCCCCTTTATTCGGCCCAATTGGCCTGTTTTTAATCACATACACACTCAAACACATAATACTGTTTGTTGCTCTTTACTACATAATAAAATTTCACTGCAGTTGTTTGAGTTTTGTGCAAAAACTGTTTTTAAACGAAAACGGCGTGTTTCAAATTTAAAATAAGCCCCCCCCCACCTCCCTCTCTAATAAGCCCCCGTTAATGACGCCTGAAATTATGTAAGCCCCTCCCCGGGTTCTTAATACAGCTTTTACGGTATGCTCTGAATGGTATTCTTCTACCCATATTATTTCCTATTACTATCACTTTTTTAATGGTAACATAGAAGAAAGGATGGCAATTATTTTTATTGCACAAGGTCCCAAGATAAAAGTTTAATGATTCTGATTGAAAAAGAATAACTTATTAGATATTCTCAAACCCCTTAAGTTTAATCAGATTAAACAGTAGCCCATGAATAGGTATAGGAGATTCACTCTACTCTCCCATACAAGCTCTTTGAGTCAATCTTTGAACGCTGCGGGTTTCGAAATTCCCACGCACTGTTTAGAATGCCCAACAGAAGGATCGGGACAGTTCTCAAGAGATTGGAAAATGTATGAAAAGGTAGTTTTTCTGCCCATGAAGCAGAATTTATTAAATTTGCCCAAATGTTCTAGCAATAATACAGGTAATTACCATATATGTTCAGTGCAACCAGAAGATATATGTTAACTTCCGCTTTGTTCTTTCCCGGCCAGGTTATCCTAGCTATTGCACATTCGATTTTGCAGCGACTGTAGAGGTGGTTCTTGTCTTTTTTCGATATGACGTACGCAAGAATTTAAGGAAGATACGGATTTAAATTTATCCAGTAATAATTTGCTGCCTTTAGTGCACTAAAATTGTAGATTTCTGCTGATATATTGGCCCAGTGACAACAACAGACAAGCTTCGAGTTAACTTTGAAGAACTTTGAATGGCATGCATGCGGACGCTGATGTGTTAGGCGATGAAGGAAGAAAGGCTCTGGATGCTTGTGTGAAGGTTAAGATTTATGGAAAGCCAGATTACACACTCAGATATGATCGGAAGACTGCTTTGCAACTATTCAATGCTATGCTGGACGGAGGGATTACGGTCGTTATTGGTGGTTTAGCCCGGACTACCTCATCCTTCCCTGGAATTTGATGAAGACGGGAAAGCAAATGAACAAAAAATTACGACATCATTGAAATCAATGAAGTACTTGTTAATTGTTACAAATTGTCTTTCGTTGAAAAATACCCTGAAAAAGGACCCAGGTATGGTGAATTGAAAGAGCTGATCGACAAGAGAAGAGGTGACATTGATAAAGAGTGCCAAGAAGCTATTGATAATCCAGACGGCAAAGAGCAGTATTCCTGGCTTGTTGTACAGCGTCGAGTGAGGGACTGCTTTGCTGGGAGCTTTGCAGGGGATGATGCTCTTTTACAAGATAAAATTGAAAATCCACGTCAACCAGGATATGAACCTTATAACATGATTGATATATATAATGCTTTTGTTGATGGTGACGCAGTGATAAATGCTGACAAGTTTGGGGCAAGAAGACTTCATCAAAAATATCCAAAAGACAACGAGCCAGGCACTGATGAAGAAAACCGCACTGGTTTGAGAAAAGAATATGAGGAATTAAAATGCAGTGTACGCAGGTACTTCCCTGCTGAGGCAAAGCAGAGGGTTAGAGATTGTTTTGAAGGTACCTTGGAAGAAGTACATTTGCGATTTCCTGTGAAAGGGAGAGAAAGATATGGTCACAAAACGGTACGAGATTTCAACCAAACATACGACATTTTGACATCCAAACAGTTGTTGAACATTTTTATGTGACTTACCGTGGCAGAAAGGGGTTTCCTGCACAGCAAGGTAAGACAGAACTGTCCCCTGAACAAGAGAGTGTAATTGAAGCCAGAAAGGCCGTGAAAATGGAGTATGAGAGAGCGGAAAGGATAACTGCTTGGATACTCGCGGAATGAGGCAGAACGCCGAGTGAGAGATTGCTTTGCATACATAACTCCAAGTGACACGGGCATGCATGTATTTCCAAGTAAAGAAGAGGACAATGGGATTCCAAAACGTCAGCAGACATGTGACATTTTTGAAATAAAAAATGCTGTGGATCATTTTGATGCAAAAAAATGTTCTGGACAGGTACTTAGATGAGAAAGATCCAGAAGCTAAAAAGAGTCGGGAAATTGTTGATAAAAAAGAACTTTTATTGAAAAAGAGCATGCAAATGCTACAAAGAAAATTGAAATTGAGCATGGTTCTGGGTTCATAATTCAGGGCCATTTTGTGATGACAAACATGCACGTCATTGAAGATGCAGTTTTTGATAAAGCCAAAGAGATATATATTTGTAATGCAATCATTCGTGAGCTTAGTTGTGAGATTTCTCACTATGAGGTAGGCAAAGATTTAGCAGTACTCTATTGTAAGAACTTAATGCATTGCAACGTAGCATTTGCCCATTAGCATTTTTTGACCTTAACAAATCCTTGTTACCCGGGATGCAAGTTCTTTCTTTTGGTTATCCCATGAGTCATACAGGAGAGGAAGCTTTTTTTATTAGTGGCAATGTTTCTGGTTTTAAGGAAATATTTTCAGGTCACACAATGGTGGTCCTTAATTGTTCACTTAACTGTGGTAATTCTGGTGGCCCAGTTCTTCGTTGGATCCAAGGTCAATTGAGTTGTTGGTGTCGCAACACAGAAGCACTTTAAAGAGAATTTAACACTAGAGGAGAGAGAGGAAATTGAAGAAATTAGGGATTCACTACATACCAGTTCTATTTCAGGCAGTATGGGGGATTCACTGTGGTATGATGAAAAGGAGAGGAAGCAGATCAAATTGAATTTGCTAACGTTAAAACTGTATGATGTCTTGGAAACTAATTCTCAGTTTAATTTAAGTAAAGCACTGCCAGTGCAGTATGTAATTGAGTTCATCAAAGAAGCTTGCAGCAGGTAAAATGGAGAGGGAAAGGAAGAGTTGTGTCATTGTTCAGTCTTAAACATATTAGTGTTGTTGTTTTGCCTCCGTCCAGTCACCACTCTGCCCCAGAATATGATGCTCGGTGGGGACAAGAAAGTACCATCAGGCAGAAGTTTCATATTTAGAGGTTTCTGAAAGTCTACTTCGAGTGTGGGCTTTGCTTAACCTTACAGTCAGTCTGAATTTGCCTTACTGGTTTTAAACAAGGGTTGTATTAAACTTCAAATATGTTCTAACTTTTAACTGTTCTAAATTTTCTGTGCAAATTTGTCGCTTTTTTGTAAAAACTTCATCTTTTACGCGCTCATGAAGAGTCTAGGGAGGCCATATGATAAGACACTTATTGACCGGGTTAGGTCGGGCCGGACGGGAAAATATTTGGCTTTCATGGCGCACGGACCGAGCGCAGCGAGGTCCGTACGCCATGACCACGAGCCAAATACTCTTCTGTCCGGCCCAATAAGTAGATATTATAATTTTATGGTGTTAGCATAAGCAAAGGTTTGTCTTTGTGCTCTGAATGGCATTCCTCTACCCATAATATTTCTTTCTTTGAGAACGTTATTAATGCTAATGTTGAACAATTTATGCAGTGGGTAATCATTTTTATTAATAATTTGACTTTAAAAATTAAACAAAAAAAAACCAGATCAATGACGCATAGAAAGCCTCAATTCAATTTTGATTAATTAAAATTAATGGGGTAATAAATTACACGTAAATGTTCCCAACAGGGCGTGACTTCCAGAAGCATGTAAACAACTAACCGGAAGTCGGGTTTCATTTTTGCTGGAAAGAAAACAACAATAGTCATAGGCATGGTTACCTGGCTGCTGCACCATTGCTTCGTAGGACGCCTGATCGCAGGTATAACAACCAGAACTTTTGAAGTCAGAATCTTTCTTATATTTCGGAGATCGAGTGCAGGTAATTATATGGAGACCTCTGCCCTGAAGAGTTTAAGGGCTTCTGTAGACGGCCTCACTCTGGGTGAGCAAAGATTGTCAACATGCACACTAACTGCGATGTGTTGGGTGACGAAGGAAGAAAGGCCCTCGATGCTTGTGTGAAGGTCAAGATTTACGGAAGACCAGAAAACATACAGAAGTATCATTGGAGGGAAGCTGTGGAACGATTAGCAGCATGTTATGCTGGCGGCTTGAGTAGGGTCTATTCACTGCCTAAATATGACCGTGAGAAATACAGGTACTTCATGCTTCCCATATTCGATGGAGAGGGGCGTCCAGACGCTGACAGGCTTTATGACATCGCTGACATCCACGATGCATTTGCTAAATTTGACAAAGTCCCTTTTCAAATCAAATGAAAAAATTCAGGACTTCAACGGGGTTTGAACCCGTGACCTCGCGATTACCGGTGCGATGCTCTAACCAACTGAGCTATGAAGCCACTGACGTTGGGAGCAGGTCAATTGTGTTATGATTCATTTCATATATCATTCACAAAGTCCCTTTTGTTGAAAAGTACCCAAACCCGGAGCTTGGAGCAGATGAATTGAGAGGGCTGATCGACAAGAGAAGAGATATTATCGAAAGAGAATGGCAAGAGGCTCATGATAATCCAGGGGGCAAACGTCAGTATTCCTGGCTTATTGTACAACGCCGAGTGAGGGACTGCTTTGCTGGGAGCTTTGCAGGGGATAGCGTGTTGCTTAAATACTAGCCGTGGCGTAACCTAAGTGAGACCTACAACATTATCGATATTCATGATTCTGTTGTTGTTTTGGGTGATCGATGTACTCCAACAAACAGTGATAGAAATACGTGTGCACATGTACTCCACTGTTTGAATTTAAGGGAATTAGGCTGTTTACACAGACGCGGTTTCATTTGTAACCGCATCGGTTTCGATGCGGTTACGCCTTTCGTTTCAGGGGCACCCAACGAACCAAATCAACCAAAAGCTCTAGAAAGGCATTTTTAAGTACCTTACGGTGTTTGAAGTGTTGTTTTCATAAGCTAGAAGAAGTTCATCTGTTTGGATTCCCTAGCTGAAATTTTAATTGCCCGAAAATGTTAGGGAACAAATCTTCCTTTGAGGAAATGCAAGTTCAAATGAGCTCTTTCCACGAACTTTTTAGGGAACTATTTTCTTTCCGTTAAATGCCAGTTGACGTTTTTGACTGCCAAAAAAAGCAATTACGACCTTTTTGAGAACCTCAGGGGCTATGATTTCCCCATTGCGAATCTTCTAGGCCACGTCTTAGCTACGAAAATCCGAGTGCACTCTTTCATCGACGCCGAAAGCAGTAGGTGAATTACCCTCCACCGAACAGATATCTACCGAAACTTGTCGTTGGGTGCCCCTGTCGTTTACACGGCGCCGGTCGCGTTCACGTTATCAGAACCGGGTCGTTTTGAAAACGCTTTCAAAAGTGGAGCGTTTTCAAAACGATACCGTTTCATTGGTGGTGTAAACGGCGAAACCGAATCGATTTGAAGACTGTTACTTTTTTTGTGCGAAATTGGCTGGTTCACGAAGGGTAAATATGGCGAACCTTGCACGGATTTCAGCGCTTTTTTGCACAATCACAATTCAAGTTCACTTTTTCAGGGCTTTCATTTATTTTACTCTCTATAAACCGAGAGGCATATCGTAATAACAGGCAGAGATGTCTTGAACTGTTGACTTTTTCGTCGATACGCTCCAGAGTAACGACGAGAAAAGCAAAACGACGATTCTGGATTCCGCCTGGGAGAGCTCGTGTTTGATGTGCCAACGTTTTGGACGGTGTTATGCCTCCAGAAGAATGCTTGAGTATGAGATCGCCATGACGTAAACGGTTGGATAGTTTCCGTGTAAACACTTCGAAACCGTGTCGTTTTTGATGCAGTTTCGAGGTCATGAAACCGTGTCGATTGGAAACCGCGTCCGTGTAAACGATGCCTTAGTTAAAGAAGAATTACAAATTACCATTAGAACAAATGGCAACATTTTAAGAGAGTTTTCAGAACATAAAGCCATGCAGATGGTAAGGCGTTGTTATCCTAATGACTTTTTTCATAATTTTGTTGCGGTACTGATGTACTTCTTAAACATGATCACAATGGTATTATCAGTCCTTGTTACAACATTTTTTGATATTGACAGAGCACTTTAGTAAACATTTTGACCAAATAAAGTGTCTTCAAAAATATCCAGATGACGAGGGACCTGGAACTTATGAACTGAAGAAGTCCATTGAAGAGCACAGTTCTGGCGTTAAAGAAGAATACAGGAAAGCCAAATCTGGGTTATGCAGATACTCCCCTGATGAGGTAGAGAAGAGGGTTAGAGGTTGTTTTGCAAGTTCCTTGAAAGAAGAAGCTGTCATTTGTCCTGAAAAAGTTAAAGAAGTAGGAATCAAAGCATTCGACCAAACCTATGACATATTGATATTCAAAGAGTTATTCTTCACTTTGAAGAAAAAGGAAGATTTCGAATGCAGACATAAATTTCTCCAGAACTGAAGAGGATAGTTAAATCAAACAGGGATGCTGTCACTAAAGAGTATCAGGAAGCCAAAGCCAGTCTGCCTGGATATGCATGGGTTGAGGCAGACCGCCGAGTGAGAGGTTGTTTTGCAAGCCCCCTTGTGAATGATACAGACATGTTTCCTGGCAAAGAAAAGGAAAGCGGTGTTCCAAAGACCCAGCAAACTTATGACATTTTTGAAATTAAAGAAGCAATCGATCATTTCGATGAAAAGGAGCTAATTGGTAAGCACCTTGATGAAAAGGATCTAGGGAAATGAATGAACAGGCTGATGATGAGAGGGCTAAAATTGAATAAGAGTATGCTGAAGCCAGTAAGAAAGTTGAGCTTGAGCATGGTTCTGCGTTTGTTATCCATGATCATTTTGTAATTACCAATAAGCATGTCATTGTGGATGCTTTGTTCCAAGCTAAACAAATTAAGGAAATTTGTATTTCAAATTCAGCCATTGAAGAGCTTCCTTGTGAAGTCATTCACTGTGATACGGGAAAAGATTTAGCTTTGCTTTATTGCCCAGGACTTAACTTGAGACAACCTCTGTTACCCGGGATGCACATTTTTGGTCAGTTTTGGTTTTCCCATGAGTCACACCGAAGAATCAGCTCTTTTTGTGACTGGTCATGTTTCTGGTTCCAAGAACATCTTGTCAGGTCACACATTAGCTGTACTGAATTGTTCACCGTAACTCTGGAGGTCCTATTCTTTGTTGGGACAAACGCCAACTGAGGGTGGTAGGTGTTGCATTGCAGAAGCACTTTAAAAGAGATTTTAACATTAAAGGAGAGGGAAAAATTGAAACAATACGGGAATCGTTGCAAACCAGTGCGATTTGTAGCATTCCGGATGATGCTATTAAGTATTATGCAACAGAAATTCGAGATAGAAACAGATCACTTCCGACATTACATGACCCTTCCCAAACACCAATGTTTTTACTGACATTAAAACTGTATGATGCACTGGAAACTCATTCTCAGTTTAATTTAAGTAATGCATTACCTGGATATTATGTGGTAGAATTCATTAAAGAGTGTATCAGTAAATACAACGGCGCAGGGAAAAAAGAGTTGGCTGAGTAATCAAGTCGTCTGAGGATCTTGTTCACATTTTGCCCTCAGCTGAACGCTCAGGTTCACAATGTTGTATTCAATGAGGACTTAACGTTGTATGTTTTGTGGTTCCATACAGAGAACTGAACCAATCAACATTTGTCTAAACACGCAGTAGGTGTTAGTAGTTTTATCATGCAGGAAATAGTTTTAACTTTTGTAGCTGATTAGCCTTTAGATCTTTGTAGTTATTCACGTGTGCGTCTTCTGACTCTGTAATAAACATCGCTTGCTTAAGCACAAGTCTACTCGCGTGTTCTTACACCTGAAGTAAGATTATCTTGAATGGGCATTGTTCAAGGCCTGGGGGAGGGGGGTGGGGGGAGTCTCGTGTCGCTTGTCTGAATTTTAAAATCTCCCGTGTTGATGTTTAAATCGCTATGTAATTCTCGGCCTTGATGTAACATGATGTAACTGTTATAATTTTGCCAGGAATGATGTCTCCCGTCGGGATTTGATTTTTATGTGCTGTCGCTACTTTTTGGGCTATTTCGCTTGTCGGAATTTACGCTAGCAGGGCTTCTGTAACCTATTCCTTTTGTTAAGCAGAAAGCCTGGCTGTACTGATACACTGAGTTTTTGTGGTTAGTTTAAGCTCCCATAGACCACATACGTACATACATGCATACATACATACATCCTTAATCGACCTTCCTCATAGAGCCTTTTCAAAGACAATAAAACCTAATTACATGCTACAATAAGTAATAGTAATTGGACCGAGTGGAGTACAATTCAGGGAGTAATCGCGCGCGAGTAATTTCAAAATCAGACGAGCGCGAAGCGCGAGCCTGATTTGAAAATACGAGCGCGATTACTCCCTGAATTGTACGAACTGCTGGGAAAGGTACTCCGGCACACGGGATGTTAGGTATTTAAATGCCATGATAGCGTTCCTAAGCTCTTTTAAAACTGGTGTGATGTGGTTGCATTTGCGCGTACTGGTCACAATTCGGGCAGCAAGGTTATGAATACTTTGTAATTTACTTTGATTAGATTTTGATGTATTCGCCCACAAGTTCGAACCGAATGAAAGAGTTTACTAAAAACTAAAACATTCGTAATAGATAGTAGGAGTGCCTTTGTCAAAAACATGCTTTGTGCGGCCTATTTGACTAACACAAGACACACTAGAGGAGACAATTTTGGTAATGTGTTCGTCTTAGGTTAGGTTAGTATGCAAAATTACCTCAAGGTCACTTGGGGTACCACTTTTCCTTCACCAAAATGTAGAAAAAATAGGTACCCCAAGGAGCAATGCCACAATGCATTGCAAACTTTGCAACTTATTAGCATTAACGGACTTGCATTGTACAACCCAATGAATGAGAATAGTCCAGCGAGATCCTATTAAACATGCAGTGTCCCTTGAAAGTATAAACCCGTGATGAACTAATACGCTCACATGTAAAATACACAATACATGTTATACAATCCACTTTGAAAGACCTAAACTCATTTTCCTGCACCTGCCTTTGTAAAGATATGAAGATTTTAATCCAGTAGAGTTTGTCCGTGTATAAGGTTACCGAATTTGAGCAAAGATTGGAAGCCTCGCACGTGCTACGCTTATCGGTCGAGTGATCGAAAAGTTCGAGATATCACAGCTTGAACGCCCTGACAATTCTATTTTTAGGACTTTTTAGAGGTAACCAAACAAATAGTACCACAGATCGTACGCGTATATCTCTATCCGTGGCAACTCTCTAAACACAGGGGCACCCAACGACAAGTTTCGGTAGAAATCTGTTCGGTGAAGGGTAATTCACCTTGGGCTTTTGGCGTCGATTAAAGAGTGCACTCGGATTTTCGTTGCTAAAATGTGGCCTAAAAGATTCGAAATAGGGAAATCATAGCCTCTGAGGTTTTCGGAAAGGTCTTAATTGCTGTTTTTGGCAGTCAAAAACGTCAGCTAGCGTTTTCGGAAAGAAAATAGCTCCCTAGAAAGCTCGTGGAAAGTTCATTTCAGCGTGCATTTTCTCAAAGGAAGATTTTGTTCCCTAACATTTTCGGGCAATCAAAATTACAGCTAGGGAATCCAAACAGATGAACTTCTTCTAGCTTATGAAAACATCTCTTTAAACAGACTCCAAACTCCATAAGGTACTTAAAAATGCCTTTCTACAGCTTTTGGTTGATTTGCCTCGTTGGGTGCCCCTGTAAACAGCTTTCCGTGCTTCTCTCGTACGAAAATGAACATGCCTTGTGGTTTTTTTGTCGGCCAAAAAAAATATTAAGAAAATGTATCAAAATATATGTTCAGTCCGTGTCATTCACATTTGTTTACTAACACTACATTTACAATTATTAAGTTGGTAAAATCCGTTACAGACATCGAACCAACTATTAAAAGAAACGATCATAAAATATATAATGCTCGGATAAAAATCCGAGGCCCGGGAAGTCCGCGTTCATTTCACAACACTGTATAGGCCTGGTCACTTAGCTATTGCACCATTGTTTGGTACCGGTGTCTTTCGGAGATCGTCTTTAGTGGTCGTTAGTTAATTTCATGGATACCTCTAGGAAAAAAAAAACGGTGGAAAACTAGTGATGGGTAATATCCACTGCCCTTAAGAGTTTGAGGGCTTCTGTAGATGGCCGCACTTTGTGTGAGCCAAGGTTGGCACCTTCGTCACGAACACCAAAGTTATGCATGCCAATAATGGCGACGTGTTAGGCGACAAAGGAAGAAAGGCCCTAGATGTTTGTGTGAAGGTCAAGATTTACGGAAAGCCGGAAAATATCATTGGAAGAAAGCTGTGGATCGATTAGAGAAATGCTGCGATGGCCGCTGGTGTGGGGATGAGTATTCACTGTGCGGATATGAAACAAAGAAATACTGGCCCTACTTCATGCTACCCATGGTCTTCAATGAAAACGGTCTTCCAGACGAAGCGAGGCGTTATGACATTACTGATATCCACGGTGCACTTTGTAAGTTTGATGAAGAACCTTTTGTTGAAAAGTACCCACCCGCAGAAACAGGGAGTAGAGCAGATGAATTGAGAGAACTGATCGACAAGAGAAGAGCTGCTATTGAAAGAGAGTGCCAAGAAGCTATTAATAATCCAGCTGGCAAACGGCAGTATTCCTGGCTTGTGGCACAGCGCCGAGTGAGGGACAGCTTTGCTGGGAGCTTTGCAGGGGATAGAAAGTTGCTTGAATATAAGCCTAGGCGTGATCCAAAAGAGCCGTACTACATTTTTGATATTCATGATGCTGTTGTTTTTTGGGATGAGGCAATGTTACTAGGAATGGCAACTCCTGCAATTATTTATGATGATAATGCAATTTATAATGATCTTCATATTGGGACTGGAAGGTGGAAGAATGAATGGTTTAAAAATGATGGTGAGCAAAGGGAATGTGTTGAACAAGAATTAAATGAAGCCAAATTTGCCTCTGAGAACAACATGGTAAAAGAATATTCGCAAGATGAAGCTAAGCAGAGAGTGAAGGATTGTTATTCAATGTTTTTCAACCGGTTTCCTGCTGCTGATGAGTATATACTACTTCCCCTTAAATATGATCAAAATGGGGCAGCCAGTCAAAGTTACAACATTTTTGACATTAAAAAAGCAATCCAGCATTTTGAACAAACAAAATGTCTTCAAAAGTATCCAGATGACAAAGGACCTGGAACTAATGAACTGAAGAAGTCTGTTGAAGAGCACAGTTCTGGTGTGTCAAAAGAGTACTGGAAAGCCAAAGCTGGGTTATGCAGATACTCCCCTGATAAGGCAGAGAAGAGGGTTAGAAATTGTTTTGTAAATGCCTTGAAAAAAGAAGCTGTTTTATTTCATGCAAACAGTAAAGTAAGAATCCAAGCCTTCAAGCAAACCTATGACATTTTTGATATTCAGAAGGTACTTCTTCATTTTGAAGAAGTTTCCTCACAGCAGAGGGAGTCAGTTAACCCATTGGCACCCGTGCCGGCCAAAACCGGCCGTAAAAAACTCCCATGCTTCAAAACATTGCAACTTTCTCAATCGCACGAATATTGCCTTAACTGTTAGTTGTGAGCACGAAATGGAATGCCCTTTAAAGTTGGATATCCAATAAATGCAAGAAACGTAGCGATTTTTACCAAATATGGCCTTTTGAGTTTGGACAAGAACGAAACTGGCCGTTTTTAACGTCAAAGAAAAACAACAAAAATGCCCCTTTTTGCCTTCGTGTTTTTTAGGGAACTCATCGTCCAAAAACCAAAATTCAACCATCATAACAAAATTCAGTCCTTTTTCTAGCTTAGAAATGACTTTTTTTGTTCATATTCTTCTCCCGAGCGTAGATACAGCCTTTTGTTCCAGTGCATTCGGGCCTTCCGACATTTTCAACATCTTGAGCGCATTGCATGCTGGGAACTAACGAGAATTTTTGACAGAGCCCGTTCCTTCCCCCAATTCTTTCACATAGCCACTCCGACCTACCGCCAAAATTTCCTGCTCCTGGTCATCTTCAGTACGCAGAAATTCCAAAATATGTGGCTGTAGGTCGAGAAATTCATCAATAGTCGAGTCCCAAAAGGTACTAAGTGTTCGACCGGCCAAATTCCCAGTTCGTCGAGTAACAAGCCAAATTCAACAACAAAGTACATCACCTTGCTCGATTCTTTGAGAAAGTGGACTCTTAGCTACCGTCACGCTTAATGATGCTCATCAGGCAGCCGCTAAAGATGAAAAATGTCTGTAGATTTAGCAGAAATCGCAAGCAAACCCAACTTGGGCCATTGTTGTCGCTTCACGGATAAAAAATAGCTACGTCAAAATGACGTTTTCAGAAACCTTAAGCCTCCAGTGGCTTAGGACAGCGCCACTTTTCCCTGGTAGTTCAAATAAAGAGTCACGAATTGCTATTCATCGTTTATAGGTGCACAGGCTTCCCAAGCTCAACAAAGGTGACGCGTAAACATGTTGTTGTGTTACTGACGTACTGTATAATAAAAGTTTTAATTTGTACGGGAAACAAACAGGAAATATCACACTTTCTTGATAAAATCAACTTACCTCGATACAATGCTGTACTCTTTACTGTCTGGTAGTTTTTAGGCTGGTTTTTAGCGATTTTAGCCGGATTTTCGCCGTTCGGGTTTCCTACAATAATAAATATGCATACATATTTATTATCGTTAGGAAACCCGAACGGCGAAAATCCGGCTAAAATCGCTAAAAACCAGCCTAAAAACTACCAGACAGTAAAGAGTACAGCATTGTATCGAGGTAAGTTGATTTTATTAAGAAAGTGTGATATTTCCTGTTTGTTTCCCGTACAAATTAAAACTTTTATTATACAGTACGTCAGTAACACAACAACATGTTTACGCGTCACCTTTGTTGAGCTTGGGAAGCCTGTGATAGGTGGAAAATCACTCCGAAAATGTAAAAACCTGCGGTAGTCAATGGGTTAGAGCAAACAGGGATGCTGTGACTAAAGAGTATCAGCAAGCCGAAGCCAGACTGCAAGGATATTCATGGAATGAAGCAGAGCTCCGAGTAAGAGATTGCTTTGCAGGTGCCCTTCTGTACGATACAGACATTTTTCCAAGCAAAAAAAAGGAAAGTGGTGTTCCAAAGACCCAGCAAACTTATGACATTTTTGACATAAAAAATGCAGTTGAACTTTTTGATATAAAACCACGGTTTGATAAGCACTCAGGCTCTAAGAATGAAAAGGCTGATGAAGAAAGGGCTCAAATTGAAGAAGAGTATGCTGAATTCACTAAGGAAGGTGAAATTGAGCATGGTTCTGGGTTTATTATTCATGATCATTTAATCATTACCAATAAGCATGTCATTGAGGACTGTGTCAGAGAGAATGCAGTGATTGATAAACATAAGGAACTTTATGTTTCTAATTCAGTCATTGGTAATAAGCTTCCTTGCGAAGTCATTCACTGTGATCAAGGTAAAGATTTAGCATTGCTTTACTGCCCAGGACTTATCTTGAAACAAAACAGAATTTTTCCATTACAACTTTCTACCCAACCTCTGTTACCTGGGATGCAAATTTTTGCTTTTGGTTTTCCCATGAGTCACACAGGAGAGACAGCTCTTTTTGTGACTGGTCATGTTTCTGGTTCCAAGAAAACTTTGTCAGGTCACACATTAGCTGTACTGAACTGTTCACTAAAATTAATTGTGGTAACTCTGGGGGCCCAATTCTTTGTTGGGACAAAGGCCCACTGAGGGTGGTAGGTGTTGCATTGCAGAAGCATTTTAAAAAGATTTTAACACTGGATGAGAGGGAAAAAATTGAAAAAATACGAGCATCTTTGCTGACCAGTACCATTTCTAGTGTTTCAGATGATGTTATTAAGAGGGCAACATTTGAGCGAGAAAGATGTGTACCTTTTCATCCACGAGCCAACCCTTGCCAAACACCAATGTTTTTACTGACATTAAAACTGTATGATGCACTGGAAACCCATTCTCAGTTTAATTTAAGTAATGCATTACCTGGGTATTATGTGGTAGAATTCATCAAAGAGTGTATCAGTAAATACAACAGGGAGGGAAAAGAGGAGTTGACAGAGGTAGTCAAGTGGTCTGAGGATCTCGTTAACATTTTACCCTCAGCTGAGCACTCTACTTCTCAGTGTTGTTTTCAGTGAGCAGTAAAAGTTGTAGGTTGACATTCGCTTTTGTGAAACTGGGCTGTCATTAAGGGCTGGGAGTTTCCCCCAATTATTTTGAGTTAGATCCTTGGCTTCTTTGATACGAAAACAGAGCTGTATTGACTATACCACAGCTGGAATCCTGGCTACCTTTTGCATACATGTATGTGTGCCTACTTCAGAAATTAGTGACAGCCTTGGTGAAAGTTCATCTGTGTGGAGGATCTTTGATTAAACATTACAGTTACTAGTAACCATTTTATAAGTTTAAGTATACAATCATTGGATAATTAAGCTTAATCATGGTTCTAAGTTTGGATAAAATCCTGAAATATGCTATACATGATGGTAAACGCTATTGAGCATAAAAAGAGAAAAAGTACATGTTGATAAAGTATGGTGCTATGTACAAAATGCTCAAACATTTTAGTCTTTATATAAAGGAGATCATGCATGGAGCTAGCATGTTCTATAAGATCTTAATGGGGCATGTTGGTATTAGCTTCCCTCCTGAGGTGCACAGAATTAAAAGAGCTACTACATTGTAGCTTACCGAACAGTTGTCCTTTTCAGCAAATTAGTGTTTTGAATAATGTTTTTAAGTATTCTCTTTATCTAAGGACGATAGTAACAGAATAATCAACCCAATAATGATGATGTAAATGAAAATAACTTTAAGTGTATATGTATTGCTCTTGCAGCCATCAAATCATTTGAATGATGCTGTTTATATGTATACATGGTTGTACTTACCATATGTTATATTTTCCTATTTTACCATTTTTATATTGTTGTATCTATTTACTTATTTATTTATTCATATTTATTTATATTTAATTTTACCTGTATGCATATTTTACTTTATACTCCTAGTATAGTTATTGCTGGTTTTAGGAGTAAATTAACACATTAAAGATGACAGATTAAAGACATGTAGAGGTGATTCTTATATTTTGTTTTGTTCCACATGAAAATGTTTTCATGCTCAGATTGTGGTGTTTTTTTGTGTGGGCAACCTGTGGTAGCTCACACCATAATCATCCGTCCGTAACACATCACGTGACGTCCCTTGGGAGTAAGGAGACCAGTCAGACAAAAGAATTACATCATCCTTACAGTCGAATGTAGTCGAATCCAGGCCCCCAAATGCATATTTTCTCCTTTTCTTAACTTTGCGCGAAAATGGCCATCCAGTCTCCTCAAGAGAGCGAAATAAATGGGTCAAAATGCATCAACGTGTCTACAACGAAGAAATATCTTTTCATGGCTTGAATTCATGAGAAATTCCACGTATACAGCAGTGTAATCGATCGAAGCATATGACATTCAACCTTATCAGGCGGTGAAGTTACAGCTGAAGTTAATGCAGCGAGCGGAGTCCACCTTTGCGACTCATTTGTTCTCACTAGAATGTCAGGGACCATCACATCATCGTTTGCTGATAGACATTTACTATCTTCGCTTTAAAATTTGTATCAAGCGTGGTCATTTTTTGAAGGAAAACTTGTATTTATGGTGAGAGGCACCGCACTAGTTGTTGACGAATACACCAAGCGGTGAGTAACCTTTTCCCTGTTTACCTTCATTTGATTTCAAGGTCGTCGCTCGCAAATAAATTCACCCTCTTTCAACTTTAAAGGGCATGTTAAGATCGGCAATATGTTGAGGTATGTTGGAGGGAAAAAATTATTTACGTGAGGTCAGCGCAGTGTTACCGGTCACACTTCAATGAACTTAGCTGTCAGTAAACAAACGTACACGAAACGTACACTGCATATGTTTTGGCTTCTTTTAAGTCTTGTCCTCCGAATATTCGTTTACGGATAATTATACATTCTGTTAGCCTCAAAAAGGCCATATTTAATGTAGACTTCTAAAGAAAAACAAGATATCGACGTGCTCAGGAAAATCTCTTCGTGTGAGTTATACTGCACATGTCACACTTCGATCTACCCGAACAAAATTTTCCCGCACATATCTTTGTAAAGTTGTGAAGAATTTAATCTAGTAGAGTTTGTCCGCGTGAAAAGGTTTGCCGAATAAATGGTTCCAGGGTTATTGGCGCCATTTTTACTTGGGGGCAAACAAGGCTAAAATTACAGTAAATGTATGGGATTTTGACCGACTTTGAATCGCTGTAACGATGCTAAAAAGAGGCAGATTTCCAACATTTGCCACTACTTTTAACGGTTTTATTGATATCGCTCATTCAATTGAAAATAAGTAATAGTAATTGGACCGAGTGGAGTACAATTCAGGGAGTAATCGCGCGAGTAATTTCAAAATCAGCCGAGCGCGAAGCGCGAGGCTGATTTGAAAATACGAGCGCGATTACTCCCTGAATTGTACGACACGAGGTCCAATTACTAATTAATCGTATCTATAACAAATTTCGGAATTAAAAATTTCTTTTGGGAAGGTCTTTTGAGCGAAAACGTCTGTAGCGCTTTCCATATGTTTTGAAAACTGCAGGAAACGTTTGCAAAGGAAGCCATTAAAGCGCGCGTAATTGACGTGAAAATCACGTGGGTATCCAATTACAGGTGTCCGATTACAAAAAGCTCAAATTGGATACCTGTAATTGGACACCCACGTGATCGCGCGTCGATTACGTGACAAATAGGCGCGCGGAGAACCAATCACGATCGAGAATTTTGTTATAGATACGATTAGGCCATTAATGGAGGTGCGACGTCCGTAATTAGATTGTAAATCTTCTCATGAGGCTTCTAAATTCGCGGTAATTACCCGAGCTGCGCGCGTCTAGCGCGGCGCCCGGGTATTAAAGTGCCTATGAAGCGAAATTTGTTTCTCGCTAATTTTAAAGTTTAATCCATAAAACTCAACATTCCAAAATTTGAGGTGCTCTTGATTAAAATCGGCGATTATACAAGCGTTTGAAATTGGGCTATTTTGCCTTCAAAAATGGCATTTGAATCGCGCGGCCAAAAAGACACGTGACAATAGCTGTGACGTAATTTTGACGTAATTTTGGGGACAAGTATTCCAACTATTTCACTATAATTCATAAGCGCAAACACATTTTTGTACCCAAAATGACGTCACATCACGAACCAGACCCCTGACCATTTTTAAAGGCAAAATAGCCCAACTTCAAATGCTCGTAAAATCAACAATTTTAATCGCAAGCACCTCAAATTTTGAGATTCTTGCGTTTTTAGGGGTAAACTTTAAAATTAGCAAGAAACAAATTTCGCTTCATAGGCACTTTAAACTACCGACGGTTCTTCTTTTTCGTCGTCGAGTATCATCCACAAATGGCACTTCCGGCGTTTCTGCGCAAGCGTTAACTAATTTTAACAACAGTGATGCGTGTTGTCACGTATGGGAAAATGTCGATTTATCTTGTGGCTTTTGAAGTCTGAACAAACAATATGTTAAGAGAAGTGTCTATGCGAATGTTTGGAAGTTCAACGGCGAGAAGAAAGTTTTTAACATGAGTAAACTTAACGGCAGATGGACTGCCATGTTTCCCCGTGTCTGCTTCAGTAGACTGCGAGTAGTCTCTAATTTTGGCGACGGATTGTGGGGGCACGTGCGCGCGCGAAGTTGCGAGGAGACGCGACGCGAGGGGAGCGCCAAAAATTAGAGACTACAGACAAAGGGAGTTTGACCTTTCACGGCCAAGTGATTCGAGTGTAAATCTCATATCAACAGCAAGAATGATGCCTGTTGTCACGTATCGGAAAACGTCGATTCACCTTGTGTCTTTGAAGTCTGAACAACTAATATGTTAAGACAAGTGTCTATACCAATGTTTGCAAGTTCAACAGCGAGAAGAAAGCTTTTAACATGACCAAAATTTAACTCCAGATGGACTGCCGTGTTCCCGTATCTGCTCCATTGAGATGTACATTTTGTTGAATAACTCAAGTACCTGATATCACACACCCCTGAGACTTTGACAGGTAGTTTATTTACTATTTTGCCACAATATCTCAATTTCTGGACTTTAATTTTTGAATGATAAGCGATTATATTTTACAAATGTACTAGCGTCACTTGAAACTGTCCAGAAACGTTCCTTTCTTGTGTTTCAAATGACCCTGGATTGACGTATTTGTAAACAGTTTCACTCTGCTAATTAATTTTCTACTCACATTTCACCGAGACTCCATTCACATTTATGCGAAAAAATCCAACATCGTTCGATAAGCATTTCCTTTCTCAAACAATTATCCATCGAAGCGAAAACAAGTGTGCTTAGTTTTTTTTTTTTTTGGAATCAATACACTATTTTTATCATCTTGCATAACGATAAACCTATGTGGCCTAAAGGTCATTGTTCCTGCCTGTGACGCAGCTAACCCGGGTTCGATGTCTTTTAGTGGTATATATCACGGGCTTTATTTTTTCTGTTTCTCTTTTTCTTGTTCTTTTAGAAATATTTTTTACAAGTGTTATAATTATTGTGCTCAATGGTTGAGCTGTATTTTAGAGGAATATATGTTGATAGGGGTCTAAAGAAATAGACTCCAACACAAGCTAAACACAATGCGTCCGATGTAAGAAAGACAGACTTCCCTCTATTCTTTTGTTTAGCACTAAGTTAGGGATACAATACTGTTTTTTGCAAGCCCGGGTTTAGGCTAACTGTAGCCTCTTGTTTGCATAATTTTGATTACAGAGGTTTGTATGAAATCTTAAAAATTCGTTTACGGTCGTTGTAGCCTGAATCTGTTCTTTATACTTCATGAAAATAATATCAGTACAAATGTCTTTTGAAAGACGTTTTCGCTGCCGAAACCCTTCTCCTTGTAGCGGTGTTACAGCGGTTCAAAGTCGGTCAAAATCCCATACATTTACTGTAATTTTAGCCGCGTTTGCCCCCCAGGTAATATGGCGCCAATTACCGTGGAACCATCTATTTAATAAGGGGCTGTTTACATGACACCGGAATGACTTTCATTCCAGAACGAGTTCACGCCATCTCCATATATTTCTCTGTATCTGTTCACATGATACCGGGACAAAATTTTGTTCCCGTACAAGTCATTCCGGAATGAGTTCATTCTGGTTTTCAATCCGAATGAAATTGTAGTTCTGGTATGACATTTCATTCTAGTATCATGTAAACTGAAAATGAACTCCGATCCGAAATGAAACCGCCACAAACCATGTTTAAAAACCGTGTTGTCTGGAGTGAGTGGCCCATGCGTATCGTTTTCAAGGTGGCGGACAAGGATGTGATCTTCTTTTTTTCTTTTTTGGGTTCTTCTTTTAGCAAATATATTCACATTAGGGAAGCCACAATTTGAACTAAGAGTGGAAAACCTGATCTTCTCTTCTATTTAGCCTCCCAAAACAGTCCTACACCTGTATGGTCAAGTTGTCAATATTTGCGGATATGCCCATTAATAGGTGCAATAACATGTCCCGCGAAACTTGCGCCATCTTTGTTTTTGAGCTGGCATAAAAATCGCATACACTGTATACGAGAACGCCTACAGTCGATTTTGTCATGTGAATGCAGTAGGAGCTACATTCTGGAACGAACCTCATTCCGGAATGAAAGTCATTCTGGTATCATGTAAACAGCCCCTAAGAAAAGGTTGGAAGCACTGCACATGCTCTTCTTATCGGCGAATATCATGTTCGCTGTGACAGGTCTATATTTAGAAACAAGTTTGCGAATTATTGGTTTCCACGGTTTTCGCGTGACCTCAGGAAGAAAACTAAAATTAAAAATTTAGATTTCTACCTTCTTCAGGTTAATGGCATTTTTAATATAATATCTGCTGATCTGTTTTCAGCTAAGTAGTACGCTTTGTTTTGAAAATAAAGTGGTGTTAATTTTGATTTTTTTTTAACGATGCGTGACATTTGGATTGCTTCTGAGAAACATGTCACATGGAAATCTTGATCTGCCTTGTGTTTTCAACCAATATGTTAAGACAAGTGTGTATACGAATGTTTTCAAGCTTAGCAGAGAGAAAACATGTTGAGAGAGCCAAAGGAAACTCCAGATGTTGCCACTTAATTTGGAGGCAAACAACAAATATGGATGGCAATTTTCCGCGCCTTTCTACAAATATCCCTGGCGTGACATTTCCTGTTATCTCTCATCTTACAACTAGGGAAACTTGCCTAAAAAAATCTTGCAAGCAGTGGTACCTAAAAAAAGTTCATGCAGAGGAAATAAAATCCTTTAGACAAGTGGGCTTCAAAGAAAATTCATGCATCGAAAAGTTTTCACCCACCCCCTTCGGATTTTTGTAATGGTCCATCCCTAACCTCTGTACGAGGTAGCAGAAACATTAAACCTTTCTCATTTCTAAATGGTAGCCCAAACAAGTACCTTAAGGCTACCTATTATATTACATAGTTATGAATTCTTTAGCAGCTAATTGTAATAAATTACCTAATATACTGTCTTAAATTTTAAATGGTGCAATTAATAAAATTCTAGCTTGCGAAAAAGGCGAAAAATTTTCCAGGTTAGCACTGTTTTTTAGTAGCATTTTGTGCCTGACCACACCATAAAATTGAGCATTGTTCCAAACCATTGAAACTCAAGCTTTAAAAAAAGTCTTTTAGGGTCATATCAACAACTGACCTTTTAGGGTCACATTCAGCTTAGAATTAACATTGTATTGATTACATGAAAAAAAGTGGATATAGCCAAATGCTTGTTTGAATGCTAAAAGGCAAGTTGTTCTGTCATTGTGGTCGGTTTGCCATCATTAAAAAAACACGTTAATCATATTTGCTTGATGACTTTTTAAGTGGTACTTCTTTTATAGTAAGTTTGAGGCCCTGTTATGAGCCCAGTTTTTCTCTCCCCCACCCCCCTCCCCCTCCTCACCCCTAGCAATGCATACAAACAAGGGGTGTCTGAAAAGATGCTTATTCATTGAAGTTGTAACTCTGTGGTGGACCAGCATGTTACATGAGTACCTAAGGGGTGGATGGGAAGGGGCTGGGAGGACCTATGAACAGGCTGCTTAGTAAGGTATTGGGGACAGTAGCATTATGTGCTTCTTGTGCCACATACCTCAATATAGGGCCTCTTGCCCTCTGCAAATGTGAGTGAATTTAATATTGCCACATACATGTAAACTTCATATTACAAAAACTGGCTTGCCAAGTGACTAAAAGGTGATGTTTTGATAACCCTACTGTGTTATTCCACTTAGAAAAATCTCTTAGTTAGGACCCCCACCCCTATGGGAATTCCAATTTTGTATTCTCAGACCTCGTCCCCAAATAATTTCCAATGACTGCTGTCAAGGAGGGGGAATTTCCTAGAATCACCCACTGAAGTTTCCTTTAGTGGCCCTTAAAGATATTGCAACTATGCTCAAGGTATTTTTGTGTTGGCTTAGGAGAAAAAGAAGTCTAAACCAGCTGACTCAGATGATGGCATTGATGAAGAGGTACTATTTAGGGAGGGGAGGGAAAGGATGTTTTATTCACCTCATTTTACTTAATTTTCAGTCATTTCATACTCACTATGTGATCAAACCCAATTACCTAACTAAAGACTAACTGAATAATGAGTAGCATTATAAACTTATGAAATAAATTCATGAATAGAGGTACAAATAGCAAATAATGAGCTGTTTCAGAAGATATCCATCCCCCCTCCCTGGTGGAGTTTCCCCCAATTATTACTCGAGCTGCCCGCGTCTCGCACGGCGCCCGGGTCTAAGATTACCAATGGTTCTTCTTTTTCATCGTTGAGTATCATCCACAAAGCTCACTTCCGGCGTTTCTGCGCAAGCGCTAACTATTTTTAACAGAGTGATGCCTGTTGTCACGTATCGGAAAATGTCGATTCACCTTGTGTCTTTTGAGGTCTGAACAAACAATATGTTAAAGAGAAGTGTCTATGCGAATGTTTGCAACTTCAACGGCGAGAAGAAAGCTTTTAACATGAGTAAACTTAACTCCTGATGGACTACTGTGTTTCCTCGTGAGTAGTCTCTAATTTTGGCGATGGATTGTGGGGCGGGCAAAAGATACGTGCGCGCGCGAAGTTGCGAGGAGACGCGACGTTAGGGGACCGCCAAAAATTAGAGACTACAGACAAAGGGAGTTTGACCTTTCACGGCCGAGTGATTCGAAAGTGTAAATCTCCTATCAACAGCAAGAATGATGCCTGTTGTCACGTATCGGAAAACGTCGATTCACCTTGTGTATTCGAAGTCTGAACAAATAATATGTTAAGTGTCTATACGAATGTTTGCAAGTTCAACAGTGAGAAGAAAGCTTTTAACATTACCAAAATTTAACTCCAGATGGATTGCCGTGTTCCCCGTATCCGCTCCATTGAGATGTACATTTTGTTGAATAACTCAAGTACCTGATATCACACACCCCTGAGACTTTGACAGGTAGTTTATTTACTATTTTGCCACAATATCTCAATTTCTGGACTTTAATTTTTGAATGATAAGCAATTACTTTTTACAAATGTACTAGCGTCACTTGAAACTGTCCAGAAACGTTCCTTTCTTGTGTTTCAAATGACCCTGGATTGATGTATTTGTAAACAGTTTAACTCTGCTAATTAATTTTCTACTCACATTTCACCGAGACTCCATTAACATTTATGCGAAAAAATCCAACATCGTTCGATAAGCATTTCCTTTCTCTAAAAATTATCCATCAAAGCGAAAACAAGTGTGCTTAGTTTTTGTTTGGAATCAATACACTATTTTTATCACTTTGCAAAACGATAAACCTATGTGGCCTAAAGGTCATTATTCCTGCCTGTGACGCAGCTAACCTGGGTTCGATGTCTTTTAGTGGTATATATCACGGGCTTTATTTTTCTGTTTCTCTTTTTCTTGTTCTTTTAGAAATATATTTTACAAGTGTTATAATTATTGTTCTCAATGGTTGAGCTGTATTTTAGAGGAATATATGTTGATAGGGGTCTAAAGAAATAGACTCCAACACAAGCTAAACACAACGCGTCCGATATAAGAAAGACAGACTTCCTCTATTCTTTTGTTTAGCCCTAAGTTAGGGATACAATACTGTTTTTTGCAAGCCCGAGTTTAGGCTAATTGTAGCCTCTTGTTTTGAGTTAAATCCTTGGCTTCTTTGATAGGAAAACAGAGTATTGACTATATATACCACATCAGCTGGAATACTGGCTACCTTTTACATATGCATGCCTTCTTAAGAAATACATGTATGTGGCAGCTCTGATGAAACTAAACATTACAGTTAGCCTTTTTTGTAAGTGTAAGTTTATAATCAGTGGTTCTTAGATACCTCTTAGTAACTGAGTTCGAGGTCCATACTGTATTATAGTTGCAAACCAAGTTTCTTCCCATTATCTGATTTATGGCCGAAGCGCAAAGCATGCAGGCCATACATTATTTGGATTAGACGAGGATTGTAACTTACAGTACGGACCGAGAAGAGAGGTTAGTAAGATATCTATTATATCTCTGAGGTTAATCCGGCATGCGGGAAGGAAAACTAGTTGAAGTCAAGCGGGCCGTACTGTAGAATACAGCCCGGAAAATTGACCAATCACAGCATGCATAGTGAGCGATATAATAAAAGGAATTAAGCTGGATAAAATCCTGAAATACACTCTAATGAGCATAAAAAGAGAAAAAGTATGTGAATGATAAAATATGGTGCTTTGTACAAAACTACTCAAACATTTCAGTTGTTATATAAAGGAGATGATTCATGCTCCAAGTGAAAGCTGGAGATGATTATATAATTTTATTTTTTCCACATGAAAATCTTTTCATGTTGAGATTGTGGATAACAATTAATTTTTATTACCTAGTTATGAATTCTTTAGCAGCCAACTGTAATAAATTACCTAATTTAAATGGTACAAATATTATAGCTTGCAGAAGGTAAAAAAGTTGCAAGCAATAACACTAATTTAAAAGCATTTTGCAATTGTGTCTGAATTGAGCATTGTTCCAAATCATTGAAACTCAAACTTTGAAAAAAAGGTTTGGGGGTCAGATTGACAGCTGATCTTTTAGCGTCACATTCAGCTCAGAATTTGAACAATGTAACGATTCGATGAAAAAAGTGTAGATCATAATACTTTATAGCGAGATGGGTGTTTGAATGTTAAAAGGCAATTTGTTCTGTAATTGTGGTCAGTTTACCACCATTACAAAAATATGTTAATCATATTTGCTTGATGAGTTTTTATGTGGTGCTAGCTTGCTTTTTTCTTACCATTGTTGTAAGTTCTGGTTGAAATGAAAATAAAAGGGCTGGATTTAATTTACTGGTAAAGTTTTTGTAGTAAGTTCAAGTCCCAGTGTTGTTAGCCCACTCTTTCTTTCGTCCTCTAGCTACAATGTAGACATATAAACAAGGGCTGTCTGAAAACATGCTTATTCATTGAAGTTGTAACTGGTGGATCAACATGTTACCTAATGTGTTGTGGGGTGGTGGTGGTGGTGGTGGTGGGGGGGGGGGTGGGGGGGTGGGAGGGTAGTCTGCTTAGTAAGGTATTAAGTGACACTACCGTCATGCTTTGCTGTTGAATGGGCCTGTTTGAATGTGGGGATTGCAGTGGGGAGGGGTAGGGAATTCATTATTGCCACAAACTTCATGTTACAAAAACTGGCTTGCCAAGTGACTGAAATGCAATGCTTAGCCCTACTATGTTATTCTACTCAGAAAATACCCATTTGTTACCGGTGAGGATCTGTTGACTAGGACCCCCACCCCTATGGGAATAACAATTAAGCTTATAACACTTTCATTTCAAAATTTTGTATTTTGAGACCCCCTTCCCTTAAAAATTTCCAATGACCTGGCATCGGGAGGGTGGAGAAGAATAAAATGTGAAAAGTTCCTGGAATCAAACAGTGGAAGTTTCCTAATAATAACAATAATATTTACCCAGGGGATCTAACTTGCCAAGGCAGTTTTCAGAGGAGCCCTCCTAATTAATTTAACTTAAATAACAATGGATGAAAAGTAAAATATGTACCTAACAATGAAAAGAGGTAAATTCTTCAAGTAGAAAATAAAAGTAACATCAGAATTTTAAAATCAGAGTCTTTTAAAAACGTTTTCAGTTTGGTTTGAAAAATAGATAAAACATTGGCCTCTTTCAAGTCAGTTGGATCAAGGCTGATTCCGATCTTACAGCTTGGAAGGTGAAGGTTTATTGGCCCTTTAAGATATTTAAGATAGTGTTTTCTTAGGAGAAGAAGTCTAAACCAGCTGACTCAGATGAGGACAGTGCATGATGAAGGGAGGGGATGAATGGAGGGGAGGGGAGGGTGGGGAAATTAAGGGATGTCTTGTCTAGCGTAACTTTACTTCTCAGTCTTTTCATGCCTTCTTCCTATGTAATTGAACCCAATTTGTATGAATAAAATACTTGTCTAACTAAATACCGCAATACTGTAAAACCTCTATTAAGCCCCAGGTGGTGGTAGTGGGAGGGGAAGGGGGTTATTTAATGTTAGGCCCATTAACTGTAGGGGGTGGGGGGCTTATGAGAGAGAAGGGCTTAATGGAGAGGGGGCCTATTTCAAATCTTAAAGAAAACACCATTTTAGTCTTCAAATAGCTTTTGTACAAAACTCAAACAACTGCAGTGTCTGGGAAACAAATGGGGGTGGGGGGGGGGCTTACTTTGAGGAGCCCATTACTAGGAGTGTACAACTCCCATACTATGCTTATGTCACAGCATTTTTACAGACCGATCTACTTTTAGACTACCTTTTCCCACGAAAAAGGACAACAAGGACGGTGATGGCAACGAGAGGCCACAAAACAATAGTTTTAGTGAGTGAAACCAAGGGCTCTGAATTGTATTAAAATTAGAGCAAGGATGACATTAAAACATATCCATTGACTATCATATTTCTTTTGACCACTGGAATATAGATAGTCACGTCACCACCTCCAAAGACCCCCAACCAAACCCTCCTCCCTCTCAACCCCATATTGAATCCCCCTACTGATGGCGCACTAACCCCCATGTTGAATGCCCCTACTGATGGCACACTCACCCCCATGTTGAATGCCCCTACTGATGGCACACTCACCCCCATGTTGAATGCCCCCACTGATGGCACACTCATCCCCATGTTGAATGCCCCTACTGATGGCACACTCACCCCGATGTTGAATGCCCCCACTGATGGCACACTCACCCCCATGTTGAATGCCCCTACTGATGGCACACTCACCCCCATGTTGAATGCCCCTACTGATGGCACACTCACCCCCATGTTGAATGCCCCCACTGATGGCACACTCATCCCCATGTTGAATGCCCCTACTGATGGCACACTCACCCCCATGTTGAATACCCCCACTGATGGCACACTCACCCCCATGTTGAATGCCCCTACTGATGGCACACTCACCCCCATGTTGAATGCCCCTACTGATGGTGCACTCACCCCCATGTTGAATGCCCCTACTGATGGTGTACTCACCCCATGTTGAATGCCCCTGCTGATGGCACACTCACCCCCATGTTGAATGCCCCCACTGATGGCGCACTCACCCCCATGTTGAATGCCCCTACTGATGGCGCACTCACCCCCACGTTCAATGCCCCTACTGATGGCGCACTCACCCCACGTTCAATGCCCCTACTGATGGCACACTCACCCCCATGTTGAATGCCCTCATTGATGGCTCACTCACCCCCATGTTGAATGCCCCTCCTGATGGCACAGTCACCCCCATGTTGAATACCCCTACTGATGGCACACTCACCCCCATGTTTGATGCCCCTACTGATGGCATTCTTATAAGTCAGCCCTTACATACATACACACATACATACATACATACATACATACATACATACTTTATTTGGTGTCTTATACATTGTACATCGACAACCTTCCAAATAAACTTACAAGTTTACAATTTTCTAACGTTGAACGCCTCTTTCAATATTAGCGTTCATTTCTTGAGAGAGTTGTGACTGAGCCGTAAAAAGGCGTGTATTAGAAGATTTGCTTCACATGAAGTTATTATTGAATCTTTACCACTGCCTTGTGCTGGGAATTTAAACTATTTACATACAGAGTTTTAAGTTATATCCTTAGGTAACATAGAAATACCCCTCTTCTACCCCGCCGTAATAACGATAAATGTCTATAAGAAGGCTCTCAAAGAGGAGGAGGTGGGGGCTAAATGGAATCTTCCCGATGACTGACCCGAGAGGGGGAGGCTCTGCCCGAAAGGAGTACCTTTTTTACGCTTTAGGTATATGAAAGGGTAGGGATTTCACAACTTGAAGTATATGAAAGGTTAGGGAAAAATGCCATTTAGGTATTTGAAAGGGCTTCATTAAAAAAATTTTGAACACATACCTGATGACTGTACTGTCCTAGTGGAAGGTAGAGGACAGGGGAACCATTTGTCAATGGAAAGTATACGAAAGGGGTACCTTTTCTGTCAAAAATGGTATATAAAAGGGTAAGGGTCGGACCTCGGGGCAGAGCCTCCCCGTGTTAAAGGTGTTTAGTACCGCCCCCCCTCCTCCTCCCGGCAGTAACAATCTTCCCAGAAAACTGTCTAGCTATCATAGTGAAACTTCGTTGGTTTTTCTTTTCAGTAAACATGAGGCGGCCCGTGCTCAATATAAACGTCTTAAGCTGGAGATGATGGAAACAAAGAGACAGAAGGAAACTGAAGGGAAAAAGCACCCAGGTACTCGCCATTTGCATTCCTGTTAAGGTAGCTCGCGGGTGTTGATCAGGCGGAGAGGTTCCTGGCTAAATTTCGTTTTTTAACAGGAAAACGTAGAGCGATTTCTTAGATATGTCAAATTCTGACAGAAGAGTCCTTCGGTAATAATATAGAGGTCCAGATTTAATGATGATCCAAATCGATTTCATTCTGTAACACTGAATAATTTCCAAAGGTACCTTTTACGAGACGATGATAGCTGTTTTTTTTTTTCTACACTGGATATTAGTGTGAAGGTCTGGAAGTGACACTTTACTTACAGCGATTTGAATAGTCTTCAAAATGGAATTCCCGCTTTCTGCAACAAAGCAAAGCCAACTTTTTCAAGAAAATGCGATCATTTGTTTTCTGACATCATGATGAAGACACTAGACAGGAGTGTCAAAACGTTGGGTCGTTAATTGTAACTTTTTAAGTTACATTCATCAATCTTCAAACCAGAGTAGCATCAAACCATGTGGTTGCAGTGTAAACTTCAACATACCAATTTTGTTCAGTTGCTGTAGATCAAATATTTGTGTTAAGGCTAGGAATTGAAACTTTAGTTTTCCAAGGCCATCTTTTAACTAGTGAAGGAAAACTTGCTCATCTGGAACCTTCAATCATTATTTTCGGCTGTCAAATATGTTTTTACTGCTTTTCAATGCACATGTATTTTTTTTTCTTCTCTCTGTAATTTTGTTTTGTTTTTGGTTGCGAATTGTTTTTCCTTTTTTTTTTTTGTTTGCTTTTTGCCCCCTGCCGGATTTTTTTTCTTTCTCTTAAATTGTTGTGAAGCTTATTACATTAGCTTCTCTTCCTTTTGGATTTGAGAAATTTTATCCCAATAAATTAACTTGAATTGTCCACTTGTTCCTCTATATCGGGCTATTGCAGTAGCATTTTGATATGTCTCTTTAAGAAGAAGCGGAAACTTGCCGTGTAAGCTCATCAAAGTTGCGTCATCACTTTAAAAAAATTGTGTTGCGCATTAAAACCCTAAAAGAACTACAGTGATGGAGATAATATTTCTCCTTCGGCCATGCAGTACTCATTTCTAACACGCAGCGAAATAAAGAGAAGGGTGAGGGATGATTTGGAATGAATTCTTCAAAATCCGTGGGAAGCTGGACAGGAACATTGCTTCGAAGAGACGCACATAATCTTTGACGACAGTAAGTTAAAATAAAAGAGGCCTTAGGCAAAATTTTTCCTTTGTTTGATAATGAAGTGTCAGTGAGATAAACTCTCACCGTCTCACCAAAATGATGAGGATAATAATCACTTTATTTAAGTCTCAAATCTTTCTAACCGAGCACAGGTGCTCTACTAATTGGGGAGACTAGATCAAATCAACTCGAAATAAAGAACAATCAAATTGAATAAAATCCGGCAAATGTTGGTTTTTGTGGAGAGGGGAAAACCGGAGTACCCGGAGAAAAACGTCTCGGAGCAGAGTAGAGAACCAAGAAAGTCGACCCACTTATGACGCCGAGTCCGGGAATCGAACCCGGGACACATTGGTGGAAGGCGAGTGCTCTCAACACTACGCCAACACTGCTCCCCATAATGATGATAATGATCATAACGATAGTGATCATGTTAATGATAATACTTAAGTAATGACATCCTTAATTCCTTTATTTTCATTGCAATTTTTTCCCACCTTTGGTCCTTTTTTGTTGTTGTATCAGAGTCAAAAGAATCAGAAGTTTTAGCCGCGTTTCACGCTGAACAGGTAACTTACCTTGAAAAGAAAAAAGCAGCACAGAAAAGAAAAGGCGAAGGACGAGATGAAAAGGTAACACTTCTAAATTTACAGTCGGTGTTTTATTGTCATGAAATGTTTTGTCTCTGCCTGCTTTCGTCAAATTCATTTAACTATGATGTATCAGGACTGTGTCATGTGAATCAAACGATATCTTAGCAATTTAACGATCAAGATTCAAGGAGAACTAACACGAGTTCATACGTTTGCCGCTGCTTGATTTTCATTTCTCTTGCTCGTTCATTTCTTGTGCTCCCTTAAACTCTAGAGCATCCTTCAAGAGTTTGAAACTATCCCAAAAATCTACTTCAAATCTGCCTGTATTTTCATTTAATTTTCCGGTTAGAATCGACTTCTTTTTAAGTCTCGTGACACGAATTCAAGCTCACTTCCTTGGCCCTGTTGTTCATAAGGAGAACAAAGCGGGTATTAACTTTCTCATTTATATCTTTTTTCCCTCCATGCAGAACTTAGCATTCTTGGCTTCCTTTCAAGCCAAACTTGAGAAGACAACGGAGGAAGAAGACGAAGAAGTCAATGAAGATGAAGAGAACGAAAACGAAGGGGAAGATGACACAGGATGGTAAGAAGAGATACCGAACGTTTGCGGCCATAAACAAACGACTAAGGCGCAGCGAAACCCAGCTAGTTAATAACGATAACGACAACGAAGACGGTAACGATAACGGTAACGGTTAAGATAACGGTAACGATAACGGTAACGGTAACGGTAAACGATAAACGGTAACGGTTAAGATAACGGTAATGGTGACGGTAAAGCTAACGGTAACGGTAACGGTAAAGGTAACGGTAACGGTAACGATAATAACGATAATGATAATGATAAAGGTAATGATAATGGTAACTGATGACAATGATAATGATACCTTGTTGTAATCTGAACTGTAGCATGAAACTTACTACGATAACGACAACGATGACGGTAACGGTAACGATAACGGTGAAATAACGGTAACAATAACGATAACGATAATGATAGCTTTTTGCCGAGACTGAACTGTAGCATGAAACTTACTTGCTACAGTGCATGATGAAAGGCAATAGTAAGCTCTGGCTGTGACCACCCCTAGTGCTAACCTGTTCTATTCAGCAAGTGGTCGGCTTGGCGTGATGTCCCAAAAAAAGGCTTATGGTGTATGAGGCCACACGCATAACAGCCATAAGTCAATGGGACTTTGCCGAGTGCTGAAATCATGTAGATGTAGATGTAGATCCTGATGAAATAACTCTGCTTATTCGCAACTACGCATTTGAACCCCCGGAACAAACAGTAATCAGTAGCGCGTATAGTATTCCAAGGTGGCTCCATCTATGGTCAAAGGTGGGGAATATCTTCAGGTCAAACTTTTAAGAGATTTGTGTGTGTGAAAGATAGCAAAACGTTTTCCTACAGGAATGTACAGCTCAGTTGCTTCTTTTTGTTCGGCAATAAGTAGTGTTTCGTTCTCCGGCTTTGGCCATACACGTTTTAGCAGCGTGTTGTAAGTAATACTTTTGGTAATACCCGCTCAATCGTAGCTTTGATTGAAAAGTTCAGATCTAGACTAAAAAATTAAAACCCACTTGTAAAACTACTCTAATACGTCTCTAACCGTATTGGCCTAGAAAGTCTCCATTCAGTAGTGTTCACTTCAATTGGAACACTTCAGAATTTCCTCATACTGATCTTAAACATAACCTGATACAACATAGTGCCCAGCACAGGAAAAACTTGCTCTGTAGCTTTCATTGTGACTCAACACGTTAGAACCATCTTGTACAGCATAATAAACAGCACCACAGGAACGTACTGCTTAATAGCTTTCATTTGAATGGTCACACTTTAGTATTTCATCCACAGACATCAAAAGTTAGAACCACCTTGTACAGCATAATAAACAGCACCACAGGAACGTACTGCTTAGTGGCTTTCATTTCAATGGTCACACGTTAGGATTTCATCCACAGACTCAAAAGTTAGAAGCACCTTGTGCAGCATAATAAACAGCACGACAGGAACGTACTGCTTGCTAGCTTTCATTTGAATGGTCACACTTTAGTATTTCATCCACAGACATCAAAAGTTAGAACCACCTTGTACAGCATAATAAACAGCACCACAGGAAAGTCCTGCCTAGTGGCTTTCATTTCAATGGTCACACGTTAGGATTTCATCCACAGACTCAAAAGTTAGAACCACCTTGTGCAGCATAGTAAACAGCACGGCAGGAACGTACTGCTTGGTAGCTTTCATTTGAATGGTCACACTTTAGTATTTCCTCCACATACTCAAAAGTTAGAAGCACCTTGTGTAGCATAATAAGCGGCACCAGAGGAAAGGACTGCTCAGTAGCTTTCACTGTTTGAATGGTCACACTTTAGGATTTCATCTACAGACTCAAACGTTTGAACCACCTTTTGCATCATAATAAACAGGGAAAGTACTGGCCAGTAGCTTTCATTTGAATGGTCACGCTTTAAGATTTGTTCCACCGACTCAAAAGTTAGAACCACTTTGTACAGCATAATAAACAGCACCACATTTGAATGGTCGCTTCAAGGTATTCTCTACACAGCACACAAGTAAATGATCCAGTTTATCACTTAATAGTAAAAACATTGTATTGGGGAATGAATAATTTAAAGACTTATCTTCAATATTTTTTTCTCCAGGATGTTTCACACGCTGTTGTGTGAATCTGACAACAACCGAGCCAGAGATGCGTTCGTCGAGGATGAGGATACCTTTGAAATATTTGACCCTCGAAATCCCATCAACAAAAGGCGTAGAGAGGCAAGCAAAAAGTCCTTGAAAGAGAAACGAAGATAACACGAATTGCAAAGCCATTATAAGTACAGCAGCCGAGGGAACGAGTGTCACATTCGGAAAATCCTCGGATATATCCCGAAGAGTATCCCAGCACAACGAACGCAAGCGCTTGAATTTAACGTCATAAGGATATTCCACGTTGCTTACATGGCAATGTCACTTCAATAGAATTTGCCGAAGGAGGGTTTCATCCGAAGAAAGCCTGTTTCCTTGTTAACAGTTATATAACTTTCTTGTGTGTGACAAAGATTATTTGAAAACTTGTTATGAAATGGCCCACGCTACAACTTTCAAGAGCAGTTCTTTTTATTTCTCAACGCTTTGAGTTGAAAGTGGATGAACGAATGCTGTTTGGCTTATGCGAGGCTGTTGTTAATACTTGTGGCATTCTTGGCAAGAAATGCGAATCAAGCTTTCTGGAAAACTAGCGGCGACTGTCTTTCTATAAACTTTATTTCCGAGACTGTTTTCTATTAAAAGTGGATATTGTGCATTTTAAGGAGTTACATATGGCTCATTACTAATCGAACTGTTCGGTAATCGAACTCAATTGAGCGACTGGGTTCAATTTTTTCCATAATCGAACACAGTCGGAGGTGCACAGTTGAACCAAAAACTTTGTGCAAGAGTTCGATTGCGTTCGATTCCCGAACTAATTGAACCCAAGTGATCTCAATCGAACAACCTAAATACCACCGCAAATCCAAAATGGACCGTTGTTTTTCAATCACCATGGCGTCCAGTCTCAAATCGAACGTGATCGAACCTAATCGCACACAATCGAACTCAATCGAAAGTTCGAATGTTTTGTGAGAATTCGATTGTGTTTGACTACCGAACTCAACCGAACCCAATCCATGTTCAGGTGTAACCGTGCCTTAAGTGCAGCTGATCTTTGTTATGTCGCATAGAAAAGGGGGGATTTCGTAGATGATACCAAACTAGTGAGCAAGGGTGAGAGATTTCCTCTCCCCGTGTCCTGCTAGAACGGGCCTCAAAACGATGACGCTCATTTTTCCTATAGCGCTCGAAGCCTCGGTTTTTATCTTTATGGAAAGTCCTATGGAAATTGTTTTTTCAAGGAAGGGGACCTAGGACCCTTAACTGCCTTCAAAACTAACCATGCAGGCACAGTTGTGTTTGCATTGGCATCTCAAAACATCCATTAATTTGTCAGTGTTTTTTGTGTTTATTTTAACTGTGCTTCTTACCAGTACATGCAGTGGAACCCGCTCTACGGACACCCGTTTAATACGGACACTCGGATAGTACGGACACTTTCGTTTGTCCCGCCGAAAAGCTGATACATTTTCACTAAATTTACCCCGCTTAATACGGACAACGGTCACTTTTCTGTGTCCCGAGTGACAAACTCTCATATAACGTCAACCCCACTTTACGGACACTGGTTATTTCTGCAATGTCTATTTTCAGTGTTTGATACTTGAACTGTAGTCCCTTACTTCCACATACGTCTACCGATCCTCTGTTGGTAGACTTTGACTTTCATAACTACACCAACACACCAGTGTGATTTTTGATGTTCGGAAGTTGATATGGAACGTGGCCGATAACTTTTCTTTTAACACGGCGACTGAGTTTTTATCCCCTGCATATTTCACTCTGGTTGCAGGAGGTAAAATTTAACCGCATATAGGAGTCCACCAGTCCCTGTAAACATGAAATCCTCTTATCCAGAAAGACATTTTCAGATTAATTACCGCAAAGTTTCTTTGGTTTCAACTTGTCGCTTACAGTTACAGTTACAGTTACGAAACGAACAACGTTTTGTTGCCGTAAAAATGTTTGCTTCAGTCTTTGTATCGATAAGTCGATAAGATATGTCCGTGACGTTTTTTTTTTTTAATTAGTTTTATAATTTTTTTCACAGAGCCTGCTTAATAAGATAATACGGACACTATGGCATGTCCCGGTGTCCATATTAACCGGGTTCCACTGTATTATTAATTATAATTTTATAGGGCAGGGACGTAGCTACCTGTACGCACTGTACGTACGTGCGTACCTAAAAAACTCGAAAAAAAAATGAAATAAAAGAAAATAAGAAACAAATGTATAAAAAGCAAATACATAAAAGATAATTTTTTTTGTCGGTAATAAACACAATTTGCTCAGTTTTTTAACTTTACTTGTTTCTTTGATGTGTTGTTGATAAAACAACAGGCGGTATTTTTCAACACCAAATGTCGGTTTCCAGAGAGGAGCGACGCCTGAAGGTTGGTGGACCAAATGATCCAGACAAGGAGGGAAAAAAAGCGATCAGAAAGCAAGCGGGATGGTAAAGACTGGTCACCTCGTTTTATAGCCTTGGATCGGCCTGCCTTCGCTCTGCTAAGCTATCCATGGCCAAAGAATCAATTACAGATTGTTACTTTGCCATAGGCACTGATAAAATGACAGAGCAGAGAGTTTAATACGGAACTAAAGCCAAGCTTTAGTAGCGTGAAGAGGCTTAAGACGGAGCGCTATGTCACTTGCTAGGTAGTCCTCGCTAACTTCATAAACATGAGAAAATCGACTTTAATGATGTCATTTCAGAATTTATTGGAACGAAAGTCAGAAGATTAGCTCTGTGCCTGTAACGCAAAACCAGTTATGTAATGTTTAATAAATGAACAGGAGTGTTTTATCAAGTTTAAAACACGAAGCGCAGCCCAGTGTTTTAGGACTTGATAAAACACGAATTGCGAATTTGTTAAACGGCTTAAAAGACTCTTAAAAAGCTTAACTGTACATCTATCCATTCTTACACTAGAAATTAGATTTTGGTTTATTTTGGCCTAGAAAATCGGATGTAAAATGTAGCAGTGTCTTTATCAGATATAGACACTCATTAAAAATTAATTTCTTTTGTATTTCCTTCATGAATTATTAATGAGCTTTTTAAAACTTCTATGAAAGTT
>JAEMWC010000504.1:430000-432500 GCA_016490735.1 Pachyseris speciosa
AACTGAGATTCATTTCCATTAAGTTTGCAGAATATTTAGTATGAACAGAGTATATTTTTTATTCTTACTTTGACTCAAGTATGATGTTCAGCTTTCAGTAGTCCAAATATTCAGGGACAGCTGCCTGCCCCTAGCCCTCACAAAGGCATTCATTCATATGATAATAAAGTGGTGCACCTGTCATGTGATAAGTGAATGTGAATGCTAAATTATGGTGATAAGGTGCATTGATATGTTTCAAAAATATGCACATTCAAAAATACTTTACAAAAAAACCAATGTATGTTCAGCAGGGAAAAATTAAGTCATGGAAAATAACAAAATCATAATATTAGGAAACTGCAGTCTGTATCACCTTGGTGATAGAGGCCTTCCAAGGGGTGGTCTGGTGTCGCTTTGTCGTTCGTTTACGACTCTGTCTCTGGCTTATTTTGTTAGTGACAAATGTCATTGTTACAAAGAGAACAAAGGAGGATGGAAAGTGAATTGTCCCTGCCACAAACTGTCGCACTTTGCTGCCGATTTCCTTTGATTTCAATGTTTTGGGCAAAGATTGTTGCCTGTTTTCAGAAACACGTCGCTTGTTGCTTCTGCCTCTTGGAAGGTAATAATGCAAACATAGTGCCTTATTAATTATCTAATGTGTGTTCTTCTGAGCGAAAGTGTAATTTTCCCTCTTTTTTTTCTTTTCCAGTGGAAGTTCTGTATATACATGTAGTGTAGGTAGAATTTTCTGCATTTAAATTGTTATTACAATTTACTGTCTGAATAGGATACCCTGGGGGCTGGGTGGCCAGGGTAGAGGGGTAGTGATTGGAAGTCATGTTGTAGAAAGAAAGCAAATGATTGGTTTTTTACCCAAATACATATACTTCTACAACATATATTTTATGATTATAGAGATTTATTATGTGTAGAAATTTTATAGTTGTCAGTGGGCATTACTAAACCACAAAACTGCGAAACGAAACACCGAAACGAAAAACGGAAACACCGAAACAGCTATTTTTTCCTACTTTTTCTCAAACACCGAAACAGCTATTTTTTACCACTTTGATGGTGAATAAAATAGACAGGCCAAACACGACTCCCATTGGTCCTTTGTATCGTTGGCCTTCAAAGTTTGGCTCTTACGAGTATATCTTACTCTAACATTCGAAGACCTCTTTTTCTCCCAGCCATCAGTATAAACTCCATTAGCCAGACTGCATGGTGCGTTTTCATTAACCCCTTTCCGTTAAACGTTAGCCTGTATAGCAGACGTTTGGCTTTTTGGTGCACGAACGGTCGTTTGAAGACCGCCATTTTGGAAGCCATCCAGTGTAAGGTATGGATTGCGGACTGCGGACCCGGACTGCGGACCCGGACTGCGGACCCGGACTGCGGACTGGGTATAAAACGCGGACCGAAGGCTGCGGACTAGGAACAAAAAGCGGTCCGAGTATAAAAAAGGGAGTGTAGAACAAAACTAGGATTGTACTGGCCAAGATGCAGGTTAAAAAAAAGCCTTGAGTCTGCTTATTCCGTGTCAAAATTTGTCACGTACATAGTAATGCTCAGTTACACGAAATGCTCAGTTCCAACATCGACCGAACTAGAGAAAGTATAAGGGTAGAGACTTTATCCTGAAATTGTACTTTACTCCACGAGTTTAACACTAGATCGAGGGAGTCGAAGAAATTATTATTGGGAAGAATGGAAACAGAAAGGCATATAAAAGGCAACTGGACCTTGCACTGGCGTGCATCACAAAATTACTGGTCACAAATCTGGATATAAATGCTGCAAATGGAAATGTGTGCTCGTTCGACTGCAACTGGCCACTGGTGCAGAGAAGATAAAACAGGAAATACCGGTGCGTTTCTTTTTTGGGAGAAAGTCCAAATCTGTATTTGCGAACATAAATCAAATAAAGTGGATTCTCGATCAGAAAATTCTGAGCGTTTAAAAAAAAAAGGATTTCAAACAAGCGGTTTTCCGTGTCAAAATGGTGCAACACAATTACCGTACATGACATTATAACCGACAAGCGTTGCCATTTTTCTTATCATGAGGAGCTCGAGCTCAAAATAGGTAGGTTTTCTGTTTACTCTGGTAATATTTACAGCAATTGTAAACACCTTTCCTACAGTTCAAGAATTTGAGTGCAGTAATACATTTCGTTGCTCCGTACTTTTTGCACAATGTTTTGTACTCAGTCCGCGGTTCATACCCAGTCCACAGTCCTGGTCCGCAGTCCGGGTCTGCAGTCCACAATGCATATCTTACGCTGACTGTCCCCAGTTCTCTCCTTGGATGGCTTCCAAATTGGCGGTCTTTAAACGAGCGTTCGAACACCAAAAAGCCAAAACGTCTGCTATGCAGGCTAAAGTTTAACGGAAAAGGGTTAATGAAAACGCACTATGCAGTCTGGCTCATGGAGTTCACACTGCTGGCTGGGAGAAAAAGAGGTCTTCGAATGTAAGAGTAAGATATACTTGTAAGAGCCAAACTTTGAAGG
>JAEMWC010000504.1:437500-500000 GCA_016490735.1 Pachyseris speciosa
GTAGTAGTTTCTTTCTCAAGCAACGGGTTTTTTTTTTCAGTAAATTCGAATGAAATAATAAGTTACCTACCTTTTTCTCGCGTTTTCAACCTCTCCACTTCCATTTCGTCTTTCGTAGTCAACACCACGCAAAACCCTTCGACTACTCACCGTCGTGAGGGCGCGACGGAGGGAAGAAAGTTGACAGCATGCCTCGTCCCAGTCCTAATCACCTCACGGCCGTACTCCGTAGTCCGTAGTCCGTAGCCGCCCTATCTTAAAGTCCCCAACCACGTGAAATGACCAAATTTTAGGTTTTGGCGAGAACGCGAGCACACGATGGCAAATTTTTCTTTCTTTTTCTTTACTTTGACGCCGTTCATAGAAATTTAGGACCTGAATAGTTCGCCGACATTTTACAAGTTGAACAAATTGAAAAGCGCTACAATAACGAAAAGATATATTTTGAAATGACTTTTTCGTTGCCATCGCGTACTTGTTTCTTAAACTCCCTATTGCTGTGCCTGGCGATGCCGGTATAGCTGAAAAAGAGAAAGAAAAGGTGGAAAAGTAACAAGATATCAAGAGAGAAATTACAAGATTGTGGGCAGCAAAACCTATGTTGTGTTTGTGGTAGTGGGTGAACTCGGCAAAAATCTTAAGCAACACCTGAAAACGATCGGTGCCACTGTTCAGGTTGCATTGTTACAGAAGGCAGCGTTACTCGGAAAGGCAAGACTGCTAAGGAAAGTGCTCGAGGCCTGAGGCTGTAGGTTACAGCTTGCCTTCGGGATCTAACTTTACCATGGGTCATCATACTTGTGGAATAAATAGGAGGAATAGGTAAATAAACAGGAGAGAAAGTGCACTATTATTGATATTCCCGTAGCAGCGGATAAAAGAATTGTTGAAATGAGAGGGAGAGAGAGATACAGTAAATATTTCAAGCTGTTTCTCATGTTATTCAAACTCTTTCATTACACTTATACCATCTAATAATCGAAGAAATAGAATAAGAAGCTAAACCCAAACATGCATTCAGAAGACGGAATCACCAACAGAAGTGCTCTGTAATGAATATGTGAATCATCATCGCAGCTATGAACACTGCGCGGTCGCATAGGAGGCGGGTTTCGAGGGGTTCGAACGAACCCCCTTTGCAGGTCAATGATGAAGGAGTAAAAACACAAGCTGTTGATTTTCAGCTTTTACCAATTAGCATAGGAATGGAAAACAAATTTTGAGTGGTTTAGCTTTAATCCATTAGGCATCAACCTAGTTCCCAGGGTCTCTCCTCTTCCCGCTCCCTCAAGGGGGCGTGAAGAGAAGAGACCCTGGGAACGAGGTTGATTAGGCATTTTATGGCCAGATTTGGTTGTTTTATGCTGAAAAGTGGATTACCCTGAAAGAGAACTCTAACAGTATCGGGAAAGTCCTATGGGCACAGACAAAAATTGTAACAATTACCATGGGCGAGAGTAGGCTCTCATGTGTATCAAGCACGATATTACGGTGGCTTCAAAGGGACATCACTAAATCAAAAAAAATTTTTCTAAGAGTTCGAGTTCGAGTTCGAGTTCGAGTTCGAGTTCGAGTTCGACTTTGAGTTTGAGTTTGAGTTCGACTTTGAGTTCGAGTTCCAGTTGATTTGTGCAAAAGTATTGGGGGCTCAGCATTCACTCCATTAAAGATGGCGGAATCGAGCCATTGGAGTGGAGATGGAGAAAGCGAGTAAGGGGAAGAATTGAGCGAATGAAATGAGGTAAGAGCACGATTTTTTGTCTTTCCGACCTTGATTTAATATAAAACATCTTGTAGGATCAGTTTTAATAAATTAACTGTGTACTTTCAAGGTTATCTAGTCGCGGAGGACGTAATACAGACGTTTATACAGGAAAGGGTAAGCTTGCATATATAGTCGACAATCCAGGATAACTTATTGAATGACCACTTAATGTCTTGTTTATCAAGAACTACAACTATTAAACCAGTTAACTTCTTTTTTATGAGGAAGAAATTTGGCACTGCAAGAACTGGAAAACATATATATATATACTGCTAGAAATATGTCCCTCACACCATGAATGAGAGGTTCGAAAACAATGCTGGAACTTTTACCATATAGATAAAGAACATTGTATCGTTCTAATAAATGTGCCTTGAAATTCCTTCCTAACACTTAAGGCAGGCATCGAAATGTAGGGTCAAGGAAATTGAAGTACATCCGACATTAAGTGATCGATCAATAAGTTATCCTGGAACGTCGACTGTATATGTAAGCTTACCTTTTCCAGTATAAACTTCTGTAAGGTTACGTCCTCCCCGACTCCAGCTTTTTTCAAGAAGTTGATAATCTTGAAAGTACACAGTTCGTTTATTAAAACTGATCCTACAAGGTGTTTTATATTAAATTAAGGTCAGAAAGGCAGAAAATCGTGCTCTTACCTCGTTTGATTCGCTCCATTCTTCCCCTGACTCGCTTCCTCCATCTCCACTCCGATGGCTCGATTCCGCCATCTTTATCGAGTGAATGCTGAGCCCCCAATACTTTTGCACAAATCAACTCGAACTCGAACTCGAACTGAAACTCCAACTCAAACTCAAACCCAAACTCAAACTCAAACTCAAACTCAAACTCAAACTCAAACTCAAACTCGAATTCGAACTCGAACTCGAACTTGTCCCTTTGAAGCCACCGTACGATATGCCTTTCGATCTGGACGAAGTTTTTGGAAGAATAAGAAGTAGTTGTCAATTTATTTGAAAGCCTCCACCCGAACATGATGCTTTTGCGAAGTCTGCTTTACGACTGGTGCTGTAGTGAGTTGGTAAGTAGGAAGTGCATGTTGTGTACACAATATATCCTGGTGAGCTAGTATTATATGTAGTCAAAATAATCCCACCAGTGAAGATATTTTCTTAACAGGCGTTCCGGATTCGACAAATGGAGTCTCGAAAGACGAAAGGCGGGGAATACAACTTAGGGGGAGCTATGTGATACGTGTGTAATGCATTTGGACGTTTTGACGCTGCTTTCGATACAACTGACAGCGGAGTCGGGGAGTGGGGGACTGGTGGTGTAAGCTTTTGCTCTGAGATACCTTGCAGCACACGCCGAGCTTTTGTAAAACGTTTGGTACACTAAGGCGTTGTGTATGTATGAATGTTCCAAGTTAACAAAACGTCGGAAATATTATTATGGCTAAAAATACATGTTATTTTACATTTGAACGAGTTAGAAATATTCACGTGGAGAATACTGAAAATAGGATTTCCAGGCTTCTAGCTTTCAACATTTTCTGGGGAGCATGCCCCCGGACACCCCAAGAGGCTCAATCCTTCGGCGCTCGCAATGAATAACTGAATAACTTTATTTAGACACGTGACATTGATACGCCTAAAAAAAAGTACTCGTTACAAAAATGTACGTGTATCTACAGTAGTAATAAATAAATTAAGAAAGTGTGAAAAAAATAAAATAAAATAAACTAGGTATCAATAATAAAATTAATTATCCATGCTAACAACTACAATAAAATCTAATTAGAGCAGGAATTACAACGACACTCGTCCTGGCTCAACTTAAGTTTCTTGAGTTTGGCAACAAAATTCTTAAGATTGGGGGCCTCCCTAACATGCGAAGGTAAATTATTCCAGAGAGGCACGCAATATACGCAATATTTGCTGCTGTTAAGAAATATATACATATCAGTACGAACACCCCTTCCCAAACCCCAGCTACGCGCCTGCTAGTACTTAAGCAGATAGTACTTAAGCAGTAGTGATACCAGTGCAGCGCTCTACCAACTGAGTTAACAAGCCAACTGGTAGCTGGTCGTTTTGTTGGTTCGTTATATACCCATGAATGATGAATATGGGAGAATGAATATATGGAAATCATATATCATATATTTGAACTGCGGATTAAGGTAGCTCCCATCTGTTTCTAGCACTTTCCACCTCTTGTACTTTGACAGATCATCACTACCAATCTTTATAAGTTGTTAAGGATACTTCACAAATTAATGTGATCAAGTAAGCTGAAGCCACTCAAAAGGCACTAAGGCCACAAGGTAGCGGGCATTACCCTTTAAATCTACCAAAGCAAAGATTGAGCCAAGCATTAGCAGCCATGGACAGCTGTTTCGGCCTTGTTAGGCCTCATCAGCATGGCATAGCTAATGCTCAGGCTCAAGTACCCACATATCAATAAAACAAGCAATTAATTTGTGAAGTATCCTTGTCACTCCAGCCACATCCCACAAGCTTTACGTTTTTATAAGTTGTTACCCTTATAGTGGTATCAAACAAACACCCAATCTTTGGTGAACAAGTCAGTAAAAATTTTCCACTCAGTAGGTTACCACAGCAACAACATAACCTGTTAGAAACGTCCTTAATTTGTGTTTTAAGCGAAAATAACTTAAAAAACGAGCTCGGTGGCCCCCATTTTTTTTTTGCAAAGTTTAAAAAAAATTGTACTAGTGGATTCAGAGCCACCTTAAATTATCGGAAATTTAAGATGGCTCTGAATCCACTAGAAGAAGTTGTCTTCAACTTTGCAAAAAGTTTTATTATGCTGATTATTTCCCAACAATAAGAAATGGGGGTCACTAAACTCGTTTTTGAGTTATTGTGGCTTAAAGCGAAATTTAGGCGTGTTTTAAACCGATTATAATGTTGCTATGGTGATGTATTATGTCAAAAAAAAGTTTCATAATTTGATCACCAATGATTGGGCATTTGTTTGATACCACTATAAAGGTAACAATGTACAAACATTGGAAGCAATGATCCATCAAAATGAAGCGCTGAAAAATGCTGGAAACTGGTGTGAGTCACCTTAAAGAATGAATATGTGAATGATCATCGCAGTTGCGAACACTATTAAAGCAGTATAGTCTCCTTCACAGCCGTTTTCATGGGAGCCAAAAAACCGCTGCGAAGGAGACTATAAGCAGTAGTGCTCAACTTAAACTGTGCTTGTCCGGCAAAATTACGATAACTCTGAACTTTTCAGTGTTACTACCTAAAGAAGTCTTAAAGAGAATTAATCGCCAAATCGTTTATGAAAAAGCTATTTTACTCCTAGCGATTAAAGCAATTCTCTTTATCATCATGAATTTATATCAGTAAAGTATATAGATCAATGGAGCGGTTTTCAATTGAGTGTCGAAAGTAATTATGGTCTTGCTTTGGTTTTGCATTGCTTCGCTCTGTGATTGGCAAGGAAAACTCGCGCCACTTTCTCAACCAATGAGAAGCAAAACCCAAACCAATTGTGATTTGCTCGCGCGTATTTTCTCGCGCTTGGCGCCGGCTACATGTAATTGCTTCGTATAGAGTGCTTAAGTGTGACGTCACAAATACTAGAATTTTTGAAATTATGGGATTTGTTAAGGTTTTCAGAAAGAGCAAGAGGAAAAATGCTAACTTGCCAAAAATCAGCATTTAAAGGCAAATTGGCTCTGAGATGTTAGCACCGTTATGCTCTGCTGACTCCTCACAAATCCTTCTAAATTTGACTCGGTTCATAAGGTTATGAATAAAGGGGGTTAGTTTCTAAAGAAACTGTGGTGCTGCGTCGGTGGGGGAGTGAAACACGAAAATTTGGTTTATCAACGGAGTTGATAATGTAAATTGACCACCGTACAGGGATTCGATTAGCTGACGTTTCGAGCGTTAGTCCTTCGTCGGAGCGAATCAGTTAAGGTTATGGACTGAGTAAAATTTAGAAGGATTTGTATGCTCTGAAACTGTAAGAAAATGCTTATTTTTGACAAGGTCTTTTTTTCTCGTGTTCTTTCTGAATATCCGAACAAATCCTATAATTTCACAAATTTAGTTTTTGTGACGTTATCACTTTAGTACTCTATTCTGATTGGCTCATTGCACTGCTTACTTCTGTTGAGAATTGCTGGAGTAATTGCTTTGGTTTTGGTTTTGGTTTTATGACACTCAATTGAAAAGCACTCTATGGTGACATTTTCTTTAGTGGCTCAGCCTCTCTTCATTTGTTGAAAGGTCTGGTACTTTAGCTTTTGGTTTGCCCAGTGAAAAGGTCCATCAAAATAACATGAATTAGTTTGCATCCGCATTTTAGTCCCTTTGAATACAATTTAATTCAAGCGATTCAAGGTAAATTTGAAGATCAAATCTGTAATCTGGTTGACTTTTCGCGCATTTACCGTTTGCTTATAGCCTGTTCCATGCTCTTGGCCTGAGAGCAAAACGCGAATGAGTGGGCGAGCGAAGGGGAGAAACAAAAGGGATGGGAGGCTATAATTTTTCCAGGAATTTTTTTCTGTTTTTGCGTTTATCTCTAAGGCTAAGAGCATAGAACAAAATCTCTGCCCAGTCCGTGTCATTCACGTTTGTTAACTAATACTAATTTACCTCCTCATTTAAAAATAAAAAAAATACATCCATACAAGCGTCTATAATCTTGAGGCTGCGTCCTCCAAGACCATTTAAATTTTTAAAATTATTTTCAGTTTTGTGACAACTGTAAAATCCCGTCATTCACCTACTATTTGGAAATAACTGTGGTGAAATTCACTCTGTTTGTCTATTTTTACGAAGGTCTTTGGCGGCGAGACAGGAGAGAGACCTCTCCCGGTGCCTGATGAGTTCTTTCATGTAGCCGCCGACCACATTCTTGGACGAAACCAACCGGTTTTTCAAAACCGGTTTCCGTTACACACCTGCGCTTGCTCTGTTTCTATTCTCTGCTGAAAGCTCTGAGCCCAATGTGTTACAATCTTATGGTTTCTGTGATTGAAAGCAAAATACTTCGATCAACCTATAAAATCCACTATATCTTCCCTTGACAGTCTCAATATTAAGATATTAACACCTGTACAAAAGAAAGTCTTCATTGCGTTCTTGAACAAACACAATACATTCGTGTGCCTTCCGACAGGCTACGGAAAATCCCTCATTTTCCAACTGGCCCTCCGCGTAGCCGCTGAATTGTCAAGTTTACAACTCCACTCTCCCAAGCCACTAATTTTGGTCGTGTCTCCGTTTAACTCTCTCATAAAGGACCACATATTATCGTGCGAAAGACTGGGAGTCGAAGCTACCAAGATCGAAGGTGACTTGCTTTCCCTACAGTGAAGGCCAGAAATGTGAGTCCGGAAAATTTAGAGCCGCTTGTTGTAAGCCATCGAGTAATTCCCGAACTCTGAGAAAGTTCACTTCGCTTGATCAAGAATTCAATAGCCGAAAGCACTTTTTGCATAGTCGTGTTGATTCTTGTCGAAAGTCGGGCGTTCTCTGCAATAAGTGACAAACTTTACCTTCAGGATTCAAGGACCGCCAAGTGTTTTGACCGCTCGGCTTAACTTTTTAAGCCACAAACAAAAAGACAGTTGCCGTCTTTTCCTGTGACTGCTGGCTTTACTGGTGTTCGAGGCGTATAATTTACGGAAAATTTGCGATGCTGAGGAGTTCGTGGCATTTCCCAATAAAGCTCTGAAGAACTGCACACATTTCATCATCGGATATGTTTATTGTCGTTTGTAAACACAGCGCACGGCTGCTTCCAATTTCGCGCGCAAACCGGTTCGACAAGTCGGGTCGCACGTGACTAATGGGGACCTTAGGCGCCATCCACACTAATGCGTTTTCAAAAGTCTCCGTTTTCATCTCGAAGAAAACGGAGCAAAACATTTTCACCCACCTTCTATATTTGACTCGGTTCATAAAGTAATGAACCGAGTCAAATTTTTCTCACTTACTACGAGATATGTTTGTTACTTGTCTAATTCCTCCACCAACTCCAAGAGTCATCGAAGAAACATAATCTCAAGCATCTTGTACTGTGTTGTTGTGTTTTGTGGTTTTTGAACCGCGGTCAGTTCCTGTTGACTGCTCTGAATTGTCAGGTTCGTAATTCTCTTCGTCTCTTCTACGGACATGTGTCAAAATTGCTCAGCAATTTTTCTAGTTTACTACGTGATATGTTTGTTATTTGCCTATTTTCTCTTTCGTCTCCAAGAATATCGAACAAACACGCATCGTACTTTGTTTTGTTGCAATGTTTTGTTTTTAATCCGCTTTTGAATTCCTTTTCCCTTTCATCTGAAAGTAGTCTAAACTCAAGAATGTTTGATTTTTTTTATATCGAATAGTTCATCTGGATGGTAAAACTCTTCGTTTTCCCTGCTGCACCACGATTATAATTTTTTTACTGTCATTGAGAAACTTCGCATGGCTTTCTTTCGGCCAATTTTCCGTCCGAAACCTTTTGAACAGCAGGGAAAATTAACGAAGAGTTTTCCATCCAGATGAACTATTCGAAACCAAACGTTTGAAAAAACATTCTTGAGTCCAAAACAAAGCGGATAAAAAAGAACAATAATAAAACATTGCAAGATCAGCGAAAACCGGCGACTAAACATAGACTAAAAATATAGAAGCCACATATAGCCGGTTTATTAAGCGTTTATTTAATTAAAGTTGTTTTTTCTTTTGACGTCATGAAATAATAATGTTTCTTACAAGAAAATAAATTTTACTAACTTCCTCAGCAATAGCATTTTTATTTACATCACTCTCAAGCAGGGAACAAAAATAAACAACGCGCAATCATTTTGCCGCTAGCCGGCGACGTGTATCAGATTGCACGCAATGCAAATCAATGAGAAGTGTTCTTAGATATAAAACAACAATACTTTGGATCCTTTTTCTGTTGTGTTTTCTTTTCTTTTCTTTTCTTTTTTTTTTTTTTTTTATAATTCCGCGATGTGAGAGTAAAAAAAAAACGCCCTAGTAGGCGTGGCTACAACAAAACCGTTTTGTTTAAACCTGGTTACCATTTCATTGTCTTTAATTTACTTTTCTGTTATTTTATATTTCATCAAGGAAAAGCGTCTTTTAGTTTACGAAATTTCTTTTTAGTTATTTGCTAAGGTTCTACACGTTTCTACAACCCCGGACAAAACTGTTGAGACATTTCAATGCAATTTTCGCGCCATGTAAGAATAGTGTCCAAAAGGAACAAATTCTCCCCCCTCCCCACCCCTGGTGCAATGTTGTTTTGGCTTCAGGTGGCTGGTATCAGTTTCCCTCGCGTGGAGAGTCTGGCCAGTAGCGCGCGCGCCACACTTTATACGCGCGGGATTTGAAAACGGGGAAAACAAAAACAAATATTGCGGCGCGAAGGTATCTTCGAGCAAGGCTATGTTTCTCCTGTTCAAAAAGAAATTCGCGTTTATCTGAGGCCGTGTGTACTCGATCGACTTAAGTTAATTCAATTTACATAGGAAAATTTGTTTCCGGAGGCGGATTGATCATGCATTTCAAAGTTCCAAAGAGAAAATTTCCACTTCTACTGAGATCGATCGTGTCGGGAACCAGGAGGATAAGGAGCCGGAAAGTAATTGTAAGACTACAAAAGTGGGATAGCACTTCAATTTTACTCACAGGTAATGCATCTCAACATTGTACTATTTCTATGCCTCACCACCTCCTGTTGTTTGTCGCGAATCACATCTGCAATCGAGTCACCTGAATTGCATGCAGTTGACATGTGTGTTCTGCGAGGAATTTAGTCAATTCCACGCTTTCGCTTCGTGTTATTTAACGTAAACATCCTTAGTCATGCCACAAGTTGTGGAGGAATTCTTTTAAGTGAGCCCAAACGTTTGGCCAAACAGTAAAAACAACAACTGTGCGTGGACTATTAAAATTCACCGTACTGAAATCAACTCGGCGCGTGGACGCGTGGACTGCAAACAAAACTACGGTAGGTGCCCGCGCTTGTACGAGTAATACTTAGCGGCAGTCAGCAAAGCGCATGAGCAAATGCCGATCTTTTGAAATGCGCGAGAACGCGCGTGGAAATTGCTCAACTCACGAAGGTTTTTGCAAGAAAGCGAGCCCGGTGACCCCCCCCCCCCCCCTCCCCTTTTTTATTCTTTTAATATTTTTGTCTTGTAAAGAGGAAACGTCACACAAATTCAAGAAAATTATCAGAGAAATCTTACACTACTCATAAATTGCCTTTTCTCGCGTTTATAAAACATCTGCTCGATAGAAATTTTTTAAAAACATTTTGCAGTTTCCTTTTCAAATGGCAAAAGTAATCACGTGAAACAAATAGGGGGTCACCGAGTTATTTTTCAAATTATAAGTGCCAGGAGTTGAAATGCAGCTCTGAATAACCCTCAACTACCGTAACCATGGTAACAGCTGACGACGTAATAATAGTTATTTTTGGTCAACAACTAAATGTGTAATTTAATCTTGCAAAAGTTTTCTTTCGGCCTCGGTTTGCCTTTGTATTCTTTTCTCTCAAAGTTTACGTCGTGAAAAAGCTAAAAACTGGTACCAGCCACCTTAACAGCTCAAGTGTGCATTTCTTGTGTTACCGCAAACAACATTTCAATAGGGGAGGGGGGAAACGGTCTTTTAATTTGCGACGGTAAGCATTTTTGTCAGGGTGAGTGCAAAAAATAGTATTTTTGTAATGTCTCTCAAGAGGCCCGGGGGCGGGGGTGCTCCCTTATTTGGGCTATACGGGGACGTGTCGCTGGACAGGGTATGTTTTTTCGGCCTTGCTATCCTAAACAGGGTGTACAATTTGACTCGCCTCTGTCCTAAACAGGGTATCGTATTACGAACTGACTTTAACCAAGACTGCGAGCAGTCTCTTTCTTTTCCTAGCCTGCCAGAAGTTAGGTTGAATGAGTATGCGATCGAGCGGTGAACGACGAGCGGCGCGTTTCTTTTCCTGATTTGCAAAATATCAACTGAGTTAAGGGACGGACCATTAGAAAAGTATAAAAGCAAGGGCCGATACAACGTAGAAAGGAGCCAACGTAAATTCTCCACGAGACGATCTCAATGCCCATGGCGATGAAGAGAATAGCAGGTAATATCGGATCTGTAATATCTGAAGATCTACGGTTGAAATCCAAAGTAAATATCAAATGCTCAAGCAAGCAACCATGGACAATGATCCTGCTGGTGTGCCGGTTGGATCAAACTGGTGATCTGATCGGCGTAATAAAATCAACAAAGAGTATAAAAGCAAGGGCCAGTACAACGTAGGCTGCTTTTGTGTACTATATTTCGGCTGGCAAAACCAGCCTTCTTCAGATACAATGAGAATTTACATTGGAAGGGGTGTTTATGTAGTAATATACTGGAAACACGTAAAACTAAAATGATTGACAGTGTAAAATAAAATACTAGAAAAAAGCCTAAAAAAAGATAAACTTCATAACAAACAATTATTTAACTCATATGTTTCTTCGCGGATGTTAAGACCTTCAGGAACAATTGTTCTGCCTTTTGAAATTAAAAAAGCTTCCCTGGCCTTACGGATTGAGTCTCTGTTAGAAAATATTTTTTCAGTGGGGATTAATTGCATGTCGTTAGTAGCGTGGTTAGGAGAGGAGAGGAAATGTTCCGCGACTGTGGTAGGATTAGATTTGGTATTAGGGTTATCTATGGTACGTTCATTAAATCGGCCTTATAAACGTGGTATAGTCTCTCCTTTGTGATTGGGGGGGGGGGACTTTTTCAGCTTGCATAATTTTTTTTCCGCGGCCCCTGCACGAATATATATATATATATATATATATATATATATATATATATATATATATATATATATATATATAATTAAGTACAGTAAGGTAGGAAGGGGATATATTAGCAACTGATTGCCTTAATTACTTAGCATCACCAGCCTATTCCCGTTTGGATGGCGATTCATTAGGGATTTCTGAGAAATACAAACAGACATATATATATATATATATATATGCCGTTATATATATATATATATATATATATATATATATATAGCTGGAGTTTTCAAAACAGGGCTCCTGGAGTCCATACTAACTCCTATTACATGTCTCTCACTCTTTTTCTTTTTTATCTTTTTTGGACGGGTCGGGGGGCATGCTAGCTACATTAATAATTAGAAGAAGAGAAAGAAACTGTCCCTGACTTAAACTTTGCATTAAGGTCTTATCCCCACTCCTCCCCCCCCCCCCCATCCCCTCCAGTTTTATTTGTCAGTTAGTTTCCACTCTCTCTCAAAGAAAGAAACGTGCATTTGAAGTCTTCGCGCGGTCAGTTAGATCGCAATGGCGTCGTTAGAGTTTGATTTTCCGTTGGCCTCCTAGAGCAGAGTATTCCTTAGGACATCATTGAGTCCAGTGAGGGAGAAAGTCTTGCGAGGTGCAGTGTCTGCCTCGTCTAATATCCTGCTGTGCAGTTATTTGCTAAACGAGTACTTTGTTTACCCGGGCGGTACTGCTGGAAAAATGCAGGGATATTGAGAGCTCTGCTTTGAGAGGTAACAAGTCTTTAGCCTCAGAAAGTAGGTGTCGGTGATCATTTCAAGGCTCAGGGAGAGAAACTGGTGTAGAATTTGGAGCATGCTAAAGACTTAGTAAAAATGCTGTGGCTAGATGGTCGTCAACAACTCCTCGCTAACACGGACAGTAAACATCCGGGACCTACCTCATGAAATTATCGAGAAAGACACAAGGCATGGCTGGGAATTTGTCTGCAAAAAGCGTAAGTTTGAACATTTTTTTGACTAGTTTCCGCCCTCGCAACTTTATCGAGTGATTTGATAGTCTGAAAGTGTCATAATGACTGGTTTCCGGTGTCAGAAGTGATCACAAAATCGAGCGATAATTTACACAAATAAAATTCGACAATAATTAGCTGTGATTCTTCGTAGCAATCACGAACGCTCGGTTGAAAACGCTGCTAGACTTCACCTAAATCTATGCCGCTAATTCCAAAGCTAACTTTGCCGTCAGAAAGAGCGTATTCTAGAGAGATTTGGCCGAATAACGCACCAAAATTCTCATGTCAGAGGTCACGTCAATTTCATGTCTAATTGCAAGACAAATAACATGTATTATTTGTCTTCCCTTTGACAGAGACTGTAGGTTCATAACGGGCCTAAATGCAAGTCTCCCTTTTGATAAACCGAGGTATTGATAAAGAAAGTTCTAAAACCCCTCAAATTTTCATGAGCCTGGTTTTGAAAAGTTCGGCTAGATATATATATAATTGAATAAATGTTTGAAAGAAAATCTGCCCTGAGCGGGATTTAAACCCACGTCCCCCCGTATACTAGTCGGGTGTGATGACCACTTCACTATCAGGACAACCATGCTGGCAACACGGCAATCGAAGATGTGATTTACGTGATCGAAGACGTGGCATCCCGGGAAATTTTACTTTCTTAGGTGACAAGGCAGGGAAAGCCTATAACTCCATTTGAAACCCAACTAAGGATCAATTACTGATACACGACCGAAGTCAACTTAGGGGATGACAAAGGAGGATCCAATTACGGATACAGGCTAATTTCAATTAATTAAATTCGTTATATGAGGGAAACCCTAAACCTGTACACCCCAAATAATCATATTTTAATTGAATAAATGTTTGAAAGAAAATTTGCCCTGAGCGGGATTTAAACCCACGTCCCCCCCGTATACTAGTCGGGTGTGATGACCACTACACTATCAGGACAACCATGCTGGCAACACGGGAATCGAAGATGTGATTAAAATATGATTATTTGGGGTGTACAGGGTTAGGGTTTCCCTCATATATATATATATATATATATATATATATATATATATATATATTGCTCTTTTTTCTTAATTTGTTTTTCTTTTTTTGCGGGAGGGTGCAATCTTTAACAATCTTGACACTCCCCACAACCTGAATGCCTGGGACAGGCTTTAAACAAATGTTAATTTTATAACGTTACACACACTCTTCTGCTTTGCTATCAATATTAAACAAAAATATCACTGGTTTATCATTTCATTTATGAGATGTTTAAAAGCTTGTTTTACTGTTATTACTGAATTATAGTAATCTCGTACCCAGATCTCCCACGGCGGGAGATCTGGGTACGAGATTAGAATTTTAGATACACTTTTTATCACATGACAATTGTTTTTTCATACAATGAATGACCGTGGGTTTTACATGTATGAAGAAAAAGGAAGTACAACTGATGTTTTTTTTTATAGTTAGTACATATTAATTAAAACATCATAATTTTTTAATTTTGTTATTGTTAGCTATGTGATATTGTTGTGACATTGTTCGAAATAAATATTGTTATGATATAGACAGATATATAAATGTTGGCCAACCAGAGATACAAACATTTATCCACCTCTGGCCAATGATGCAAATGTTAATTATTTAATAGGTTGAAGTCAAGTTTATAGTACATTTGAGATCTCAGACACTTCCAAGTTGAAAATGGTTTACATAAAGTGCCACTGCCTGAAATGGTCCTGCATTGCATTTAGAAAATTATTAATTTTATTTGTTCATTACCCTTGTAACAGAATTCATTTCTGATAGAGTGTGTTCCTTTCGGAGAATCCAAATCCAAATTTTTGATCTAAAAATGGATTTTGCGTTCCTTTCGGCAAATCCAAATCTGGATTTTGAATCTAATGAATCCTTTCAGGGAAAAGATTCACTGGATTTGAAATCCTCGATTCTAAATTTGTGACCTGTTGAGTTCCTTTGGCATTGGATTTGACATTAATGTTATTGACCAGCGGATTTTTTTTGTCGAGAGTGCGTTTCGTGACGGTCATCTTTGGCGCCGCCATTGCTTTTTCTTCGCGATGTGCATGTGGAACAGCGTTCCAGGGAAGTATCCGTTTATTTTCATTTCTGCAGCGTCAAATATTTCTTAAATGTGCAAATAAGAGCGTTTAGATGTGTATTCTATCATGAAATCCACAGTACTACCTGCCTGCGTAATTTAATTACTGATTCATAACAAACGAAATTGGCTCGCGTTGTTCCTGTGTTCAAGTCTGGTGACAAAAGTTTACTTTCTAATTACAGACCTGGTTCAGTCCTACCAATTTTCTCGAAGTTCTTCTAAAAGATTGCGTACAGTCTTTTATTCAAATATGCAGAAAAGTATGAAAATGCGAGGTTGCCATAGTTGCAAATCCTTTTTAGGATTTTGCGTTCCCTTCGGTCGCGAAATCTGGTGAATCTTTACCAAGGACCACCTTTGCAAAATAGAAGAGCGGGATCCTGTAATAGATCTAACCAGCTATAAAATTGTAAACTAGAAAACGGTAAAAAACAAGCAAGGCTGGTTACACGGCTAGGAATATATATTTTTAATATATATTCCTAGCCGTGTAACCAGCCTTGCTTGTTTTCTTACCGTTTTCTAGAAAGAATTTGCCCAATTTGTAAAATAGAAATGGAGCACCAATACCATTTTCTAAATCTATGCCCTGCTTACCAGGAAAAAAGACGTTCGTTACTTAATTATTTGGAAAAAGAATGTGGAATAAAAATAAGCAGAATGTCACCTAATAAAATATTCATGTTTCTAATAAACCCCCTAGCGGAAATGCTAAAATACAAAAGCTAATAGCAAAACATATATTCGAATGCTTTGAAAAAAGGATAGAGGAAGACGGCAAAAAGTAAATACTCTAGGACTTAATCATATAACAACTTAATTAATAATTAATTAAGTAAAAATTTTTGTTGTTTGTAACTTTTAGTTATTTGGAATTCGTAGTCGATGTACTATATATTGTATAAGACTCCAAATAAAAACATGTCTGTCTGTCTGTCTGTCTGGGTCAAGTACCCCCCCCCCCTCCCCACCCGGTCAAGAGGCCAAAGGTAGTTCGGAAATGGCCCATTGATTTTGGGGGATGACGTTTATGTGGATTTTGAACAATGTTTGAAAAATTATTCTCTGTTCAACGCAAATGCATCAAACTTGGACAGATGGCCAATCTCAACGTTATCTTTCGTGTTCGATTGGTTAAAATTTGAAACTCACCCCAGTTCCCTGCGAAACTCCGAAGTGGACTATAGGCCTGGTCACTTAGCTATTGCACCACTGTTTTGAAGGAGCGAGAGGTACCGGTAAAAATAGAGCTTTTGAAGTCTTTCTTCTGCAGTTAATTTCATGGATACCTCTAGGAAAAAACGGCGAAAAAAGAGGTCGATCGGCAAAATCCACTGTCCTTAAGAGTTTAAGGGCTTCTATAGACGGCCGCACTTTGTGTGAGCCAAGGTTGGCACCTTTATTATGCATACCAACGGCGATGTGTTAGGTGACGAAGGAAGAAAGGCCCTCGATGCTTGTGTGAAGGTGAAGATTTACGGAAGACCAGAAAATATACAAAAGTATCATTCGAAGAAAGCTGTGGATCGATTACGGAAATGTTGCTGTGGCCGCTGGCCTGGGGATCAGTATTCACTGATCGAATATGACGAAGAGAAATATAGGTACTTCATGCTACCCATAGAACGCAATGGAAAGGTTGGTCCAGACGAAGAGGAGCTTTTTGATATTAAAGATATCCACGACGCGCTTTGTAAGCTTGATAAAGAGCCTTTTGTTGAAAAGTACCCACCCGCAGAAACAAGGGGTAGAAAGCTGATCGACAAGAGAAGAGCTGCTATTGAAATAGAGTGCCAAGAAGCTGTTAATAATCCAGCTGGCAAGCGGCAGTATTCCTGGCTTGTTGCACAACGCCGAGTGAGAGACTGCTTTGCTGGCAGCTTTGTAGGGGATAGAATGTTGCTTAAATTTGAGCAAAGCCGTGTTCCAAACCAGCCTTACAACATTTTTGATATTCATGATGCTGTTGTTTTTTGGGATGAGGCAATGCTACTAGGAATGACATCTGATGGAAGTATTTATAATGATAGTACAATTTATAATGATTATCATACTGGGACTGAAAGGTGGGAGAATGATATTGAGCAAATGGAAAATGTTAAGCAAGAGTTAATTGAAGCCACTGAGAACAACATGATAAAAGAATATTCACAAGATGAAGCAAAGCAGAGAGTGAAGGATTGTTATTCAAACTTTTTCAACGTATTTCATACGGATGATAACCATGTACTACTTCCCCTTAAATATAACCAAACTGGGGCTGTCAGTCAAAGTTACAACATTTTTGACATTGAGAAAGCACTTCAATGTTTTGAGCAAACAAAGTGCCTTCAAAAATTTCCATATGACAAGGGACCTGGATCTAAAGAACTGAAGAAGTCCATTGAAGAGCACAGTTCTAGTGTTAAAGAAGAATACAGGAAAGCCAAATCTGGGTTATGCAGATACTCCCCTGATGAGGCAGAGCAGAGGGTTAGAGGTTGTTTTGTAAATGCCTTGAAAGAAGAAGCTGTGTTATTTCATGCAAATGGTAAAGTAAGAATTCAAGCCTTCGACCAAACCTATGACATTTTTGATATCCACAAAGTACTTCTTCATTTTAAAGAAAAAGAAAGAGTTGGAATCCTGAATGACTCAGAAGTTTCCTCAGTGACTGAAGAGTACCAGCAAGCCAAAACCAGACTGCAAGGATATTCATGGAATGAGGCAGAGCATCGAGTGAGAGATTGCTTTGTGGGTGCCCTTGTGGAAGATACAGACATTTTTCTAAGCAAAGAAAAGAGAAGTGGTGTTCCAAAGACCCACCAAACTTATGACATTTTTCACATTAAAACGGCAGTTGCTCATTTTGATAAAAAAACATGTTTTGCTAAGCACTTAGGCTTTAAGGAAATGGATGAAAAGGCTGATGATGAGAGGGCTAAAATTGAAGAAGAGTATGCTGAAGCCACAAAGAAAGTTGAAATTGAGCATGGTTCTGGGTTTGTTATTCATGATCATTTAATCATTACCAATAAGCATGTCATTGAGGATGTCGGAGACAATGCAGCATGTGATAAACAGAAGGAAGTTTGTGTTTCTAATTCAAACATTGGTGAGTTTCCATGCAAAGTTATTCATGACGATCCAGGTAAAGATTTAGCATTGCTTTATTGCCAAGGACTTAACTTGAAACAAAACAGAATTTTGCCATTACAACTTTCGAACCAATCTCTGTTACCGAGGATGCAAATTTTTTCTTTTGGTTTTCCCATGAGTCACACAGGAGAAACAGCTCTTTTTGTGACTGGTCATGTTTCTGGTTCGAAGGAACGCTGGTCGCTTCCCACATTAACTGTACTGAACTGTCCACTAAATTCTGGTAACTCTGGGGGCCCTATTCTTTGTTGGGACAAAGACCAACTGAGGGTGGTAGGTGTTGCAATGCAGAAGCACTTTAAAGAGATTTTAACACTGGATGAGAGGGAAGAAATTGAAAACTTTTCAATTTTTTCCCTCTCAAAGATGCTCGTATTTGAAATACGAGCATCTTTGCAGACCAGTACCATTTCTAGTGTTTGAGATGACGTTATTAAGAGGGCAACATTTGATCGAGAAAGATGTGTACCTTTTCATCCACGAGCTGACCCTTGCCAAACACCAATGTTTTTACTGACATTAAAACTGTATGATGCACTGGAAACCCATTCTCAGTTTAATTTAAGTAATGCATTACCTGGGTATTATGTGGTAGAATTCATCAAAGAGTGTATCAGTCAATACCGTGGTGTTGAGGGAAGAGAAGAGTTGGCTGAGGTGGTCAAATGGTCTCAGGATCATATTAACAATTTACCCTCAGCTGAGCACTCTGCTTCTCAACATTGTATTTAGTGAGGACTAAAAGTTGTAGGTTGACATTTGCTTTGTGAAACTGGGCTGTAATTAAGCGTCAGGAGTTTCCCTCGATTATTTTGAGTTAGATCCCTAGCTTCTTTGGTAGGAAAACAAAGTATAATGACTACACGTATACCACATTACCTGGAATCCTGGCTACCTTTTGCATTTTGTGTGCCTACTTAAGAAATTAGTGACAGCCTTGGTGAAAGTTCATCTGTGAGGAGGATCTTTGTTTAAACATTACAGTTACCAGTAACCTTTTTTATAAGTGTAAGTTTACAATCAGTGGATAATTAAGCTGAGTCATGGTTCTAAGTTTAGAGTGTAAAGATAAAACCCGTAAACGTGCTATACATAAATAGGATAAAAAAGAGATAAAAAGAGAAAAAGTATGTTGATAAAATATGGTGCTTTGTACAAAATGCTCAAATAAAGGAGAGGATTTACTCTCCAAGTGAAACCTAGAGATGATTCTTATATTTCGTTTTTTCAACATGAAATTTGTTTTCAGGTTGGGATTGTGGATAACAATTTATTTTTATTACATAGTTATGAATTCTTTAGTATCTAACTGTAATAAATTAATACATTCTTTAATTTTAAATGGCGCAAATATTCTAGCTTGCAGAAGGCAAAAAAGTTGCAGGTTATCACTATAGTACCTGGCCATACCATACAACTGAGCATTGTTCCAAATCATTGAAACTAGAGCTTTAAAAAAATGTTTTGGGGTCATGACAACAACTGATGTTAAGGGTCACATTCAGCTTAGAATTAACTATGTATTGATTAGATGAGAAAAGTGTACCATTTACTTTATAACCAGATGGGTGTTTGAATGTTAAAAGGTAATTATTTTCTGTCATTGTGGTCAGTTTTTCACTAACTACCTTAATTAAAATGATTAATCATGCTTGCTTCATAAGTTTTTTATGTGGTGCTTCCTTTTTCTTACCTTGGTTGTAAATTCTAGCTGTGACAAGTACCAATATCGTAATTAATAAAAAAGGCTGGCTTTACTAATACATTTTTTGAAGTAAGTTTGAGGCCCTGTTATTAGCCATGTTTTACTTCTCCCTCAAGCAAGGATTACAAACAAGGCCCTGTCTGAGAAGATGCCTATTCGTGGAAGTTGTAACGTCAGTCTTCTTAGTAAGATATTTGGGTGAGACTAGCATCATGTTGTGCTTCTTGTGTCCCATACCTTAATATCGACCTATTCAAATGTGGGGGGTGGGGAGGGGTAGGGAATTAAAAATTGTCACAAACTCGTATTACAAAAACTGGCTTTCCAAGTGACTGAAACTCCATGCTAAGCCCTACTATGTTATTCTACTCAGAAAATATCCATTTGTTATCAGTGAGGATCTGTTGGCTAGGACCCCCACCCTTATGGGAATTACAATTTAGCTAAACACTTTCCTTTCAAACTTTTGTATTTTGAGACCACCTCCCCTTACAATTTCCAATGACCTGTCATGGGGAGGGTGGAGAAGAATAGAATGTGATGATTTCCTGGAATCATACAGTGGAAGTTTCCTTTAAGTGGCCCTTAAAGATACTCCAAATACGCTCAAATGGATGCCTTTACAGTGTATGTTGTCTTAGGAGAAGAAGAAGTCTAAACCAGCTGACTCAGATGACAACAGTGATGAAGAGGTACTGTTTAGGGAGGGAAGGATGGGGAAGGGGATGTCTTGTCTAGCTTAGTTTACTTCTCAGTCTTTTCATTCCTGCTTCCTATGTAATCAAGCCCAATTTGTGTAAATAAAATACTAACTAAATACTGTAAAAGCTCTGTTATTTTAGCCCCGGGGAGGGAGGGGTGTATTTAATTTTAGGCTTTATTAATTGTAGGGGGGGGAGGGCGCTTATTAGAGAAATGGGCATAATGGAGAGGGGGCTTATTTCAAATCTGAAAACACCATTTTAGTCTTAAAATAGCTCTTGTACAAAGCTCAAACAACTACAGTGAAACTTAAATGGAACCAATTATGGTATTATTTTTTGCATCCAACATTGTCATGTATTTGAGTGTATATTTGTTTACGAAAAAGAAACCAACAGGACTTCATGATCTGGATCTCATAATAGGAAATAAGAGGGACTAATTGCAAAATCTCATGTCTCAAAAGAGGGGGTGGTCATTACAAAGCCGACTTTCAAACGGGGTGTAGTTGGGGGGGGGGGGCTTACTAATTAAAGCTTTTTACAGTAACATAAACTAATAAAGAAAATTTATAAATAGGGGAAGCAATAGCAAATAATAAGCTGTTTCAGGAAATATCCATACCCTCTCCCCACAAAAAATTATGAAGAAATTGCATGGGAGGGTTGGGTAGAAGGCTAAACTGGAATCTCCAGAAGGGTGGGGGTATTCAAACTGAGGCATTTTCGATGGGTGTGGTGGGGACATTTTATGTAACAGCACAATTCTGAGGGCACTATCCATCTCTAATTAGAGTCCTATTTCAATATGTAGATGTTTGAAGAGAATGGTAAACTACTGAAAATACTTGTTGTAGAACCTCTGGAAACGAGGACGAGATTTGACAGCAAGGTTTAGTATAGTGTCTTGTAATACCGAGGAAATTTTTGTGAGGTTAATGACGATGTGGGAGGAGCAGATCTTGGCAAGGGCTATCAGCGTAGTTAGCTCCATTTTTTATGCTTAACCAAGGCCTGCTTTCCTGCATATTTGTAAAACATGACTAATTAGAGGAAATGGGACTAACACTTGCTATTTCTTGTTTTCTTACAGATTGCTGGTGGAACAGATTTTGACTCGAGGATGCGAGATCAAGTGCGAAGTAAATTAAAGAAAAGAAATTCAGAAGATCAAGAAAGAGCTGACCTGGATGAAGAAACAATGAAGGATTCAACTGGAAAGAGGTTGGTTTTTGACCAAAACTTGTGTCTATCATTTAGTTAATGAAGATGATCAGGGTACTTCATGATCTTGGTTCAAGTGGTTACATTTTTGTTGAAAGTATATATGTTGTGGTTCATTGTAATCCTTAGTTTAAATTTTTTCTCCCTTTGTTTTAAACTAATTACCATACATTTCCATACATTACTATACATACCATCCATTACCATACATTACATACATTTTTAGCATACATTACCATACATTTCCATACCTACAAAGAAAAGGGAGATAAAAATTAATTTATACCAAGAATGACATTGAACCACAACATTCTCTTAACCGTCATATTTGTTTTGACCATTGGAGTGGACATGCCACCCCCCTCCAAGGACCCCTAACCCCACCCCCTAACTCCTGCTCACCCCCATGCTGAATGCCCCTACTGATGGCGCACTCACCCCCATGCTGAATGCCCCTACTGATGGCACACTCACCCCCATGTTGAATGCCCCTACTGATGGCGCACTCACCCCCATGTTGAATGCCCTGCTGATGGTGCTCTCACCCCCATGTTGAATGCCCCTACTGATGGAGCACTCACCCCCATGTTGAATGACCCTACTGATGGCGCACTCACCCCCATGATGAATGACCCTACTGATGGCGCACTCACCCCCATGTTGAATGCCCCTACTGATGTGCACTCACCCCCATGTTGAATGCCCCTACTAATGGTGCACTCACCCCCATGATGAATGACCCTACTGATGGAGCACTCACCCCCATGTTGAATGACCCTACTGATGGCGCACTCACCCCCATGATGAATGACCCTACTGATGGCGCACTCACCCCCATGTTGAATGCCCCTACTGATGGTGCACTCACCCCCATGTTGAATGCCCCTACTGATGGTGCACTCACCCCCATGATGAATGACCCTACTGATGGCGCACTCACCCCCATGTTGAATGCCCCTACTGATGGTGCACTCACCCCCATGATGAATGACCCTACTGATGGTGCACTCACCCCCATGATGAATGACCCTACTGATGGCGCACTCACCCCCATGATGAATGACCCTACTGATGGCACACTCACCCCCATGTTGAATGCCCCTACTGATGTGCACTCACTCCCATGTTGAATGCCCCTACTGATGGTACACTCACCCCCATGATGAATGATCCTACTGATGGAGCACTCACCCCCATGATGAATGACCCTACTGATGGCACACCCACTAAGTAGTATCGCACGTCGGCCATTCCTCGGAACATTTTTCTTTCGAGACTTTTGTGTGTTTCCTGGCTTCTAAATTCCCTGGACGGGAATTAGAAATATATAAATGTAAATACCTTCGAAGCCATGAAAGCCGTAGAACTTACTTTCTAAAGTGGCCGCGTTGCCAGCGTGGTTGCTCCGGTAGTGTAGTGGTTATCACGCCCGACTAGTAACTGGGGAACGTCGGTTCGATTCCGACTCGGGGCAAAAAGTTTTTCTTTCAACAGAGATGTGTGTCGAAAGCTGAGTGGCAAACTGTGTTTGCATGGTTCCTTTAGTATATTGTTCTACGGCTTTCATGGCTTCGAAGGTATTTACATATGTATGTGTTGCACATCCGTATTGTGGTTAAAAACAAAAACAAAAAAATATCTGAAACTGCTTGACAAGATTAATGTCTCCAGGGTAAGGAAGTCTGGCTAGTGAAAATTTTGATTTGGCTAGTGAATCAAACCTGTCACTAGTCACTGGGCTAGTAAGCCGAAAAGTTAGTCTCGAGCCCTGCTTACTGATGGTGCACTCACCCCCATGTTGAATGCCCCTACTGATGGCGTTCTCAATAAGTCAGCCTTTATCTCTTGAGCGCCTCTTTGAATATTAGTTTCTATTTCTTGAGAGAATTGTGACTGATGCGGTAAAAAGTTGTGTATTATAAGATTCCCTTCACATAAAGAAGTTATTATTGAATCTTTACCACTTCCTTGCGGCAAGAATTTATACTGTTGCTAATAGTTTAGTGAGGATTTACATACAGATTTTTAAGTTATATCCTCAGGTAACATAGAAATACTCCTATTCTACCCCGCTGTAATAATGATAAATGTCTATAAGAAGGCTCTCAAGGGAAGGAGGTGGGGGCTAAATGGAATCTTCCCGAAGACCGACCCGGGGAGGGGGGTACTCCGTATAATGGCCTATACGGGGAGGCTCCGCCCGAAAGGGTGCCTTTTTCACGCTTTAGGTATATGAAAGGGTAGGGATTTCACGAGTCGAAGTATGTGAAAGGGTGGGGAAATCTGTCATTTAGGTATTTAAAAGGGCTTCATTAAAATATTTGAAACACACATACCTTATGGCTGTACTGTTTCAATGGAAGGTAGAGGAAAGGGGTACCATTTGTCAATGGAAAGTATACGAAAGGGGTACTTTCTCTGTCAAAAATGATATATAAATGGGTAAGGGGTCGGACCTCGGGGTGGAGCCTCCCCGTATTAAATCCCTCCCCCCCTGACCCCCTCCTGGGATTACCGATCTTCCCATGAAACTGTCAAGCTATCAATAGTGAAACTTCTTTTCAGCAAACAGGAGGCGGCCCGTGCTGAATATAAACGTCTTAAGCGAGAGATGATGAAAAAAGAAGAGAAAGAAGGAAACTGAAGGGAAAAAACACTCAGGTAGTCACCATTTGCATTCCTGTTAAGGTAGCTCGCGGGTGTTGATCAGGCGGAGAGGTCCCTGGCTAAATTGCGTTTTTGAACAGGAAAACGGAAAGGGATTTCTTAGATATGTCAAATTCTGACAGAAGAGTCCTTCATTAATAATATAGAGGTCCAGATTTAATGGTGATCCAAATCGATTTCATTCTGTAACACTGAATAATTTCCAAAGGCGCCTTTTACGAGAAGATGATAGATATTTTTTGTTTTTGATACGGTGGATATTTGTGTGAATGTCTGGAAGTGAAACTTTACAGCGATTTGAATAGTCATCAAAATGGAATTCCCGCTTTCTGCAACAAAACATTTTCCAAAGCCATCTTTTTCAAGAAAATGCGATCATTTTTTTTCTGACATCATAATGAAGACACGAAACAGGAGTGTCGAAACGTTGGGTCGTGAATTGTAACTTTTTAAGTTACATTCATCAATCTTAACAGTAGCATCAAACCATGTCTGGTTGATCGCCTGGTTGCAGTGTAAACTTCAACATACCAATTTTGTTCAGTTTCTGTAGATCAAATAAATGTGTTAGTGAAGGAAAACTTGCTCATCTGGAACCTTGAATCGTTATTTTCGGCCGTCAAATATGTTTTTACTGCTTTACAGCGGTCCTTGCACCAGGGAATTCTTCTTTTAACTTTTCCACACGTACAGCTGTAGCCACAGCTCAAACCTGAGACAACTCTGCTTTCATTAACTTTACAATTCAACTGTGTATTTTGATGTATTTTGATCAGACTCTTTTTATTTATCGTTTCCTTTTTTTTTTTTTTTAACCCATTTCTTCAGAAAGTAGTTCGATGCGCAAGGGACACAACCCGCGTATTACAAGCTTAATTTTCCCATCTGTCTGTCAGCTTGCACTGGTGGTTCAGTGGTAGAATTCTCACTTGCCACGCGGGAGGCCCGGGTTCGATTCCCGGCCAGTGCATATATTAATTTGTTTCTTCTTCCTGTACTTTGTTTTGTTTTTGGTTGCGAATTTTTTTTGTTTTTTCTTTCTCCTAAATTGTTGTGAAGCTTGTTACATTAGCTTTTCTTCCTTTTGTATTTGAGAAATTTTATCCCAATAAATTAACTTGAATCGCCCACTTGTTTCCTTTATATCGGCCTGTTTCAGTAGCATTTTGATCTGTCTCTTTAAGAAAAAACGCAAACTTGCCATGTAAGCTCATCAAAGTTGCGACATCACTATAAGACAATTGTGTTGCGCATTAAAACCCTAAAAAAACAACAGTGATAGAGATAATATTTCTCATAATATTTCTCATTCGGCCATGCAGTACTCGTTTCTAACACGCAACCAAATAAAGAGAAGGGTGAGGGATGATCTGGAATGAATTCTTCAAAATCCGTGGGAAGTTGGACAGGAACATTGCTTCAAAGAGACGCACATAATCTTTGACGACAGTAAGTTAAAATATAAGAGGCCTTGGGCAAAATTTTTCCTTTGTTTGATAATGAAGTGTCAGTGAGATAAACTCTCACCGTCTCACCAAAATGATGATGATGATGATGAGGAGGAGGATAATAATCACTTTATTTAAGTCTCAAATCTTTCTAACCGAGCACAGGTGCTCTATTAACTGGGGAGACTAGATCAAATCAACTCGAAATAAAGAACAATCAAATTGAATAAAATCCGGCAAATGTTGGTTTTTTGTGGAGAGGGGAAAACCGGAGCACCCGGAGAAAAACGTCTCGTAGCAGAGTAGAGAACCAAAAAACTCCACCCACTTATGACGCCGAGTCCGGGAATCGAACCCGGGACACATTGGTGGAAGGCGAGTGCTCTCAACACTACGCCAACACTGCTCTCCATAATGATGATAATGATCATAACGATAGTGATCATGTTAATGATAATACTAAAGTAATGACATACTTAGTTCCTTTATCTTCATTGCAATTTTTTCCCACTTTTGGTTATTTTTTGTTGTTGTATCAGAGTAAAAAGAATCAGAAGTTTTTGCCGCGTTTCACGCTGAACAGGTAACTTACTTTGAAAAGAAGAAAGCAGCACAGAAAACAAAAGGCGAAGGACGAGATGAAAAGGTAACACTTCTATATTTACAGTCGGTGTTTTATTGTCATGCAATGTTTTGTCTCTGCCTGCTTTCGTCAAATTCATTTAACTATGATGTATTACTGTGTCATGTGAATCAAACGATATCTTAGCAATTTAACGATCAAGATTCAAGGAGAACTAACACGAGTTCATACGTATGCCCTTGCTTGATTTTCATTTCTCGTGCTCGTTCATTTCTTGTGCTCCCTTAAACTCTAGAGCATCCTTCAAGAGTTTGAAACTATCCCAAAAATCTACTTCGAATCTGCCTGTATTTTCATTTAATTTTCCGGTTAGAATCGACTTCGTTTTAACTCTCGTGACACGAATTCAAGCTCACTTCCTTGGCCCTGTTGTTCATAAGGAGAGTCAAGCACGCATTAATTTTCTCATCTATGTCTTTTTTCCCCTCATGCAGAACTTAGCACTCTTGGCCTCCTTTCAAGCCAAACTTAAGAAGTCAACGGAGGAAGAAGACGAACAAGTCAATGAAGATGAAGAGAACGAAAACGAGGGGGAAGATGACACAGGATGGTAAAAAAAGATACCGAACGTTTGCGACCATAAACAAACGACTAAGGCGCAGCGAAACTCAGCTAGTTAATAACGATAACGACAACGATAAGGGTAGCAGTAACGGTAACGGTAAAGATAACGGTTACGGTAATGGAAACGGTAAAGATATGGTAACGGTAACGGTAAAGATAACGGTAATGGTAACGGTAAAGATAACAGTAACGGTAACGGTAAAGATAACGGTTACGGTAATGGTAACGGTAAAGATAACGGTAATGGTAACGGTAAAGATAACAGTAACGGTAACGGTAAAGATAACGGTTACGGTAATGGTAACGGTAAAGATAACGGTAACGGTAACGGTAAAGATAACGGTAATGGTAACGGTAAAGATATGGTAACGGTAACGGTAACGGTAACGGTAAAGATAACGGTAACGGTAACGACAATAATAACGATAATGATAAGGGACGGACCATTATTTTTCTGTAGAGGGGGTATGAAAAATTTTCCTAGGAAAACTTCTTTTTCATTATGTACCTGTGCAAACGTGGACGCGGGCAACTGACTGGGCCAAAGCATGCTATTAAGATGGGTGATTATGTTATCGAGGAGGTGGTTTCTACAAGATGCTTAGGTGTCCAGATAGACAACGCTCTTAAATGGGATCATCATGTATCGGAACTAGCGAAGTCGTTTACGCAGAAGCTGAACTTACTTAAATCACTGTACTTCCTGCCTAGACAGGCGAGAACTGATTTCTATTTTGGGGTTATTCTGCCCTCTGTTAAGTATGGTATGTTGGTTTGGGGGTCTTGTGGTCAAACGTTTTTCTCAAACCTGGAACCATACATGTCAGAACGGCGAAAATGATATTTAACTTAGTTTGGTGTACGCCAAGCAAGGAGGTTCTTGCCGCAGCAAAATGGAATACCTAGGAGACTATGTATGAGAAACGATTATTAATTTTAGCGCATCAGGCTTATTATCATCTTTTACCATGTCCTATGAACTGTCTTTTTGTAAAGTATGTAAGTAGCTACGATTTCAGGAGGAAAATGACCTTCAAGTTACCCAGGCCTAGGACTGATATGATCAAGAAATCATGTTCATACAAGTCAATTATTCGGTGGAATGCCCTGGAAAACCAAATGAGATCAATTTGCGAGATTGACGCTTTTAAAAAGTCACTCAAGAGTACTTTTCAGCCACATATCTTGTAAATACGTAGAATTCTTATATTAGTTTTATTGTGATTAGTCTAGGAGGTTTAATTTATTGTACACGACCACATCAGCTTTGCTGAATTTTAATCGTGATTAAATAAATGCTGTTATTATTATTATTAAACATTGTTTTTCGAACAACACCTTCCTGCAAAAACTTTTTTCCCGATCTTTTTAAATCACGTTCTGACACAAAAAGGATGTTCCCTTCTTGCTGCCGTCCATCATTATTTTATTTTAATATTTTACGGCGGCGACCAACGAATTAAAAAAAGAGAAATCTAGAAAGCGAATCGAAATCCACCAATCACTGTCCGCGAACGTTACCTTTTGAAACCTCTGAACTCATCTTTTTCGTTTTCTTCGACGTAGAGTATGATGATTGGCGGCAGTGAAAAGCGAAACCGTCCAGTCCTTGTGTTATTGAAAAGCGCAATATTTTAAACTATTTTTCGAAGAAAAGTTCAGAAAAGCTATACCCAATTTATGTTAGACATGTAAGCTCCTACTAATAGCTTACTGTTTCTTTATAAAACACTCACCATTTTAATTCCTACGCAGCTACTGGCGCAAGTAGGAGCATACGACAGGCAATACGCTATTTACTAATTTATTATTTGATTTTATTGCCAACATGACCACTTTGAAATGTCCTGCTTGGGTTTATTTTTGTGCATGGTCAATTTGAAGATCAAGTGTGTTACGTTTGTTTATTTCAATTATTTATTTCATGCAATATTTGGTGTTCCATGTTGGTCAAATAAAATGTTGATTTTAACAGGGTTCCAGATAGGTTTGTAAAGCAGGGTGTCAACTAGGAATTCCATCGAGTCAAATTCTTACTTCTCCCACTAAACCATTATAAAGTTTCTACAAATTTGTCAGGTCATAAAGCTAACCTTGCAGGGTTTTTGACCCGAGACCCTCCTCTTATCTGGAACACTGTTTTAATGGAGCCCAGTATCCTGTCTACAAACAACTACATACTTATAGTCTAAATTTCAGTTTTGATTTTTTTTTTCAGTAATAGGTTACAAGTTTCTCTGACCTCTATGCAAACTTTTTTTGTTCATACATATCAATGAATGATAACTTTATTTAAACACGGTTAAAATAACAGTTTTACATAGAACACATATAAAAATCTTCTACAACTGGTTTACATATTTGCCGTGTGGGAGTACTGTTCAGAAAACAATCTGTGGAATTTTCTCTTGAAAAGACCCAAGGAATTTGCTGTACGCAGTTCCTCAGGAACATTGTTCCATAAAAGAGCACCACTGTAACTAAAGCTACGCTTCAGGAAGTCAGTTCTAGGTTTCGGAACTGATAGTTTACCCTTGGCGTCGCGAAGATCATGTTTGCAAGCAATTTATTTTGTCTTCTTAGGGTCTGCAAACAATTAGTTCAATATTTTCCATACCCCCCCCCCCCTCCCCGCCCCTCCAGAAAAATAATGGTCCGTCCCTAATAATAATGATAAAGGTAATGATAATAGTAACTGATGATAATGATAGCTTGTTGTAGACTGAACTGTAGCATGAAACTTACTTGCTACAGTTCTTAATGGAAGGCAATAGTACCCTGCTCATTATATTCGCAACTACGTCCCGAACTCCCGGGACAAACAGGAAACAGTAACGCGTATAGTATTCCAAGGTGGCTCTATTTATGGTCAAAGGTGGCGAATATCCTAAGGTTAAAATCGTAAGAGATTTTTGTGAATGTACAACTCAGTTTCTTTTTTTCGTTCGGCTTTAAGTAGTGTTCGTTCTTTGGCCATAAACCTCAGTTTTAGCAGCATAATAAACAGCACCACAGGAAAGTACTGCTCAGTAGCTTTCATTTGAATAGTCTGACCTTAGGATTTCATCCACATACTCAAAAGTTAGAACTACCTTGTACAGCATAATAAACAGCACCACAGGAAAGTAATGCTCAGTAGCTTTCATTTGAATAGTCACACTTTAGGATTTCATCCACAGACTCAAAAGTTAGAACCACCTAATACAGCATAATAAACAGCACCACAGGAATGTACTGCCCAGTAGCTTTCATTTGAATGTTCACACGGCTTTAGAATTTCATCTACAGACTCAAAAGTTAGAACCCCCTTGTACAGCATAATAAACGGCACCACATTTGAATGGTCGCTACACAGCACACAACTAAATGATCCACTTTAATAGTAAAAAGTTTGTATTTGGGAATGAATATATTGAAGACAATTTATCAATCTTTCTTTCTCTAGGTTATCTCATACGCTGTTGTGTGAATCTGACGACAAGCGAGCCAGAGATGCGTTCGTCGAGGACGAGGATACCTTTGAAAAATTTGATCCTCGAAATCCCATCAACAAAAGGCGAAGAGACGCAAGCAAAAAGTCCATGAAAGAGAGACGAAAATAAGACGAATTGCAATCCATGAAGAATTGTAAGTACGGCAGCCGAGGGAACGAGTGTCGCATTCGGAAAATCCTCGGATATATCCGAAGAGTATCCCAGCACAACGAACGCGAGCACTTGACGTCATGAGCATATTTCACGTTGCTTACATGTCACTTCAATAGAATTCCAGAACTAATTGAACCAAGCAATCTCAATCGAACAACCTCAATACCACCGCAAATCCAAAGTGGACCCTTCTTTTTCAATCACCATGCCATCCAGCCTCAAATCGAATTTGATCGAACCTAATCTCACACAATCGAACTCAATCGAAAGTTGGAATGTTTTGTGAGAACTCGATTGTGTGTGACTACCTAACTCAATCGCACCCAATCCATGTTCAGGTGTATCCCCGCCTTCAGTGCAGCTGATCTTTGTTATATCGCATAGAAAAGAGTGGTCTCCGTAGATGATACCTAACTAGTGAGTAAGGGTGAGAGATTTCCTCTCCCCCGGGGGGGCAATTTGACCCGCTTAGTACGGACACTCGGATATTACAGACAGTTTCGTTTGTCCCGACGAAAAGCTCTTACATTTTCACTAAAATTAACCCGCTTAATACAGACACTCGGATATTACGGACAGTTTCGTTTGTCCCGACGAAAAGCTCTTACATTTTCACTAAGATTAACCCGCTTAATAGGGACACTCGGATATTACGGACAGTTTCATTTGTCCCGACGAAAAGCTCGTACATTTTCACTAAAATTAATCCGCTTTTAATAGGGACACTCGGATATTATGGACAGTTTCATTTGTCCCGACGAAAAGCTCTTACATTTTCACTAAATTTAACCTGCTTATAATAGGGACACTCGGATATTACGGACAGTTTCGTTTGTCCCGACGAAAACCTCATACATTGTCACTAAATTTAACCCGCTTAATAAAGACACTCGGATGTTACGGACAGTTTCATTTGTGCCGACGAAAACCTCATACATTTTCACTAAATTTAACCTGCTTATAATAGGGACACTCGGATATTACGGACAGTTTCATTTGTGCCGACGAAAAGCTCTTACATTTTCACTAAATTTAACCTGCTTATAATAGGGACACTCGGATATTACGGACAGTTTGGTTTGTCCCGACGAAAACCTCATACATTTTCATTAAATTTAACCTGCTTATAATAGGGACACTCGGATATTACGGACAGTTTGGTTTGTCCCGACGAAAAGCTCTTACATTTTCACTAAATTTAACCTGCTTATAATAGGGACACTCGGATATTACGGACAGTTTGGTTTGTCCCGACGAAAAGCTCATACATTTTCACTAAATTGAACCCGCTTAATACAGACACTCGGATATTACGGACAGTTTCATTTGTCCCGACGAAAAGCTCGTACATTTTAACTAAATTTAACCCGCTTAATACGGACACTCGGATATTACGGACAGTTTGGTTTGTCCCGACGAAAAGCTCGTACATTTTCACTAAATTTAACCTGCTTATAATAGGGGCACTCGGATATTACGGACAGTTTCATTTGTCCCGACGTAAAGCTCGTACATTTTCACTAAAATTAACCCGCTTATAATAGGGACACTCGGATATTATGGACAGTTTCATTTGTCCCGACGAAAAGCTCGTACATTTTCACTAAAATTAACCCGCTTATAATAGGGACACTCGGATATTACGGAGAGTTTCGTTTGTCCCGACGAAAAGCTCATACATTGTCACTAAATTGAACCCGCTTAATACAGACACTGGGATATTACGGACAGTTTCGTTTGTCCCGACGAAAAGCTCGTACATTTTAACTAAAATTAACCCGCTTATAATAGGGACACTCGGATATTACGGACAGTTTCGTTTGTCCCGACGAAAAGCTCATACATTGTCACTAAATTGAACCCGCTTAATACAGACACTGGGATATTACGGACAGTTTCGTTTGTCCCGACGAAAAGCTGGTACATTTTAACTAAATTGAACCCGCTTAATACAGACACTCGGATATTACGGACAGTTTGGTTTGTCCCGACGAAAAGCTCTTACATTTTCACTAAATTTAACCTGCTTATAATAGGGACACTCGGATATTACGGACAGTTTGGTTTGTCCCGACGAAAAGCTCATACATTTTCACTAAATTGAACCCGCTTAATACAGACACTCGGATATTACGGACAGTTTCATTTGTCCCGACGAAAAGCTCGTACATTTTAACTAAATTTAACCCGCTTAATACGGACACTCGGATATTACGGACAGTTTGGTTTGTCCCGACGAAAAGCTCGTACATTTTCACTAAATTTAACCTGCTTATAATAGGGGCACTCGGATATTACGGACAGTTTCATTTGTCCCGACGTAAAGCTCGTACATTTTCACTAAAATTAACCCGCTTATAATAGGGACACTCGGATATTATGGACAGTTTCATTTGTCCCGACGAAAAGCTCGTACATTTTCACTAAAATTAACCCGCTTATAATAGGGACACTCGGATATTACGGAGAGTTTCGTTTGTCCCGACGAAAAGCTCATACATTGTCACTAAATTGAACCCGCTTAATACAGACACTGGGATATTACGGACAGTTTCGTTTGTCCCGACGAAAAGCTCGTACATTTTAACTAAAATTAACCCGCTTATAATAGGGACACTCGGATATTACGGACAGTTTCGTTTGTCCCGACGAAAAGCTCATACATTGTCACTAAATTGAACCCGCTTAATACAGACACTGGGATATTACGGACAGTTTCGTTTGTCCCGACGAAAAGCTGGTACATTTTAACTAAATTGAACCCGCTTAATACAGACACTCGGATATTACGGACAGTTTGGTTTGTCCCGACGAAAAGCTCTTACATTTTCACTAAATTTAACCTGCTTATAATAGGGACACTCGGATATTACGGACAGTTTGGTTTGTCCCGACGAAAAGCTCATACATTTTCACTAAATTGAACCCGCTTAATACAGACACTCGGATATTACGGACAGTTTCATTTGTCCGACGAAAAGCTCGTACATTTTAACTAAATTTAACCCGCTTAATACGGACACTCGGATATTACGGACAGTTTGGTTTGTCCCGACGAAAAGCTCGTACATTTTCACTAAATTTAACCTGCTTATAATAGGGGCACTCGGATATTACGGACAGTTTCATTTGTCCCGACGTAAAGCTCGTACATTTTCACTAAAATTAACCCGCTTATAATAGGGACACTCGGATATTATGGACAGTTTCATTTGTCCCGACGAAAAGCTCTTACATTTTCACTAAGATTAACCCGCTTAATAGGGACACTGGGATATTACGGACAGTTTCGTTTGTCCCGACGAAAAGCTCGTACATTTTAACTAAAATTAACCCGCTTATAATAGGGACACTCGGATATTACGGACAGTTTCGTTTGTCCCGACGAAAAGCTCATACATTGTCACTAAATTGAACCCGCTTAATACAGACACTGGGATATTACGGACAGTTTCGTTTGTCCCGACGAAAAGCTCGTACATTTTAACTAAATTGAACCCGCTTAATACAGACACTCGGATATTACGGAGAGTTTGGTTTGTCCCGACGAAAAGCTCATACCTTTTCACTAAATTTAACCTGCTTATAATAGGGACACTCGGATATTACGGACAGTTTCGTTTGTCCCGACGAAAAGCTCTTACATGGTCACTAAATTTAACCCGCTTAATACAGACACTCGGATGTTACGGACAGTTTGGTTTGTCCCGACAAAAAGCTCTTACATTTTCACTAAGATTAACCCGCTTAATAGGGACACTCGGATATTACGGACAGTTTCATTTGTCCCGACGAAAAGCTCGTACATTTTCACTAAAATTAACCCGCTTATAATAGGGACACTCGGATATTATGGACAGTTTCATTTGTCCCGACGAAAAGCTCTTACATTTTCACTAAATTTAACCTGCTTATAATAGGGACACTCGGATATTACGGACAGTTTCGTTTGTCCCGACGAAAACCTCATACATTGTCACTAAATTTAACCCGCTTAATACAGACACTCGGATGTTACGGACTGTTTCATTTGTGCCGACGAAAACCTCATACATTTTCACTAAATTTAACCTGCTTATAATAGGGACACTCGGATATTACGGACAGTTTCATTTGTGCCGACGAAAAGCTCTTACATTTTCACTAAATTTAACCTGCTTATAATAGGGACACTCGGATATTACGGACAGTTTGGTTTGTCCCGACGAAAACCTCATACATTTTCATTAAATTTAACCTGCTTATAATAGGGACACTCGGATATTACGGACAGTTTGGTTTGTCCCGACGAAAAGCTCTTACATTTTCACTAAATTTAACCTGCTTATAATAGGGACACTCGGATATTACGGACAGTTTGGTTTGTCCCGACGAAAAGCTCATACATTTTCACTAAATTGAACCCGCTTAATACAGACACTCGGATATTACGGACAGTTTCATTTGTCCCGACGAAAAGCTCGTACATTTTAACTAAATTTTACCCGCTGAATACGGACACTCGGATATTACGGACAGTTTGGTTTGTCCCGACGAAAAGCTCGTACATTTTCACTAAATTTAACCTGCTTATAATAGGGGCACTCGGATATTACGGACAGTTTCATTTGTCCCGACGTAAAGCTCGTACATTTTCACTAAAATTAACCCGCTTATAATAGGGACACTCGGATATTATGGACAGTTTCATTTGTCCCGACGAAAAGCTCCTCCATTTTCACTAAAATTAACCCGCTTATAATAGGGACGCTCGGATATTACGGACAGTTTCGTTTGTCCCGACGAAAAGCTCATACATTGTCACTAAATTGAACCCGCTTAATACAGACACTGGGATATTACGGACAGTTTCGTTTGTCCCGACGAAAAGCTCGTACATTTTAACTAAAATTAACCCGCTTATAATAGGGACACTCGGATATTACGGACAGTTTCGTTTGTCCCGACGAAAAGCTCATACATTGTCACTAAATTGAACCCGCTTAATACAGACACTGGGATATTACGGACAGTTTCGTTTGTCCAGACGAAAAGCTCGTACATTTTAACTAAATTGAACCCGCTTAATACAGACACTCGGATATTACGGACAGTTTGGTTTGTCCCGACGAAAAGCTCATACCTTTTCACTAAATTTAACCTGCTTATAATAGGGACACTCGGATATTACGGACAGTTTCGTTTGTCCCGACGAAAAGCTCTTACATGGTCACTAAATTTAACCCGCTTAATACAGACACTCGGATGTTACGGACAGTTTCGTTTGTCCCGACGAAAAGCTCTTACATGGTCACTAAATTTAACCCGCTTAATACAGACACTCGGATGTTACGGACAGTTTCGTTTGTCCCGACGAAAAGCTCGTACATTTTCACTAAATTTAACCTGCTTATAACAGGGACACTTGGATATTACGGACAGTTTCGTTTGTCCCGACGAAAAGCTCTTACATTTTCACTAAATTTAACCCGCTTAATACGGACACTCGGATATTACGGACAGTTTGGTTTGTCCCGACGAAAAGCTCATACATTTTCACTAAATTTAACCTGCTTATAATAGGGACACTCGGATATTACGGACAGTTTCGTTTGTCCCGACGAAAAGCTCGTACATTTTCACTAAATTGAACCCGCTTAATACAGACACTCGGATGTTACGGACAGTTTCGTTTGTCCCGACGAAAAGCTCATACATTTTCACTAAATTAAATCTGCTTATAATAGGGACACTCGGATATTACGGACAGTTTCGTTTGTCCCGACGAAAAGCTCGTACATTTTCACTAAATTGAACCCGCTTAATACAGACACTCGGATATTACGGACAGTTTGGTTTGTCCCGACGAAAAGCTCATACCTTTTCACTAAATTTAACCTGCTTATAATAGGGACACTCGGATATTACGGACAGTTTCGTTTGTCCCGACGAAAAGCTCATACATTTTCACTAAATTGAACCCGCTTAATACAGACACTCGGATGTTACGGACAGTTTCGTTTGTCCCGACGAAAAGCTCATACATTTTCACTAAATTAAATCTGCTTATAATAGGGACACTCGGATATTACGGACAGTTTCGTTTGTCCCGACGAAAAGCTCTTACATGGTCACTAAATTTAACCCGCTTAATACAGACACTCGGATGTTACGGACAGTTTCGTTTGTCCCGACGAAAAGCTCGTACATTTTCACTAAATTTAACCTGCTTATAACAGGGACACTTGGATATTACGGACAGTTTCGTTTGTCCCGACGAAAAGCTCTTACATTTTCACTAAATTTAACCCGCTTAATACGGACACTCGGATATTACGGACAGTTTGGTTTGTCCCGACGAAAAGCTCATACATTTTCACTAAATTTAACCTGCTTATAATAGGGACACTCGGATATTACGGACAGTTTCGTTTGTCCCGACGAAAAGCTCATACATTTTCACTAAATTGAACCCGCTTAATACAGACACTCGGATGTTACGGACAGTTTCGTTTGTCCCGACGAAAAGCTCATACATTTTCACTAAATTAAATCTGCTTATAATAGGGACACTCGGATATTACGGACAGTTTCGTTTGTCCCGACGAAAAGCTCGTACATTTTCACTAAATTGAACCCGCTTAATACAGACACTCGGATGTTACGGATAGTTTGGTTTGTCCCGACGAAAAGCTCTTACAGTTTCACTAAATTTAACCCGCTTAATACGGACACTCGGATATTACGGCCAGTTTGGTTTGTCCCGACGAAAAGCTCATACATTTTCACTAAATTTAACCTGCTTATAAGAGGGACACTCGGATATTACGGACAGTTTCATTTGTCCCGACTTAAAGCTCTTACATTTTCACTAAATTTAACCTGCTTATAATAGGGACACTCGGATATTACGGACAGTTTCGTTTGTCCCGACGAAAAGCTCATACATTTTCACTAAATTTAACCTGCTTAAAATAGGGACACTCGGATATTACGGACAGTTTCATTTGTCCCGACGAAAAGCTCTTACATTTTCACTAAATTTAACTTGTTTATAGTAGGGACACTCGGATATTACGGACAGTTTCGTTTGTCCCGACGAAATGCTCATACATTTCCACTAAATTTAACCCGCTTAATAGGGACACTTGGATATTACGGACAGTTTCGTTTGTCCCGGCGAAAAGCTCTTACGTTTTCACTAAATTTAACCCGCTTAATACGGACACCGTTTAATACGGACAATGGACACTATTCTTTGCCCCGAGTGACAAACTCTCATATATCGTCAACCCTGGTTATCTCTGCAATGTCTATTTTCAGTGTTTGATACTTGAACTGTAGTCTTTTACTTCGACATGACATAACATAACATAACATAACATAACATAACATAACATAACATAACATAACATAACATAAAACCTTTATTTAAACACGATAAGATTTAAAGCTTACAAGCTTGTGGGGTCGTGTATGCTAACTATGTCACAATGAAATATATACCTGTAAAATGTTCGATAAAAAATAAAATATCAACAGTAATTAATTTATATACGAAATATATACCTATAAAATTAATAAAAGCTAAAAGCAGAAATATTAGTCTAAAATCTAGCAGTAATCAGTTTAAAAGTACACATAGTCGCTGACTCTGAGTCTCGACGTAGAGCCTGCTGTGCCGTCAAAAATAAAGTCTTTAAAATAATCCCTGGCAGTAAGCCGCTTCTTTAATTCCTTGAAGCTTACATCAGTTGTTTTATCATTGTAGCTCACCAAGTTCCATAATATAGACCCTCGATAGGCTAATCAGTCTGTCATAAATCTCCTTTTTATCTGCGGATGGCTGTTACCTCGTGCCCTCGCAGCGAGTAGCAGTTGTCTCGTTTACTAAAAATATTTCCACATAAACTGTCAGGTAATATATTATTGTATGCGTTGTACATTAATTTAAATATTTCAAGTTTATAACTTAATTTGATTGTTGACCAATTCACGGTTTCCATTACTTCACAGGATGCCATGTCCTTAGATAAATTAAAAATAATCCTGGCGGCCCTACAGTGCAGTCTTTCAATTGAATTAATTAAATCTGAATTACGACACGAACCCCACAAAACAAGGCCATAATTTATCGATGGTAAAATGACACTAAAATAGAATTTAATCAAAACATCTTTAGGTAAAAATCTGGAGCGTTTTAATAGTTCTAATTTATTTACGAAGCTTTTCGTAAGGTCCAACACGTGTGGTACCCAAGTGAGTTTGTCGTCTACAGTCATTCCCAACAGGCGAGTTTTTGAGACGTAACGCAGTACTGAATCTCCTAGAAGCAACGGTGGTAGAGGGCCCATAATGGTTTTCTTGCTAATTATCATAACTTCGCTTTTGCCTGGGTGTGTTAATCGGTTATCCACGCACCATCTATACACTTCTTGTAAAGCCTTGTTCAATAAAGCAATGGCTAAGTCCGCAGATTGTCCAATACAGAATATAGAGGTATCATCAGCATACATAAACAGGGACCCCGAACGTACAGCAGATGGCAAGTCATTGGTAAATAGAGTGAAAAGGGTCGGACCGACTACCGATCCTTGTGGTATACCAGTTGAAACAGGTAGCAGATCCGATTTGACTCCGTTTAACATGCGTCTACCGATCCTCTGTTGGTAGACTTTGACTTTTATAACTACACCAGTGTGATTTTTGATGTTCCGCAGTTTATATTGAACGTGGCCGATAACTTTCTTTTAACACAGCAATTGAGTTTTTATCCCGGCATTTTTTCATTCTGGTTGCAGGAGGTAAAATTTGACCGCATGTAGGAGCCCACCAGTCCCTGTAAACATGAAATCCTCTTGTCCAGAAAGACATTTTCAGATTAATTACCGCAAAGTTTCTTTGGTTTGAACTTGTCGGGTTACAGTTACAGTTACAGTTACGGTTACAGTTACAGTTACTGTTAAGAAATGAAACGAACAACGTTTTGTTACCGCTTCAGTCTTAATATCAATAAGATATGTCCGTGACTTTTTTATTTTTATTTTATTTTATTTTATTTTTTAATTAAATTTTTCTGAGAGCCCGCTTAATACGGACACTATGGCATGTACCTTCGGTGTCTGTATTAACCGGGTTCCACTGTATTATTAATTATAATTATATAGGGCAGGGGCGTAGCTACCTGTACGCACCGTACGCACGTGCGTACCTGGAAGCGAAAAATAAAATGAAATAAAAGAAAATAAAAAACAAATGTATAAAAAGCAAATGCATAAAAGATAATTTTTTGTCGGTAATAAACACAATTTGCCCAGTTTTGAAAATTTGCTTGTTTCTTTGATGTGTTGTTGATAAAACAACGACGAATTTTTCAACACCAAATGTCGGTTTCCAGGGAGGAGCGACGCCTGACTGTTGGTGGACCGAATGGTCCAGACAAGGCGGGGGAAAAAGCGATCAGAAAGCAAGTGGGATAGTAAAAAGTGAACGCGTCGTGGTCACGTCGTTTTATAGCCTTGGATCGGCTTGCCTTCGCTCTGCTAAGCTTTCCATGGCCAAAGAATCAATCACAGATTGTTACTTTGCGATAGGCACTGACAAAATGACAGAACAGAAAGAAGGAACTAAAGCAAAGTAGCGTGAAGAGGCTTAAGACGGAGCGCTATGTCACTTGCTAGGTAGTCCTTACTATCCGTGATATTAACTCCATAAACATGAGAAAATCGACTTTAATGATGTCATTTCAGAATTTATTGGAAAGAAAGACAGAAGATTAGCTCTTTGCCTGTAACGGAAAACCAGTTATGTAATGTTTAATAAATCACCAGAGGTGTTTAATCAAGTTAAAAACACAAGGCGCAGCCCAGTGTTTTAGGACTTGATAAAGCATGAATTGCGAATTTATTGAACGTTTAAAAATCTTTGCTGTACATCTATCCATTTTTACACTAAAATTTAGATTTTGGGTTATTTTTGCCTAGAAAATTAGATGTAAAATGTAGCCTGTGTCTTTATCAGATATAAAGACACTCATTAAAAATTGATTTCTTTTGTATTCTTTCATGAATTATTAATGAGTTTTTTAAAACTCTTATGAAAGTTATGGGCAGTTATATTTTACATAGCTCAGGACTTTGATTTATTGTTCTTGGAGACGGAGATATGTTCAAATTGACGGGTTTTTTTTTGTAAATTTCTAAAAACAAAAGCCTGGTGGGGACTGCGGATTCAAGTGTGGTTCAAAATTTCCTAATGATCAGTTCCTGGTAAATCGTGGGTAGATCCAGTCCTTTGTGGGGGCAAACAGTCAAAATTACATTTCAAATTATTTCCTAAAATGGCCGTTTGCTCCCACAAAAGACTGGATCTACCCACAATTCACCAGGAATTGATCATTAGCAAAATGGTGTATTCAGGGGGATTCGGTCGACTCCCCTAAAATTAATAGTTTGATAAAACTGTGTAGCACAGATGTTATAAATAAACATTTTGGAATTTTTTGGAAATGTGCTATTATGATTAGTTTTAAATGCGACACGTTTCGAGGCTGCTGCTTCTTCCTCAGTGGCAAATGCGTAATTATTTCCCCTAAAATTAAGGCGTTAATTATAACGTCTAAAAACGTGCGGTTACCACAAAACTTTGGTGAAAAAATTGAAAATAAGGTAAAGCAATGAAAGCAATAGTGAGAGCATGTCACTCACAGCAAAGCGTTTGGATCTGCATAATATAAAATAACATACCGATGTTGACATACCTGATGCATCAGCGCTAAGAGAAGCTTTGGTGTGCAAATAAGTAGGATTAGCTTCTTGTTTCTTCAGAGGAAAGGGAGATTTTGAAAATTGTCCATACCTGCGAAGAAATCCTGGCTACGCCCCTCTAGGGGTAAAAGTGTAAGCAAAGGTACGTGTTTACGTTCTGAATGATATTCTTCTACCCATAATATTTCCTTTTTCTATCACTTTTTTAATGGCCACATAAAGGAAAGGATGGCAATTATTTGTTTTGCACAAGATCCCAAGATATAAGTTAAATGAAAATTCTGATTGAAAAAGAATAACTTATTAGATATTCTCATACCCCTCAGGTTGAATCAGATCAAACAGTAGCCCATGAATAGGAGCTTCACTTTACTCTCCCATACAAGCCCTTTGAGTCAATCTTTGCGCTTACCTTTTCTATATTTAGAACGCTGCGGGTTTCTAAATTCCCTCGACCTGTTTAGAATGCGGTAGAGAAGGATCGGGACATCGTGCCACCACCTTTGGCAATATATATCAGTGAGTTCTCAAGAGATTGGAAAATGTATGAAAAGGTAATTTTCTGCCCATGAAGCAGAATTTATTAAATTTGCCCAAATTTTCTCGCAAATAATACAGGTAATTACCACACATCTGCTACAGTGCAACCGGAAGGTATATGTTAACTTCCGCTTTGTTCTTTCCCGGCCTGATTACTTTAGCTATTGCACCATCGATCTTGCAGCGATTGTAGAGGTGGTTCGTGTCTTCTTTCGTTACAACGTTCGCAAGGATTTGGGGAAGATACGGATTTAAAGTTATCCAGTAATAATTTGCTGCACTTAGTGCAGTAAAATTGTAGAGTTCTGCTGATATATTGGCCCCGTGACAACAACAGACAAGCTTCGAGGTAACTTTGAAGAACTTTGAATGGACGATGCATGCCGACGCTGATGTGTTAGGTGATGAAGGAAGAAAGGCTGTAGATGCTTGTGTGAAGGTTACGATTTATGGAAAGCCAGATGACACAACTAGATATGATCGGAAGACTGCTTTGCAACTATTGAATCAATGCTATGCTGGACGAAGGGATTACGGTCGTTATTGGTGGTTTAGCCCGGACGACCTCATCCTTCCCCTGGAATTTGATGAAGACGGGAAAGCAAATGAGCGAAAAACTTATGACATCATTGAAATCAATGAAGCACTTGTCAATTGTGACAAATTGTCTTTCGTTGAAAAATACCCTGAAAAAGGACCTAGGTATGGTGAATTGAAGGAGCTGATCGACAAGAGAAGAGCTGACATTGATAGAGAGTGCCAAGAAACTGTTGATAATCCAGATGGCAAACAACAGTATTTCTGGCTTGTTGCACAGCGTCGAGTGAGGGACTACTTTGTTTGGAAGCTTTGTAGGGGATGACGCTCTTTTGCAAGGATACTTTGAAAATCCGCGCCAACCAGGATATGAACCTGATAACACCATTGACACATATGATGCTTTTGCTTATCGTGACGCAGTAATATATCGTGACAAGTTTGGGTCAAGAAGAATTAAACAAAAATATCCAAAAGACGACGGGCCAGGCACTGATGAACTCAAGAAGATGATTGAAGAAAACCGCACTGGTTTGAGAAAAGAATATGAGGAATTAAAATCCAATGTACGCAGGTATTCCACTGCTGGGGCAAAGCAGAGGGTTAGAGATTGTTTTGAAGGTACCTTGGAAGAAGAAAATTTGAGATTTCCTGTGACAGGGAATGAGAGATATGGTCACAAAACGGTACGAGATTTCAACCAAACATACGACATTTTTGACATTCACACAGTTGTCGAATTTTTTTTGTCTGATTTATCGTGGCAAAAAGGGGTTTCCTGTACAGCAAGGTAAGACAGAAATGTCCCCTGAACAAAAGAGTGTAATTAAAGCCAGAAAGGCCGAGAAAATGGGGTATGAGAGAGCGAAAAAGAAACTGCTTGGATACTCGAGGAATGAGGCAGAGCGCCGAGTGAGAGATTGCTTTGCATACATAACTCCAAGTGACACGGGCATGCATGTTTTCCCAAGTAAAAAGGTTTGAGGTTTGAGTGTGGGCTTTGTTTAACCTCACAGTCAGTCTGAATTTGCCGTACTGGTTTTAAAGCAAGGGTTGTATTAAACTTCAAAGACGTTCTAACTTATGAGTCTGTGGACAAAATCCTGAAGATATAGATCAAGAAGAGTTCAGTATGCTCACAGGAGCATTTTATGTGTGCATAAAATGGTTATACCCATTTAGTTTGTTATGACTTTAAACAGTTTATGACATTGTATTAGCAATGTTTCATGGCATTTTTTACTTTGGATTTAAATATGTTAATAAGAATTTTATCAGATAATTTTCTGCTTTTAAAGTAATTGTTGTTAGTATTAATTGGGCAACTGAAAACATGGAGGGGTGAGTGTGTGGTAATTTGAAATCACGTTCCAGTGATTTGTTCTTTTCAATTAGCAAATACATGCACTTTTGTAACATTTTTATAGAATTTTATTGCATGTGAAAGTTTTGTTATTGTTAGTATTTCATGAGTAAGTAATCATGGTCAATGTATTTTGATCATTGAACTTTCATCATATACTTTAATTTACTTTTTTGACATTGTATTTTTTGTTTTGTATTTCTTAAGTAGTCATTTAGCCATGTAATAAATACTTTTTTGTGGCAAAATCACTGCCTTGTGCCTCTGTCCAACCCCTAGCTGTACTTTTTTTAACTGTACAAAACTAATTTGACCAGTGTAAATTAGAATAGATCAGGGTAATACTTCAGTTCGGTTCAGTTCTATGTTTTTCTAATAAATATTATTTACAAGTTGGACATGCCCACAGGTACCTAATGCTAATCTAGGTAGGTGATGTCCTAACATACTTTTGTATACTCTCTATGATAATTATTGAAATTATACTTTTCATAGCCAGGGGTGAAATAGGATTATTATTAATTATAATTTTATGTTGTAACCGTAAGCAAAGGTTTGTCTTTGTGCTCTGACTGACATTTTTCTATTCATAATATTTCTTTCTTTCAGAACTTTATCAATGCTATTGAAGAAGAATTTATGCAGTGGGTAATCATTTTTACTAATAATTTGAATTTTTTGCTTTATTGCCCAGGACTTTTAAACTTGAAACAAAGCAGACTTTTTCCGTTACCACTTTCGAACCAACCTCTGTTATGCGGGATGCAAATGTTTGGTTTTGGTTTTCCCATGAGTCATACAGAAGAAACAGCTCTTTTTTTGACTGGCCATGTTTCTGGTTCCAAGAAAACCTTGTCAGGTCACATATTAACTTACTAAACTGTTCTCGAAATTCTGGTAATTCTGGGGGCCCTACACTTTGTTGGAACAAAGGCCAACTGAAGGTCGTAGGTGTTGCAACGCAGAAGCACTTTAAAGAGATTTTAACATTAGAGAAGAGGGAGAAATTGAAAAAAACAAAAATATGGGAATTGTTGAAAACCAGTACCATTCAGTCTAGAGTTCCAGATGATGCTATTTAGTATTATGCAACGGAAATTCGAGATAAAAACAGATCGCTTCCGACACTACCCGACCCTTCCCAAACACTAATGTTTTTACTGACATTAAAAACGTATGATGCACTGGAAACCCATTCTCAGTTTAATTTAAGTAATTCATTACCTAGGTGTGATGTGGTAGAATTCATTAAAGAGTGTATAAATAAATAGAACAGCCCATGGAAAGAAGAGTTGGCTGAGTAATCAAGTCGTCTGAGGATCTTGTTAACATTTTGCCCTCAGCTGAACGCACAGCTTCTGAATGTTGTATTCAGTGAGGACGAGACGTTGTATGTTTTGTCCCTGAAGTAAGATTATCTTGAAGAATTGGCATTGTTGAAGGCTTGGGGAGTGGGAGGGGGAGGGGGGTCCCTTGTCGCTTGTCTGAATTTTAAAATCTCCCGTGTCGGTGTTTAAATCGCTAATCACGCTCGGCCTTGATGCCACTGTCGGAATTTTGCCGGGAATGATGTCTCTCGTTGTGATTTCATTTTATGTGCTGTCGCTACTTTTTGGGCCATGTCGCTTGTCGGAATTTACCCTGGCAGGGCCTCTGTAACCTATTCTTTTTGTTAAGCAAAAAACCTGGCTGCACTGATACACTGAGTTTTTGTGGTGAGTTTAACCTCCCTATAGACCACATACGTACATACATGCATACATACATACATCCTTTGTCGATTTTCCTCACAGAGGCTTTTCAAAGACAATAAAACCTAATTACATACTGCGGTAAAAGATAATAATTAACTACAGTAAAAACCGACTAAGAAGATGCTAAGAAAAATATTTACACTAAAATTTAATAATCGACACTATAAAATACTTAAGAATCTATAAAATCCTTGACGAGTTTACGCCGCTTCAGATTGAACTTCAGTTAAAGGCAGATACTAACTTAAGGGTTTTGAGATAGCTATCTATGGAGTTCCAGATACTGACTATTCTATAATAAAACGTCTTATGACCACTAGCAGTCTTGAAAAGTGGAATCTTCAGCATCTGTGAATTTCTCGTGACGCGGCCGCTTATTTCTCCTCGCGTAATGAACTGCTAGGAAAGGTACTCCGGCACGCAGGATGTTAGGTATTTAAAGGCCATGATAGCGTTCCTAAGCTCTTTTAAAACTGGTGTGATGTGGTCGTATTTGCGCGTACTGGTCACAATTCGGGCAGCAAAGTTCTGAATACTTTGTAATTTAGTTATATTAGTTTGATGTATTCGCCCATACGTTCGAAACGAATAAAAGAGTTAACTAAAAACTAAAGCATTCAGTAGGAGTGCGTTTGTCAAAAACATGCTTTGTGCGGCCTATTCGACTAAGACAAGACACACAAGAGCAGACAGTTTTGGTAATGTGTTCGTCATAGGTTAGGTTAGTATCCAAAATTACCCCAAGGTCACTTGGGGTACCACTTTTCCTTCCTCCACCAAAATGTAGAAAAATGGGTACCCCAAGGAGCTCTAAGGGTAGATGTGTGGGATCCTAAAGAAACAAAAGGCCATCAAATAATGAAAAACTTATTTTCTACTTGATCGACTTTTATTTTAAATTTAATTTTTAATGGCGGATCGGTAGGCTGTAAAATTTTGACTGTAAACATGTTTAACTCTGATTGCGGTTTTTTGAATTTTGTTACAACAATGAGTGTTTTGTTTAACTGTACACAGTGGGATTGAATTTTGTTTTGTATTATTTACACAACAATATGTATAGACATTTCCTTTTGTCCTCTGCTGTGCGTGGTAAACATGTTCGTTACTTTTAAATTTGCATAAACACTGCTTTCAGGCACTACGCGTGGTTGAACAGCTGCTGGTAAATTTTGCACGGCGGCGACGGCGACGTGGAACGTACAGGGCATAGAAATGCGTCAGCTCTTCATACGTATGAAAGAGAAAGCGCTAAAGAACGAGAAGCTTTTTCCGATGTTTTGCAAGGTGTCAAGGAGTCGTTTTGAATGCCAGAACCTCCAAAGAAGACGACATTTTGAAGCGAGCAGTGAAGTGAAGAGTGACTATTCCAAATTCAATTTCAAGAATTGTAATATCATGCATGTTCAATATGAAATGATACTTGAAGTAGTGGTATTTGTTAAGTTATTTCGTTCATTTTCTATTAGTAATAAAGAAGGCTTTGATATTTTGAGAATTTTGAAAGTTTGCTTCGTTTTAAACGCGATGATTTTATTTATTGATAAACGCTCTCATTGAAAGGGGAATAAGTGGAGCAGTATATGACGAGGGGAAGGGGAATATATATTTCCCCGGGGGAAATATATATTTCCTCTCCTTCAGCTATTGCTATCAGCCCCGCTCTCCCCTTTTACAATCAAATCCGCACCCAGCTCTTCAGACAGTTGGTAATTCACAAGGGGTTATTAAATATATTCAACCGAAAAGAACAAAGGAAACCGAGCCAAGTCACAAATAAGCGTGGCAACTTTCAAAACAGCTTTGCGTGCTTTCCTCCTACGAAAATGAACATGCCTTGTGTTTTTTTTGTCAGCCAAAAAAAAATATTAAGAAAATGTATCAAAATATATGTTCAGTCCGTGGCATTCGCATTTGTTAACTCACACTACATCTACATGTATTAAGCTGGTAAAATCCGTTACAGACATCGCACCAACTTGTAGCATTCGTTATACTTCGCCAGCGGTCTATTCCTGGCGCATGCGCACAGATATTAAAGTGTGTTCAGTGCGTCCGCCATCTTGTGTACGTTGTGTTCGGGTACCCGAGACAACCCTCCCCCCGAGTTATCCTGGGCGAGCTATTTTTTCACTTATTTCTTTGAAAAGTTCTACAAACCGTTTACTTGGGATGGGCGAGACAACTCGGGCAGGCGAGTTGTCTCGCCTCGGCAGGTAGGGTAACCCTGGCAAGCGGGACAACTTTTTCTCATGTAAACACTTTGTCTCGCCTACCCGGGACGAGACGGCCGAAAATTAAATATGCGCGTATGCGAAAAAAAGTAATTTCGGTCCAATTTTTGAGTTAAAAAACGCAAATTTATTTCAAGGAATTACATTTTAAAAGCCAGCATTACCCACAGTGATCAGATAGAGCGGGGAAGAAACTGATTCGGATCTAAGTTATATGACACGTTATAAACTTCGAATTGGCTGATGGCTCACTGGCCCTTTTATAAAAAGAAGTATTGAAGCAGAAATGAACATAGGAAGGAAATTTTCAATCAACATTGACGATATTCAATCAAAGAGCGACCAAATACAAAGAAAGAAGGGCAAATGAGGATTTGTAAATTTGAGACGTGCTTTGAATAAGTAAGTAGGGTCAACTTTGTCTCGGTCACGCAATTCTCATATAAACGCTCGGTTAAGTTGTCTCGGGGTGGGGGGGGGGGGGTTGTCTCGGGTACCCGAGACCATATAAACGGGTCGTTACACTTCATGGTGTCAGAAGCCGGATGGAGCACCTAAAACCGCCTGAAGCTCTGATACTGAGTGCGGCGACGAATAAGGCCGAGGCATGGCGGCGATGGAAGATGTCCTGGGAGTTGTACAAAGTGGCAACTGGTCTCGATAAAAAGGATGAGAAAATTCAAGTCGCCACGTTGCTCCATGTGCTTGGAAAAGAATGCGTGGAAGTCTATTCAAACTTCGTGTGGGAAGACGAAGGTGATCGTGAGAAAATTACGGCGGTGGAGGAAAATTCAAGGCTTATTGTGCGCCGTTGACATCAAGGCACTTTAACCGCCATCTGTTTATCGAACGTAAACAACGAGAAGGCGAGACAGTCGATGGATTTTGTAGCGCACTGAGAACGCTAGCCAAGAATAGTGATCTCGGCGATAAAGAAGAATCCTGGATAACGTCTATGTTAGTTCTGGGCCTCAAAGACCCGAGTTCGAAGGAGCGACTGATGGAAAGGGATCAGAATCTGGAGAGAACATTACAAGCAGCTCGTATCGCCGAAACAAGTAAACAGCACATGAACAGTTTAAAGGATGAGAGCAGTAAAGTCGAGATGGTGGATTCAGTGGACAGTTCAGCTCGTAAACATCAAGGTGGGATGGTGTGTAGGAACTGTGGTATTTTGCATGGGAAAGATTTATGCCCTGCTGTTGGACGACAATGCCACAAGTGCAAGAGGATGAATCATTTTGAAAGAATGTGTCGAACGTCTGGAGGACAAAAGAAACAGGTAAATACAGTTGATGATTATAACGCTGACCATGAGACTTTGTCTATTGGTACCGTCAACTCAGGAAACCAACCCTAGGTTGAAACAGTTGACTTTGGCAATGTTCAAGAGGTGTTTAAGCTAGACACTGGTGCCCAATGCAATGTTTTGCCAAAAACTGTGTATGACCAAATTACAACTATGCCTTTAATGTCCTCCTCAGCAAGACTAGAAAGTTACTCAAAGACTTGCATAAAACCAGTGGGGAAGTGCGAGTTGACATGTTGGGTGCGTGGGCAGAAGCATAAAGCCTTATTTTAGGTGGTAGATGGCAGTTATATGCCACTCCTAGGTCGGGCATCCTGTGAATAGATGGGAAGCAAAAGTATCTTGGATGAATTTCCAGAAGTATTCCAGGGGCTGGGCTGCCTGCCTGGAAAATACCATATCAGTATTGGCCCCTCTGTCCCACCTGTCATCCACCCACCGAGAAGAGTTCCGCACTCAAAACGAGACCCATTAAAGAAAGAGCTAGACCGCATAGAAAATGTTGGTATCATTGAGAAAGTGCCCTTAAATGAACCTGGGGATTGGGTGAGCAGCCTTGTGTGTGTTGATAAACCGGATGGGTCTATTCGGGTGTGCCTTGATCCAAGGGATCTTAATTAACAATGCTATAAAACGGGAACATTTTCCACTGCCACTAGTGGAAGATATCACAGCCAGTTGTGCAGGAACCACATTGTTTTCAACCTTGGATGCTGAAAAGGCTTTCTACCAAATTCAATTGGATGAGGAGAGTAGCAGACTTCTGACCTTTAACACCCCATTTGGGAGGTATCGTTATTTGAGGATGCCAATGGGTATCAAGTCTGCCCCAGAGGTATACCAACGAAGAATGGAGCAAGTGTTTGAAGGGCTCCCGGGTGTGAAAGTTATCATGGATGACATAATCACTTATGGGCACAACAAGGAGGAACATGATACCCAACTGAGAGCTGTTTTACAGCGTGCCCGGGATAACAATCTGCGATTGAAAAAGTCTAAGTGTCATATAGAGCTGGAAGAGGTGAAGTTTCATGGCCGTATTTTCACAAAGAATTGTTTGGAAACGGATCCAGAAAAAGTCAGAGCAGTGGTCGAGATGCCTAGGCCAGCTGACAAGGCTGGTGTTCAAAGACTGCTGGGCATTTTGAACTATGTTAGTAAGTTTGTTCCAAACATGTCAGACCTTACTGCACCCCTGCGAGAGCTGCCGCATCAGGATGTAGAGTGGCACTGGGAGGAACAACAGGAAACTAGTTTCAAGAAAGTCAAGGAAGCTCTTGTTCTCTCTCCTGTGTTGGGGTACTATGACGCCAAGAAAGAGTCAACGCTCCAAGTGGATACAAGCTCAACAGGTCTGGGTGCAGCACTGTTCCAAGAAGGGCAACCCATAGCCTACGCTTCAAAGGCACTTACGCCCACACAACAGAAGTGGGCGCAAATAGAGAAGGAACCTTTAGCTGTGGTATTCGGATGTGCAAAATTCGAAGAGTATATCGTGGGTCGCAACGTCACCATAGAAACGGATCATAAGCCTTTAGAGTCGATCATTAAGAAGCCTTTACATGCATCACCATTGTGCCTGCAAAGGATGCTGGTTCAACTCCAACGTTACCCACAAATCAACCTGATCTACAAGCGTGATACAAGTCTCCATTTAGCTGATGCTCTGTCTCGAGCCCATCTGGAGGAGCAGCTGACGAATGATGAACAGTTAGACATAAACTTAGGTTCGTGGAAGAAACCAAAGAATACGAGATCCTTCCTGAGCTGCAAAAGGTAATCTTGTCTGGTTGGCCTGAGTCAAGAGGTCAGGTTCCATTGAAGCTACAGGAGTTCTGGAATTACCGAGATGAGCTCACCGTAGGCCATGGGTTGGTCTTGAAGGGCCAGAAGATATTCATACCTAAACGTCTAAGAGGAGAGATGCTTGAGAAATTACATGATGGACACCTGGGTGTGAATAAGACTCTAATGAAAGCACTTGATGTCTTGTTCTGGCCAGGCATGGCCTCGGAAATAGCTGAGAAAATCAGCAAGTGTCCAGTGTGTCTAGAGAATCGGCCAAGTCAGCAGTCTGAACCGCCTAAGTCACAGAGATTCCACCTCTGCCTTGGGCTGAGGTTGGCACAAACCTCCTGCACAAGAATGGTCGGAACTACCTCGTAACCATTGATTATTATTCGAAGTGGCCAGAACTGACTTTGCTTAACTCCATGACCAGCACTCAAGAGTTTGAGGGCTTCTGTAGATGGCCGCACTTTGTGTGAGCCAAAGTTGGCACCTTCGTCACGAACACCAAAGTTATGCATATCAATAATGGCGACGTGTTAGGCTACGAAGAAAGAAACGCCCTGGATGCTTGTGTGAAGGTCAAGATTTACCGAAAGCCGGAAAACATACTGAATTATCATTGGAGAAAGCTGTGGATCGATTAGAGAAATGTTGCGCTGGCCACTGGTGTGGGGATGAGTATTCACTGTGCGGATATGAAACAAAGAAATACAGACCCTACTTCATGCTACCCATGGACTTAAATGAAAAGGGTCGTCCAGACGAAGAGAGACGTTATGACTTTATTGATATCCACGATGAACTTTGTAAGTTTGATGAAGAGCCTTTTGTTGAAAAGTATCCAGCAGGGCATAGAGCAGGTGAATTGAAAGAACTGATCGACAAGAGAAGAACTGCTATTAAAATAGAGTACCAAGAAGCTGTTGATAATCCAGCTGGCAAACGTCAGTATTCCTGGCTTTTTGCACATCGCCGAGTAAGGGACTGCTTTCCTGGGAGCTTTGCGGGGACAGAGTGTTGCTTAAGTATGACCAAAGGCGTGATCCATTCGACCCTTATAACATTTTTGATATTCATGATGCTGTTGTTTTTTGGGATGAGGCAATGTTACTAGGAATGGCACCTCCTGCAATTATTTATGATGATATTGCAATTAAAAATGATTTTCACACTGGGACTGGAAGGTGGAAGAATGAATGGTTTAAGAATGACGGTGAGCAAAGGGAATGTGTTGAACAAGAATTAAATGAAGCCAAATTTGCCTCTGAGAACAACATGGTAAAAGAATATTCGCAAGATGAAGCTAAGCAGAGAGTGAAGGATTGTTATTCAACGTTTTTCAACTATTTCCTACTGCTGGTGAATATATACTACTTCCCCTTAGATATGACCAGAATGGGGTAGCCAGTCAAAGTTACAACATTTTTGACATTAAAAAAGCAATCCAGCATTTTGAACAAACAAAATGTCTTCAAAGATATCCAGATGACGAAGGACCTGGAACTTATGAACTGAAGAAGTCTGTTGAAGAGCACAGTTCTGGTGTTAAAGAAGAATAAGGGAAAGCCAAAGCTGGGTTACACAGATACTCCCCTGATGAGGCAGAGCAGAGGGTTAGAGGTTGTTTTGTAAATGCCTTGAAAGAAGAAGTTGTCATTTGTCCTGAAAAAGATAAAGAAGTAAGGATGAAAGCATTTGACCAACCAAACCTATGACATTTTTGATATTCAAAGAGTTATTTTTCATTTTGAAGAAACAGGAAGATACATTTATCAAATGCGGAGCGATGTTTTCCCAGAACTGAGGGAGTCAGTTTAAGCAAATAGGGATGCTGTGACTTAAGAGTACCAGCAAGCCAAGACCAAACTACAAGGATATTCATGGAATGAGGCAAAGCATCGAGTAAGAGAATGCTTTGCAGGTGCCCTTGTGGACGATACAGACATTTTGCTAAGCAAAGAAAAGAGAAGTGGTGTTCCAAAGACCCAGCAAACTTATGACATTTTTGACATTAAAAATGCAGTTGATCATTTTGATATAAAACCACGTTTTGATAAGCACTCAGGCTCTAAGGAATTGGATGAAAAGACTGATGAAGAGAGGGCTCAAATTGAAGAAGAGTATGCTGAAGCCACCAAGAAAGTTGAAATTGAACATGGATCTGGGTTTATTATTCATGATCATTTAATCATTACCAATACGCATGTCATTGAGGATGTCATAGATAATGCAGTGTTTGATAAACATAAGGAAGTTAGTGTTTCTAATTCAACCATTGCTGAGCTTCCATGCAAAGTTATTCACTATGATGCAGGTAAAGATTTAGCATTGCTTTATTGCCAAGGACTTAACTTGAAACAAAACAAAATTTTGCCACTACAACTTTCGAACCAATCTCTGTTACCAGGGATGCAAATTTTTTCTTTTTGGTTTTCCAATGAGTCACACAGGAGAAACAGCTCTTTTTGTGAGTGGTCATGTTTCTGGTTCCAAGAAAACCTTGTCAGGTCGCACACTAGCTGTACTGAACTGTTCACTAAATTCTGGTAACTCTGGGGGCCCTATTCTTTGTTGGGACAAAGGCCAACTGAAGGTGGTAGGTGTTGCATTGCAGAAGCACTTTAAAGAGATTTTAGCATTGGATGAGAGGGAAAAAATTGAAAAAATACGAGCATCGTTGCAGACCAGTACCATTTCCAGTGTTTCAGATGATGTTATTAAGAGGGCAACATTTCAGCGAAAAAGATTTGTACCTTTTCATCCACCCGCCGACCCTTGCCAAACCCCAATGTTTTTACTGACATTAAAACTGTACGATGCACTGGAAACCCATTCTCAGTTCAATTTAAGTAATGTATTACCTGGGTATTATGTGGTAGAATTCATCAAAGAGTGTATCAGTAAGTACAAACGGAGAGGGAAGAGAGGAGTTGGCCGAGGTAGTGGTCTGAGGATCGCGTTAACATTTTACCCTCAGCTGAGCACTCTGCTTCTCAATATTGTATTCAGTGACGACTTAAAGTTGTAGGTTGACATTTAATTTTGTGAAACTGGGCTGTAATTAAGGGCTGGGAGTTTCCCCCGATTATTTCAAGTTAGATCCTTGGCTTCTTTGATAGGAAAACAGAGTATTGACTATACCACATTAGCTGGAATCCTGGCTACCTTTTTCCTATGTGTGCCTACTTAAGAAATTAGTGACAGCCTTTGTGAAAGTTCATCTGTGAGGAAGATGTTCGATTAAACATTACAGTTACCACCTTTTTTATAACTGTAACTTTACAGTCAATGGATAATTAAGCTGAATCATGGTTCTCAGTTTAGGGTGTAAGGATAAAATCCTGAAATATGCTATACGAGATGGTGAAAGTTATGCGCTATAGAAATATTAATTATTATTATTATTATTATTATTATTATTATTGAAAGCTTTTGAGCATAAAAAGGGAAAAAGTATGTTGATAAAATATGGTGCTTTGTGCAAAATGTTCAAACATTTTCGTCTTTAGATAAAGGAGATGATTTTCACTCCAAGTTACACCTAGAGGTGATTATATAGGTGATATATAGAGGTGATTATATTTTGTTTTTACCACATGAAAATGTTTTCATGTTCAGATTGTCGATAACAGTTAATTATTATCACATAGTTACGAATTCTTTAGCAGCTAATTGTAATACATGTAAATTACCTAATACATTTTTAAATTTTCTATGGCGTAAATAATTATTCTAGCTTGCAGAAGGCGAACAAATGTCCAGGCTTAAGCACTGCAGCATTTTGTACCTGACCATACCATAGAATTGAGCATTGGTCCGAATCATTGAAACTTAAGCTTTAAAAAAAGTCTTTTAGGGTCATATATACAACTGATTTTTAGGGTCACATTCAGCTTAGAATGAACGTTGTATTGATTAGATGAAAAAAGTGTATACCTGATGTACTTTATAGCCAGATGCTTGTTTGAATGTTAAAAGACAATTTGTTCTGTCATTGTGGTCAGTTTGCCATCATTGAAAAAAAACATGTTAATCATATTTGCTTGATGAGTTTTTATGTGGTATTTCTTTTATAGTAAGTTTGAGGCCTTGTTATTAGCCCACTTTTTCTCTATGATCACTATGTGATCAAACCCAATTACTGGAGACTAACCAAATAATACCGGTAAGAAGCATTATAAACTTATGAAATAAATTCATAAATAGAGGTAGAAATAACAAATAATGAGCTGTTTCAGAAAATATCCATACCCCCTCCCTTCCCCAGAGAAAGTCATAGAGACATTCCATGGTAGGGGTGGGTAGAAGGCTAAATTAGAATCTCTGGAGGGGTGAGGGTATTCAAATTGAAACATCGTCCATGGGCTGGGCGGTGATATTTTTTGCAACAGGACAATTCTGAGAACACTATCATCCATCCCTGATATTATTAGAATAATTATTTTGATCAATTTTTTGTTTGAGGAGAATGGTAAACCGTTGGAAAATACTTGTTGTAAAACCTCTGGGAACAAGGATGAGATTCAACAGCAAGCTTAAGGACAGTGCCTTGTGATACAGGGGTATTTTTGCAAGTGCCATGAGAATGTAAAAAGAATTATGCGTTTAACCTTGTAATTTTCAGAGATTAGAAAGGAGCATATAGTCTAAAAAACTTTAAAATGTATGACAGTGTATATGGAGTGTTTTCAATCCCTGAAAATTTGTGTTATTACCCCAGCTTTTGTTTTGGATCCTTGTGGCCTTTACCATAAGGCCTGCTTTCTTGCATATTTATAAAACATGCAAAATTACCGGTACTTGGTTTTGTCCTAAATTTAACACCGTCTCAACTTGTCCTGAGATGTATGCTATACAGAACATATGCACAGTAACAATAGTAGGTACCTACATGTGATGCCAAGCCTATAAATTGAATTCAGATATGAGGAGTAATATGTTAAACAAGCGGAAAGGCTGCAGTTTCATGAGATATCCAAACGCTGAGAAGTGGGTTGGAAAATGCGGCACAGCCCAGTTTTCTTTCTTTTTTTCGAGAGGGCACCCAACGACAAGTTTTGGTAACAAAATAGTCCCCTGAAAAGTTCATTGCAATCTTATTTCAGCTAGCACTTTCTCAAAGGAAGATTCTGCTCCCTAACATTTTCGGGCAAATTATTAACCCATTGGCGCCCGTGCCGGCCAAAACCGGCCGCACAAGACTCCCATGCTTCAAAACGTTGCAACTTTCTCAATCGCACGAATATTGCCTTAACTGTCAGTTGTGGGCACGAAATGGAATGTCCTCTAAGTTTGGATATCCAATAAACGCGAGAAACGTAGCGATTTTTACCAAATATGGCCTTTTGAGTTTGGATGAGAACGAAACTGACCGTTTTTAACGTCAAAGAGAAACGACGAAAATGCCCCTTTTTGCCTTTATGTTTTTTAAAGAAATCATCGTCGAAAAACCAAACTTCAACCATCATAAAAAAAATTCAGTCCTTGTTCTAGCTTAGAAATGACTTTTTTGTTCATATTTTTCTCCCGTGCGTAGATACAGCCTTTTGTTTCAGTGCATTCGGGCCTTCCCGCCATTTTCAACATCCCGACCGCATTGCATGCTGGGAAATAACGAGAATTTTTGACAGGGCCCGTTCCTTCCCCTTTGTTTGCAGGTTTTAACTTTTGGATGAAAGTTTCTTTTGCTGAGTTTTGCTTTTCAGGATTGACGTCCTCTAATCTAAAATTGTGCAGAATATCAGCGTTGAACAACGTTTGTGGATAGAGAAATAAACTCCTTGGTTAATTTTTAATCTTGGATTAGGGTTAATCGGCTTTCGAACAACCCGGCGTCTCTACAGCTTTGCAGTATGTACGCGACTTTACTGACCTTAGCAGCACAGCGAAAGAGAGCCTCAAACGAACAACAGCGTGGTTGGCCTAATATATAGATTTAGCCAAGCCTAAAAGTGGAGCTCCACGATTATTGTTTTTTTTTTACTGGTATTGAGCAACACCGCATGGCTTTCCTAGCGCCAATATTTTATTTTTAGAGCAGTCAACGGGAATTGACCGCGGTTCAACAACCTCAAAACATTACAAGGAAACAATACAGTCCACGCGTGTGTTTGTTCGAAAACAAATTTAGCAATCAAAGAACGATCAAAAATTTTCATCCAACATCGTTGGACGAGCATGTTTGACGGTTTACCACCTCTCACAATAATGCATTAAATGGCTTTCCTTGTTTGATCTAAATCAAACATGTTCATCCAAAATTTCGCATTACGAACAAATGTTTGATCGTTTAGCCACCCCAACAAACAAATCGTGCACAAACGGTAAAAAGCAACCGAATGAGCCCCGTAACGTCGAAAATTTATAATACGCAAGAATAATACGCAAAAATCATTTTTTGTACTCACTTGGTCCCGTGTTTGGTCAAACATTGTTTTGCATTTAGCCACCAAACGTTATGCATGACAAACACGATATGGATGAAAATGTTTGATCTTTTAGCCAGGACTTAACAAACATATTTCGTAGTCTGAAGTTAAGCTTAGACATAAGCTTAAATGTCGTAGAAAAGAGAAAAAAGAAAACAATCCTGATAATTTGGATAGGTAATCGCATGGGGCCGAGTAAAATAAAGGATTAATATCACTTGTGCCAGTTGTCAGAAAGTTGCTGTAATTACCCTCGTCGCGCAAAACATAAGTGATACTAATCCTTAAAGTTACGAGATCTCATTGCGATTACCTGCTAATAACATAAGGGCAAATATTTCTTTCATTTATTAACACTGTAGAAACACAGACGTCGAAAAACATGTACAGTCAGCCAAGCGGAGGAAAATCACTCGTTCGCTTGCAAAACAACAAACAAACAATTCGACTAGCTATACTTCTGTCCAAAACGAGTAGATTGTTATTTATATCCAGTCGAGACAAAAATATAAGTTTCATTCCTGTACAAAAGTAACAACGATTAAACCAAATGCTAAGCTTCAATTTATTTAAGTTACCTGTGTTAGTCGAGCTTTCTACCACTTGAAAATACGCATCGATCCACTATAGTAAAAACACGCATCTACAAAAATAGCAAACGGTTTGTCCAAAGAGAGAACTTCTTCCACCAAGTTTGAGCTACTCGTTCCTCCCATTAATGCCGGTGAGTTAAGTGAACTTTCTTGGTGAGCTGCAAGATGCCGCGGTAAAGTGAACAAGCCCTTGAAGAGTTAAATCATTTTGTTTTTCAACCACACAATCCGGGCACCATACAAGTGGATCCAAATTTTGAGAATTGCCCGAGAAAAACCATTTTCTCTTGCATTTTATCAGTTGAAAATTCACCTTCCGAAGTATCTTTTAAGTAGTTCTTGATTTTTGTGCCTTTTACGCGACATATCAAACTTTGTGTTTAATTTTTGGCAGATAATGGCACTGGATTAACTTCCTTTTATGGGCATTTTTATTGTTTGCAGCTTTGAGGCTGTTTTGTTTCTAGAACAAAAGTTTGTAAGAACCGACGCTTAGCAAATTTCCGAGCGCGGGATTTAAAATCTTCGTTGACACCAGATGTCACCCTTCTCGGGGTGGGGTAAGGACGCTTTCATGGCCGTTGTGCATTGTCTTCTCGTCTTTGTCTCTTAATCGTCAACAAACCATTAATTGACAAAAACTCTACTTTCCATGAAGAAGCGTGTGCCGCCAACCTTTGTCAGGTCTTGTGCGCAGCATTAATGAAGTTCTAATGAAGACTTTTCTTCAGCTTTTTCTGCGAATTACTAATAAAGAAACGTTACCGACCTGTAACATTTTTTAAGCGCAACTGAGCGTCTTTGAACTTCGAGCTTAGTTGACTCCTTTGTTTTCTGGTTGTCATGAGTGGTCAGTGAGTACTAGTTATGCTAATGAGTAAATAGTTATACAGACGCGTGCACTTGAAAACAATCAATCCGCTTTTGTCACTTGACAAGAATCATTTCGCTCACGTTATGAGAAGAGATCGTCGAGAAAGAAGTTTTTTAGAAAACGCCAGCGAACAAGGTACTGAACACGACTGTGTGCGTCCGTACGCTTATCGAACACTTTCGATACTTCATAAAACTTACTCATGTTTCTTTGCTCTTCTCTCAATCAAAGTGATTATAACTTGCGTTTACGAGAGTTTTACATGCAAGCATCATGAATAAAATTTATGGGCTTTTCAACTGAAGATCAATACTGTTAATTAGTGTATGGTCCGCCCTCGTTTATCTTTGAACAGCGTCGCGCGCGCAGGGGTTAAAGACAAATCTGCGACAAGCCTGCGACAAACGTGAGCGCGCGCTAGGTCGGGGAGTAGTCACGAAAAAAAAGATGAAAAAAAAAAAAACAGTTTGGGAAGGCAATTCCAAACCATTCAAACAATTTTTTTTACTAAGTGAATGCGACGATAAAGATTTTTGCTTCAGAATTTTTGGCCAACCGGAGAATAAAATCACTGAAACGGAAAAAGGTGCGAAAATCGCACCTTTTGCCTTCAACAGCGATGTCTACTTGCTTCAATAAACCAAAAAACAAAAACGCGAGGTCTAACAATAATTTAACTAAACCCGCGTTTTCACGCACTCTCGACATCAAGCGTTGTGCCTTCATTTTATTTTTTTCTTCCTTTCCTTTTTTTACTGAGTTGTTTTTAGCAATGGAAAAATTGGCGAAATCATTTAAACGTGAAAAGGTGCAAGAGCAAAAACTTGTCTTCTTGCCGATCGACAACAGTTCTGTTTTCGTTTATAGTTTTCGTAGATCCATGCGCAATTGGTAAATAATTATTAAGCCATGCACGAATTAGCATAGCGTATAAAGCATATTAAACTGAGATAAAACATAGCAGCCGGCCCGTTCTTATCGCTTTCAGCTCCTCATCGCCGCTTGGTCGCTAAAAAATGAGCTAAAAAATACTAGACGACTAAAGTAAAAGTAAAGTACGGTTACTTTTACTTTAGTCGGTTAGGCTGGGTAAGGCCGAAACATGTGTGCTCGGTATGACAAAAGCTTAGTCAAACCTGCTGACGTACCCCCAGTTAGTTTGTCTTCGTTTTCCTAAGTAGGCTACCGTTGGGAAAAATTTGTCATCAGTGACAAGTTCCGACTGAACACGATTTGACCCGATTATAATCTCGCGAAACAGGACGGAAAAATCCCTACGGACATACAACAAAAGGCTTATTGTCTTAAAAAATTTAAACCATAACAATAGGCAAAGTTTGATATGATTAAAAGACAGAAACTGAAGTTCGAAGAAGATGAAGTTGTTTTGTTCAAAATGAAGAAACCAACTGAATGCTACTGAATGTGAAATCTCGAGCCGCACAAGGCGCGCGAAAAATTAGCCTCGTTTTGGTTTGGGTGTCCCACGCCTGGCTTGAGCCCGCGATACAATCACAAAACAGTACCTGGTCAGCGGTCAACTTAAAAAAAACCCAGCTGACTTCGATGAGGTCTTAACTTGAGCCTGCGATATGGTCGCGTAATACTGGTCAGCGGATACCTTGTTTTGACAGATGTCAATTGGCCATAACATGGATGTCCAATATCAAAGATGTGCGCTGTAAACTAGCCTGTCAGTTGGAGTATGGCCGACATTTCACATCGCATATATGGAAGGGCGGACGAACGGTCGTACGGACGTACATACGGTGACCAAAACCAAATTTTCTCGAATAGATGGGTTACCATATTTTCTTAACCATGGTGCTCCGCTATTACTACACAAGTCGTGGGTTGTGGTATCCAGTCTCAGAGAGATCGCTGGAACTATTCAAAATTCCATGAATGTCACAACCCCCAGTGGTCAAGGCTTCCAGAGACGAAATGTCCTTGACGCGGGAGTGGATAAGAGCGCATGGATCTTCTGTGCGGCAAAGAAGTGTGTGACAAGAAACTACCATGGCAAGGGCTTGAACTCTGCCAGACATTTTGTACCAAAAGGAAATCGAAGCTTGCGAAAGAATCAACCTTTCAAGAAGTGTGGCAACCACAGACTTCAACTCAGAATCCAGCATCACTGTTGCAGAAGGCGAAGTGACCGAGTACGATTCAAGCACTGATGAAGAAATTTGTGAGGCTAAAGATCTTGTGGAGGAGAAGGGTACTCTTAGTAACTCAGGGAATCAGAAGATCACCCGAGATGTCGATTTTCTACTCGGGGTGACAGCTCGATTTGATCGACCAGTACGGTTTAACAGTCGATTCGTTTTGTTAGGTTCACAGAACTAACTTAACCGCGGGTTTACCTAAGAGTTACAATTTGCAAAGATTCGCTTTTCCTTCTGGAGAAGGACAAGAACTAGGTCTTCCATTTATCAAACACTGGAATAACATATTTGACCTTATACTTTGACATGTTTCCCTATCAATTTGCTGTTTAGTTAGCCATCTACAGACATTGTGATCAGGATGACACACAAAATCGCTGAGCCAGATGTACCTCCACACAGAATGGTTTCAACGGTCCGGTCCAACTAATGTAAGTAAATTTTCCCAATTTCTAAAATTATTTTAAGTTGCAAATAAGCTTGTCCGTTCCGCACATTCTGACTTAGTTTATTTATTTATTTGCTATTTTTTCCTTATCATAATTTTACGAACTCTGCATTCATATTTGAATATAACAAATTATGTAAAAGATAGAATTTAAATAACACAACGAATATAGGTGATTTCTAAGCATTAGGAACCGCTTGTTTCACGCAAAAAGGCTTAAAATAGAAAGCCCTCGGCCCGACGTTTTTCAAGTTGCCATGCTTAAAATCTGCAGCAATCTTGTTCTATTTTGACCCTCCGCATTTCAATGCGGGTTTCAAGTTCTTCTTTACGGTATATTTTCCTTTTGTTCCAAACCAATACAAAGTGTTTTCGATACATTTTAAGACTGGTTTGCCAGTAATGTCAGTAACGATTATATCAATTGCATGTTGACAAGTACAACCAGGCGGGATCAGGATGAAAACGTTTCGTTGGGCGGGATGGCGGGATGAATAAGAAAAAAGTGGCGGGAAGCGGGATGGACAAAGCCTATGTTGGACCCTCCAATATTAATTTCACTATGGAACTCGAAGAAAATCAAGAGATTCCTTTTTTGGATGTTCTCATTAAACGCAATCACAGCACCTTCTCAACAACCGTTCACCGGTCTCTATACAAAATGGGACTCATTCACTCCATGAAAGTATAAAATCAATTTAATTCGCACTCCTACCTATCATTGTTTCCGCATTTGTTCCACAGCTTCTGGCTTACAGGCTACTTTAGCTGATTTGAGGAAAATACTACTTCAAAAGGTTACCCGAAGGGAATAATTTCTTTCAACATGAATGATGTCCTAAATAAGCACAGGAACAGGCCTTCAGATCCTATCATCACAGTTGCCAAGAGAGACGTTATCCTTGTCCTGCCTTATTTCAGCTTATTACTCGGGATACTGTAAGTATCACGAGCTATAAAATGTGTCAGATTTCAGTCTTTTTTTTTTCTGTGCAGCAAAATGCACAATACAATTACGTTCCGGTGTTTGGATTGGCCAATGCACAATAGCAGGCACGTGGCGGTGTGTTCATTGGTTAAAGCAAACCACATAGTCCAAAGGTCGAAAGGCTAACATCACGCGGCGGTTGTTTACAAGTTATGCAAATTCATCGTGTTTGAGTTGTGAAGCTAGATATTTTAAGACAGCACAGTCTGTCCCCGTGAAAAGGTTTGCCAAGTGTTATGAAAAAGTTGGAAGCCTCGCACGTGTAATCGATATCACAAGTCGAAATCGAATGCTGTGACAGAAAAATTACAGATTTGCAC
>JAEMWC010000504.1:505000-634140 GCA_016490735.1 Pachyseris speciosa
CACTGCCTAACTCTCTTTACAATCGTTTGCATAACAAAAAAACATGACTAGAAAGGAACTGGCGATGAGTGGCTGTCTTAAAACAGGAACCCTACAGTGAGCTAGTGGACAGTGATACCCTCCAAAGAGGCTCTAGATTCACAGGCAAATATTGTCACATATATGTTCCCTACAAAGGGCAGAAAAGTCAATAAACTTCGCAAGTTAAATTTCTAACATTCCCTCACATGTGTCTTCTAGTTATACCTGTGCTACAAAGGCCGGTAGACAAAGGCTTGGCCTTGTGTACCTTATCCACGAGTTAGCCATAGGCACCCTTTCATTTTTGTACTCGGGATACTGCAAGTATCGGGAGTTATAAAATGTGTTAGATTTTTCCTGTGCAGCAAAATGCACAATACAATTACGTTGCGGTGTTTTCATTGGCCAATGCACAATAGCAGGCACGTGGCGATGTGTTCATTGGTTAAAGCAAACCACATAGTCCAAAGGTCGAAAGGCTAACATCACGCGACTTTTAGTTGTTTTCGTAATGTGGTACCTTCCATTTAATACGTGACCGCAAGTGACACTCAAGGTTAAATAACCCACTTCGACCGCAAGAACAAATTTTCCTGCACATATCTTTGCAAAGTTGTGAAGCTAGATTTTAATACAGTACAGACTGGCCCCGTGAATAGGCTTACCGAGTTTGAGAACAGGTTGGAAGCCTCGCACGTGCTGTGAGTATCAACTCGAATTAGAACGTTGTGACAGTTCTATATTTAGAAAATCGCAAAGTTGTTTTGATTTAATTTGATCCGGATGTTGTCACAACTCTGTCGCTGTTGTGAAGACTTAAATCCAGTAGAGTTTGTCTGCGTGAAAAGGCTTACCGAATTTAAGACTAGGTTGGAAGCCTCGCACGTGCTGTGAGTATCGACTAGAATTAGAACGTTGTGACAGTTCTATATTTAGAAAATCGCAGTTGTTCTGATGCAATTTGATCTGGATTATACCACAACTCAATCGCTGTGACAGTTCTATATTTTGAGACAAGTTTGCGAATGTTTGGTTTTCACATGAAGTCAGAATAAAAAGAAAATAAAATTAAACATTTAGATTTTTTACCTTCATCAGGTAAATGACATTTTAAAAATATATATCTGCTGGCCTGTTTTCAGCCGAGTCACACGCTTTGTTTTGAAAATAGAGCAGTTTGAATATCGAGGTTTTTCCAATGCGTGACACCTGGATTGTTTCTGAGAAACATGTCACCTACACGGAAACGCTTCGCCTTGTGTTTTCGAGTTTTGAATAACCAATATGTTAAGAGAAGTGTCTATGCAAATGTTTTCAAGCTTAGGAGAGAGAAAAAATGTTTTGAGAGAGCCAAAGCAAAGTCCAAATGTTGCCACGTAATTTAGAAGTAAACAGCGACAGCTGACAACGAATATGGATGGCAACTCTCAAAACAGTTTAACGAGCATTGCTCGTACGTGATCAAAACGGCGTTATGCGAACCCAAAAGCAAACCACAAGCCGGATAGTTTCGAGAATCAGAAAGCGTGCGTCCGGCTTCTGCAGCACAAAAGTATCCCGAGTTAACGCTCATAGAGCGTCTTGTTTTGTTTTTCCTGTGCAGCAAAATGCACAATACAATTACGTTCCGGTGTTTTGATTGGCCAATGAACAAAAGCATGCGCGTGGCGGTGTGTTCACTGGTTAAAGCAAACCACATAGTCCAAAGGTCGAAAGGCTAACATCACGCGACAGTTGTTTTGAGGTTATGTAAACTGAGTTTATCGTGTTTGAGTTGTGAGGCTAGATATTTTAATACAGTACAGTCTGCCCCCGTGGAAAGGTTTGCCGAGTTTTAGAAAAGGCTGGAAGCCTCGCACGTGCAGTGGTTATCAGCTTATCGATCTGAAAGATATCACAATTCGAATCCGAACGCTATATTTAGAGAAATCGCAAATTGGCTTAAAGTTGTTTTTGTAATGTAATACTCTCCACTTAAGGTCATTCCACTGAAATAGAACCTACACTGAGATTTTTACCAAACTTTTCCCGCTTGTTACTCAATGTATGTAACATGCAAAAATGAGATAAAAAAGGGGGGTGACCATGCTAACTTCTGAGATATTGTGGGTGCAAATATCCCCCTCTAAGGCTGGTTTCTGTCCATGTAACCTAATTATTTAAATTGTAATTTTCTCATTTGCAAAGTGAGGGCATTGAGGGATGCAAGGAAGGTAAAAAAGGCAAAGTGAAGAGTTGTCTGTGATACTGAGAATATTTCCCTCTGTGTATCCCCGGAAAAAACGTTTCTCAAGGTGGCTTTTTTGTCTGTCAAAGTGGTTGCTATGGTTACCATACCACAAAAAACAATGCACCTCTTGTTACTTTCTGTAGTATTTTTTCATATTTGTAACACTGAGAATTTGCTCATTTTTTCTCTGCAATGAGTTCAATGTAAATTTTATTAATTAACACCAAAAAATATGGGGTCCTCATGCTCGTTTTTAGCTCATTCATGCGCGCGCATGCGCAAGCAATGAATGAGTATCGTGAGGGTATGCTGTCGACGGAAGTTGTGGACCGTAGACGGAAATTTGTGGACGGAAATTGTGGACCGTAGACGGAAGTGAAAGTGTCCTCACCACCCCTCCCCACTTCGGCTTAACAAAGTCCAAATAAACTTCGATGTTGAGAAGCCGAAATATTCGCCCCCAGGGGACCCTAAAGGGAATTTTTTGCACACGCTTTCACGTGCAAGGTAGCATATCGAGGCGGCCATATCGGGAAAGGACCATACTGTATTACTGGTGAGTATACCTAAATCATTGCTTTATTATTCAAGAAGAAGTACCTTAATGCCACCAAGGACTCGCAAATTACCATTTTCAGAGAACAAATTGTGATTTCCAGTGAAAGTTCAACAGCCGCAGAGGAATTGAAACCAAAAGAGAAAGAACTTGAAGCCATCGATGGGAAAATATTAGCAATTGACCTAAACAAACTAAACATTTGCATTAATTACAAAGGCCGTATTCGACATAATGATGCTGCTGACAACTCAGAGTTTATCAAATGTTCTTCGTGCAGCCTAAGCATGCTCAAAGAGAGCATGTCTTCTACTGTATCTGCAAATATAGTTATTATGCAGGGTGCAGAAAACATTGGCCGGTTTTATTGCTCTCATGCAGCTCTCAACGCCATGTTCGAGTCCATTTCAACAAGGGATGGTTATAGTATCGTGGAGACCGATGTCAGGAAGCTCTCGTGTCAGATGATTGTGGAAACCCTTCTTTTGATAAAGGATATAACCTTTAAAGTTTGTAAACAAGATAAAACAATTGAATCTATGAAGGTAGCAGAAGTGGCTTCAAACACTGAATAAGACACTCTAAAATCAGGATTTTTAAAATTAGAATCAGTATCCTTAATTTTAGTAGTTGTATTCCTAAATTAAGAATTGAGATCTTAATTTAAATATTTGTATTAAGAATTGAGTTCTTCTTAAAACAAGGTCACCAAAATAAGAAAAAAAATCTTAATATCAAAGTTAAGAAAAAATGTTCTTATTTTGAGATAATTCAACGATTACATAAAAACCATGACGCTGGAGTCCACCGGGTAAAAGATGAGTCACAGACCTCGTTTAGGAGAAATCGGACATTTCTTTGTCTTCAATGGGTTTATTGAGAACATACCACCTTCTTGCTTAATTTAGCGTGCGCTATTTATCGGATTCCCACACGGCAATCATGTAAAGCAGTTGTCAATAGTCTTAGTTTTTAACTTGTAATACTCAACTGATGACTTTCCGTGTTTAAATAAAGTGTTACATACATACACACATACATACATGTGCATAATAGGACGGGCGCTAAGAAATAATTGAGTGTCGTCGAAACATTGGACTTGGCGATTGTATCATATTGATTTCACTAGTCTTTTTCCATTTTTTGTCTTTTAGGGTATTCAAGTACAATGAATTAAAGCTATGCTCGGTTTTGCCCTTTGCGCAGAGGACAACGGATCAAGTGAAACTGATCGTGGAACATTATAACGTCACACTCTCCTTCGGGTTCTCACTGGAAAATGGTCACGAACAACTCCTAGCAGTGTCATGGTGACAGCTTCGGCCAAACCTTAAACACCAGCAAGGCGTTTTACTCGAATCCCGTTAACTTCTATATAATTGTATTTTTAACTTCTAGGATCGTATTTCACGTTTATCCGTTACACCAATTAAGGACCATCACAGTTGTATCCGCGACAGATCAATAACGTTTTCTGAGCCAAGTAATGCTAATTTTTTACCAACGTGTTTCACCTACTTCGTTCAGTTATCCTTAATGTTGCCTGTTTGTAATATAGATTAAAAAAAATTAATAAAGTCATAACCTTGTAGTAGTGTAATATCTTTCTTGTAAATCTAGTGTAAAAAAAATTCAAAGAAAAAGATTACTCCTGATGACGACACCCAACAGTAGTAATCCGGGGGAAGTGAAATTAAATCCTGCTCATGCCTGAACAAAGAGAGTTAATGGCAAAGAAAAGTCGTTCGTCACTTGGCTTCTTTATTAATATACTGTCCATAAACATTCTTTGGTATACAGTAGCAGTCGCCTGTATTGCTAATCTCTATACCATAAATCCTAGAATAAGCCCCTTGCCGTTTAACAATTATCTTCCGAAATCGCGCGAAATGTCGCCTGATACTCGGCAGACGAGGTCGTAGGTCGAGTTGGCTAAAATCAGACGATATTCCGCAAGATTAAGGAGATAGTTTTTAACCCCTTCACTGCCAAGGACGTTTCCCTTTGACGAGTAAAATCGTCTGGCGTTAGCCAGAGTAAAATATATAAAGTGCCCTTGGCAGGGAAGGGCTTAAGCAGGATAATTGTTTTATCATTCAACAAATTGTCAGCGAAACGCATTTTACAGGTAAAAATGCGTACTGTGGTTATGCAGCTCTTTCCAAGACTTTGAACAAATCCTTGCTTCCTTCGTATATCGCCGGCTATGCATTATGTACGGATTACGGATTATGACCAGATATGGACGTAACACGGCTTTATTGAACAACAAACTCGGGCTTAAAAAAATATAGGGTGCTTTCCATTATGCCAAACTGACCGGTCAGACATCAGTGGGAATACCCGAGGAAAATGGAACGACATTTTTTTGATTAAACCGGGCCAACCAATAGGAATCCATTTGAATTCCGACCAAAATTTCCGAAATCTTGGGCATAATGGAAAGCACCCATAGTGTGTATCCCTAATTTTATAGCGCTAAGCAAAAGATAAGAGAGAAGGTTGTCCTTCCTACATCGGACACATTGCGCTTATCATGATGTTCGAGTCTACTTGTTTGTCGGGAACCCTATCGACATCAAACTTAAGCTTATATCCCATGTAAAGCCCTAAACGTAGAACTGTCACGGCGTTCGGGAAATCTCCGATCGATCGACCGATAAGCACAGTATGTGGCTTCCAACCCATTTCACGCGGACAAAGTTTCCTGGATTAAAATCTTCACAACTTTACAAAGATTTGTGCTGATAAATGTGTTCAGGTCGTGAGAAGTGGATTGTTTAACCTTGAGCGCTCACTTGGGTCTGGTTGGGAAGGTGTCACATTACACGTAAACAAGGTTATGCAAATTCGAGATCTTTCTTTAATGTCAGAGTGTCCCCAATTAGTGCCTTGGCGCTAGAACGACTAGACACTGAAATAAATGTTACGCATGTATGTATGTATGTATGTATGTATGTATGTATGTAGGTAGGTAGGTAGGTATGTATGTATGTATGTATGTATGTATGTATACGTAAATGACGGCACGTGCTTTCTGTTGTGCATTGCCCAATCAAAACACCGCCATGTGCTTTCTATTGTGCATTTTGCTGCACAGGAAAAAAAAGGACTGAAATTTAACATGATTTATAACTCGGTTCCCTATGGGCCCGAGTAATGACAGCAAATATTTGAATTAACCCCACCCAATGACCTGTACAGGGAATCTCTATGCTGTAATTCCTAAAATAAGCCCCCTCTTATTAGCTACTATTAATTTAAAAGAATCTCCCACACTCCCTCCTCTTCGCTTTCTTCGTGACAAGAAGAGGGTGCATAGATATGGATTATTGAATCCAAAGGTGATTTCTACTACGTAAACTATGGTGAACAATTATTATAAAGTGATGTAAATTAATATCATATCAATACAAGAACCTTTTTTATACTCAGGGTACACACTACGCTGCGTATAGGTTACATGGTGTAATTAACGCCTTTCATCTCGATCTAATAACTGCACTCACTAAAAAAGTATTTTTTTCTCGAGTATTTTTATTCACTGCTTTAGGGCAAACCATGATGGTAAGGGAAAACAGGAGATTTAACAGGCAGAGCAACAGCATTGCACTTGCATTTTGTAACAATGTACATTTCTTATTCGTTCTCAGGAAAAGAACACTGTAAACTTTTATCGCCGCCACCGTCGATATTGCAAGTTTTTTGCTTACGAGTCGGGCGCGTCCCGTACAATATGGACCGAATAAAATCCGTTCAAAACCAATCAGACTGAGGGGCTACTTGAAAGAGTTTCCCAGAGTTCTCGTCCTTGCTAGTCATGCGCAGATGATGGGAGCTCAGGAGTCGTGTCCAATGTGTAAGAATATGGCGTGGAATTGCCCACTTTGTTCATTCTACTGTTTACTTTTAATTAGTCTTTTGACGCATCTGAGTCGTTGGCATGAAGAAGGTGAAATATTTCGCATAAGGTGCAATTTAGACGGTTGCGAGAAAGAGTACATAAAGGCAAATTCATTTGTTCGACACGTACGTGACCGCCATATTGCGCTTCTGCATTGTGAAGCTCCCGAGGAAAACGGAAGGCAGCCTCAACTAATACTAGCAGCTGAGCAAGGTTGTACAAATCTGAAAATAATATTTGAAGAGGAACTAATGAATACCCCGCCACTTCTGACCACTATTGTGTTCTTGTTGGGGCATCGTTTGAAAAACGAGACAGATGACAATACACGCTATTCACATGCAAATAAGTGGCGGGGTATTCAGCAGTTTAGCTTAATTATGTTATTAAGTTATGTTAATAGAATTACACAAATTCTATTTTCGAACTTATATTTTAACTTTTTATGCTGAAGAAGGCATCGTTGAAGGTTGGCGATGCAATGAAGCATGACCTGAAACAAATTTGCATCCAGTTAAAAAAAAAAAAAACAGATAACAAACATTCGACAAGGGAAAAGGTCGTGGTCCGTGACCAAAAATAATACTCAAAATTATCTGAGAAACACAACTGATACTAATAAAACTTTGCATGGTTTATACAACAAATGAAATCCTCGAATATATGGTCGATTTCAAAATGTGGGTTGGAAAAAAGATTTCCACAATCACAAGATATTGCTAATCCTAACGCAACGCTCCTCCCAACAGTGGGGAGTAGCGTTGCGTGACGACCCTTGCAACGGCTGCGAAGGAGACTTTTCTCAATTAAACGCCGGAGCCCGATGAAACGCCGTCTTCGTATAAACGCCAGGTTAAAACTGCCGATTTTTAAAGGAATGCCGGGGGCGTTTACTCGAGAAAATACGGTATTGCCAGGTAACGGCTTTCATGAGGTTTTTTTAAATACATGGTCGTTAATGAAGAAGATAATACGGCTACGTCAGTGCAGTAGTAACGGACATCTTACAACGGTATGAATGAATATTTGCCATGTAGATTGCCAGAACTTGCTTATTGATTCCTTTTTTCATTGTACTTTGTACGCAACATATGTGGAAGAACACTCACTTTGTGACGATAACGTGACAACCACTTCTGCGGTGGAAGAAAACGCACTTGGTGAAGACGATAGCGACGCCGACGACTATGGCAGATTACAGCCTGCAAATAAAACCATGATGGATAACAATCAGACAGAGGAAGATGTGGCTACCAAGTACATCATCAAAATACGAGAGGAGAACAAACTTACCCAGAAGTGCACCCGACAGATTGCACACGTTACGGAATTATATATACATCAGTCATTGCACAATTTGAAACGCAAAATAGACGAATGTCTTGCTGGTGAAGGCATCGACGTTCAAGAAATCAGTGGTTACGAAGACGCGTTTTCTGGTTCTGTACCTTCATTTGAAACCCTATCTTCAGATCTCGTGACACACCACAGAGAAGGGAAAGTCCAACTTCCCTATGTGGTAATGTTTTATTACTATTTTAAGCTAATTATTAATTAATTATTAATTAATGTGGAGAACACGAAGCAGGGTTCACGCTCTTTCAAGCTTGTGAATCTCCGTGACGCTTAAGTTCTAAGACCTTTTCCAGAATTTTTCATGTTTCGCATGACGGTAAAGTTTTCGAAATAATCTGAAAATAATGTGATGAAAATATTGCCAATAGTTGTAAAGCCAGGTCTCAGAATTACATCAATGAGTGACTTTCAGATAAATTTGAAAGACAGCGGCCCAGGATATTCCGAAGTTAATATTCCTTAATTTACAAAAACTGATTACAATTACTTAAAAAGATGTCATTACCTAGCCCACGTTCTACTGTTTCCTAACCATCATCAACCTCTTTCATTCCTATTCTATCGCAGGAACCCAAAAAGATTGTGCTTGGTACCAAACGGATTCTAAAAAAGGTGAAAAATAAAAAGAGAATTGTCAGCACCGACGAGGAATTTTACTACATTCCATTACTGGAGACATTACGAGTGCAGTTATCATCTTCCAACATATTATCTATGGTACTTGAAGGCCAGCAGCAAAGTAAAATTCCTCAAACTTATGAAGATTTTGGCAACGGAAGTTTGTTGCAGAGTCATGAACTTTTCGCATGCGACAACTATGCGTTGCAGCTTATCTTTTATTACGACGATGTCAATATCAACAATCCCTTGACCAACAAAGTACACAAATTGAGTTTCTATTATTACCAACTCGCCAATATCAAGCTAATGAATAGATCTAAGCTGAAGTCCATACATTTATTAGCAATTTGCAAGACAAAATTTCAAAGGAAATATGGAGTAAATGCAATATTTGAACCGATCGTGAGAGATTTACACGTGCTTGCGAACGGCCATTCATTTCCGGTGTTCGGAGGAGATGCTGTTTTGCGAGGAGGGCTTTTAGCCCTCCTGGCAGACACCCCAGCAAGCCATTTGAGCGGAGGGTTTAAAGAAAGTGTTGGCGGGGCCTTTAGAAAGTGCAGGGTTTGCATGGCCACTTTTGACACAATGCAGGAATGCTTCACAGAAGAAGAATTTACGCTAAGGACGAAAGAGGAACATGCCTCACATCTTGAACTAATCGAGAACGCACCATCGTCGTTTTTGAAAGAATATTATTCCAAGAAATGTGGGGTGACTTCAAGGAGTAAACTCCTCGAGGCACCGTTCTTTGACGTAACCCAACAGCTCCCTATGGACATCATGCACGTTTTCTTGGAAGGGATCCTTGCGTATGAAATTAAATATCTCCTGAGATACTATATAGATGAGGGATACTTTTCGTTAACACAGCTGAACGATGAGTTCCGCATTTTTCCTTTGGGCTACGCACATTCGAAAGATCGGCCGTTTGTTATCAAAGAGGCTGACTTGACACGTGAAAGCTCTACTAACTTGGGGCAAACTGCGTCTAGAATGTGGCTTTTGGCCGCTATATTACCCATCATTCTTTCAAAATATATGGAGAACAATAATGCACATTGGGAATGTTTGTCTTCCCTTTTGGAGATCATGAGCATGGCTTTTGCAACCAAAATCTCCAGTGAAAGTATCTTATATTTAAAGACAGCGATAAAGAATCATTTAACTTTGTTTAAAAGTGTATTTAATGCCAGGATCATACCAAAGCAGCACTACCTGGTGCATCTCCCTAGCCAGATGTTTAAATTCGGCCCACTCGTACGATCATGGTGTATGCGATATGAGGGAAAGCATTCTTACTTTAAGGACCTTGCAGGAAAAATTAAAAATTTTAAAAATCTTCCATATTCGCTGGCCATAAAACATCAGAAAATTGAATGTGCGGATGCCATTGTCTTTGATCAAGAAACTGATACAAGTCCTCTATTTGGGCACGAAAAACATGAAGGAAGGGCTAAAGTCATTGTTGGTGAAGAGGCAGGAAACGTGAGGGAATCGATAAACAATTTTTATCCCACAGAATGGACAGATGAAAATCACTTGTTCCAATGCAATTCCATGACAATAAATGGCATATTATACACCCCAGGAAACAACACGCTACTGCACATGGGCATTACCGATATTGGACTCCCAGAATTTGGCCGACTAGTTAAGATTTGGCAGATTCTAGGCGTAGGAACATTTTTTGCTCTACAGCCAATGGATACCGTGGCCTTCGACACTGCCATGAACACTACCATAATTGAAGAATCAAGCCTTCCACAAGGGTATCAAATAACTCGCTGTGACGACCTTCCTTCCTACCAGGTCCACCACGCTTACAGTGTTTCCGGGAAGTTACAAATTCCATTTAAGCAATATATTTTTGACTGCAAAACAGCTGGACGATAGATACGTAAAAGTTCTACTAACTTGACCCTTGTCGACCCTACTTCATGTTTCAGTTGATTTGGTTATGCAAAATTGAGTAAGCTCCATCTTTGTTAGCTAAGAAATTATGCCTGGAATCTATAGTTTTAAAAAAGTGCCATTACTTATATTGTTTCTCGTTCCGGTGCACTCTGTGAATTTGTTCTTTTTCGTTTCCGTTCGAGAATAAATAAATAGCTAGTTGCCGCCGGGAAGTAGAACCCTAGCACTGAATTGTTATTCGTTGTCGCCATTCCACTAAAACAAGAACTGTTTAAAAATATTATTATTCAGTTATTTACCATATTCTTGAGCCTTGTGTCCCTTGTAAGTATCATGGAGCTATTCTAGTTACATCTTGATTATGGGAAACGTAGTACTACACAGAATATCACTGCAATTTAAGTTGAGTTACTGTATATTTATCTTTGTATTGGATCCATACTGGTAACATATAATACAGTACATTTTGTGTTGTTAGTGTTATATTTTTCTGAGTTTACCAATAACGCGTACTTCTGTCCTGAAAGAAGGGTGGGGTGGTGGGTAAACATCTTATTAAAACCCGCCGCACACGTGAGGAAAGTATCAAACATGTTTGATATTTTCCTCATCGCCTCGAGAGGCGAATTTCTCACCGAAAATTTGCCGCACATGATGAAACGGCTGAGCTAACTACCTCGCGAGGAATTTTGCTCAGCTCTTTCCTCACGTGTGCGGCGGGCTTAACCGTTCGGTACCCCCTTAGTATTAACGCATGTTCGACGAAATACTCAGAGTGAATCCCTCCTCGCGCACATTTCTAAAAGAAAAACATTCGGCCATGGGGCAAAACTGGAGATATAACACAGCAAACGCTCCTTTTTGAAAATTCACTAATGCTATTTTTTACTGTAGCGTTAATTTCGTCTTCCCCATTTTGCCAGACCAGCTCCAAGAAAAGCCGAGCTCAGCGCATTGCGAAACACAAGAGTTTTTTGGAGATTCACGCGTAAATTTCGCCAGGAGGGGTAGTAAACTTTCCCTGCACTGATTTCGAAAATGTTCTGTAACTTTTTACTGCAACTGAATATGGCAAAACGCAAGCACGTTTATTGGCGCTTTGGGTTCTGAAACCGAGGAAGAAACGGAATTGGCGAAAAACAAAATTCGTTTTTACTTCGGCTTGTAGCTTTCAAAAGGTGATTCAGGAATTCGCATTTAGTGGTTATGAAATAATCGACAATTCATTTATTTTACACTTCTTAGTATAGTTGGATAGCCAACTCTATATGCTTTAATCTGATATAAGGGTTTAGCCATCTACAGTTTAAGCCGGACGCGCTACATCGCTTGGACACGAGACATTCATTCTACGAACTCTTCTAACGAGGGCCAGACGTCTAGTCTAAAACTGACCTAATGTTCCTACGAAGAAGATGGAATCAGATAAGCGGTACTCGTCAAATAAGAAGAACGATTCACCATCTGAGGCTGGAAAAACTACCTTGTTCGAGCGAGCAAAAAAACTGAGAAAAAAAGTATCGAGGTTCTGTGCGGCGGCGTATTATGTGACTCAGTTAAAAAAAACTAGAGACATCGTGTAGAAGGCTTACATCTGCGAATAAAGTTAAATTGTTTTCTTTTTATCGCAATATTAGCTTCTCAAACATTAACATGGTTTTATTTCATATTCTAAGTCAGTATATCACACCCGTTCTGGTATTATTTGGCAAATTTTAGCAAACCACGATCGCAACGGGAACGTGGTGAAACAATAGATTTTAACGAGAATAATGGCTGTTCATGTGCAATAATATTTGTACATTTGGAGACCATTTCAGCAAAAACGATGTCCAAAAAAGAGAAGGCGAGCCCCAACGGTGAATTTTTCACTTTTCTTATTTTAACTGTACTGCGCTCCCACATTTTCACGTAAACATATTTCAGTTGGACGCCTATTTTTCGGAGTGAATGCATGTATCAATTAACCATTCATAAGCGTTGCACGTTCTTTTAGGATATACTTTGCTAATTAAACCAATTTTGTCCCGCTGTCATTGCAGCACCGTCGTGCAACGGGAACGTGGAAGGAACAATAGATTTAATGACCATCATGGATTTGCACGTGCATAAAAAACATTGAACATTTCTTGGTGTTGTCTGCAAAGGAAGAATGCACAGGTACAAAATTTTAGGCATTACGAGAATGTGAGGCCTGATGGCGAATTTTTCACGTTTCTAAACGGAATTGGAGCGGGCACGCTCCAATATCTTCGCATAAAGATGCTAAAGATAATTTTGGCGCCAATTTACTCACATGTATCTATTGAAAGGCGTTGCCGTCGACGTTGCCAAAGCTCTCTAATTGGACGACAAGAAGTGACATATGACATGTCAACTCTATAGCCAATTAGCAAACAGGCATACACGTCTTGTACGCGAAAGGCACACCCCACAGCTACACCGCACATTTCCTGCAGTCGACAAGCTCGCAAGAAGGTCCATCATGGCAAGTGCGAAGCAAAGTGCTACTCTAGAGGAAGAGAGCTACGACTGCGAAAAACTAGTGGAGTGGCTGGTTTTAAACAACATGCCAACCTCAATTTCTGAATGCATACGCGGTGAGAAACACTTTTTACTCCTTTGTTATGCCTGTTTTTTGGATGACGAGAGCAACGCTGTCTTGACGTGAGCACTCTTTCAATATTCTTTGACAATTACGATGGGTGATTTTCTACATGAGCTTATGCAGCATGATAATTGTTCGAATGTAGTCACTAACAGAGAAAATACATTAGAATTGGTAATGTATGTTTGATGAAAAAAAAGTTTTTTGAGTCGTGTCTTGCTTGTAAAAAGAGAAGTCGTTTGTCAGTGAAACAAATATTATTCCAAAAAACAAATCCCCGCAGGGATGTCAAAATTAAACACAGCGCCGACCATTCATTTTTTGAGGCCTTTTTCATTGAGTGTCGTAAAACCAAACTAATCACAACGAGTAATCAGAACAAAGGCCGGAAAATATCACAAGGAGCTAATGTGAAATCCAAGAACTGAAACACGGGAAAACGTGCGTGATTGATGATTGGTTGAGGAGGAGGCGCGAGTTTTCTCGAACAATCCAACAGCAAAGTAAACCCAAATGAAATCCCGGATTTCTTTCGATACTCAATTATCTGGAATGTGATTAGGTTTCTCTAGGGACCGCTCATTATTTAGAGGAGGAAGGGGATTTAGAAAATACATATACGAAAAATATGCATACATTAATCAGGATAGCCCAATCAGGGTAGCCCAATCAGGGAGTTTATAAAACATTCCTCTTTTGGAGAGAGGTCATGTTTGAATTTTCTTGACCCTCCGCTTTGTGCCGCAAATTTTTGGCTGACACCCCCCCCACCCAACCCACTCCTTTAAATCACGATTCATACCTTAGAGCGCTTTTCAATTGAGTGTCGTAAAACCAAAACCAAAGCAATTACTCTGACCAATCACAACAATCGCAAACAACGCAATGAGCCAATCAGAATGCGAAGCAATTACATGAAGCCGGCGCAAAGGGCGGGAAAATACGCGTGTGCAAGTCGCGATTGGTTTTGGTTTTGCTTCTCATTGGTTGAGAAAGTGGCGCGCGTTTTCTTGGCCAATCACAGAGCGAAGCAATGCAAAACCAAAGTAAAACCAGAATTACTTTCGACACTCAATTGAAAACCGCTCTAATGTGCATGTATGAATTTATGTGGCCCCTGCCCCCTTTTCCCTGCATAAAAAATCAGTGACACTCTCCCTATTTGCACCACTGCCTTCACCCTTTAAATAAGGAATATGTTTGTTAATGACACAGAGTAACTTGTGTTGAAAAAGTAATTTCAAAAGTAATTTCGAGTTTTAACTCGAGAGGAAAAAACTCAGTATAATGATATGCTTCTTATTGTTACCACAAGAAAAATGTAGTAAATGCATAGTCAATCCAAAAAATCGTGAAAAATCAAGAGGTCCTTTTTCTTGTGAACTGTCTCTAAACTTCGTGGTTTATGACAAAATACAAATGAAATTCAAATGGGCAAATTCTCCAGAAATTCCCAAAAACGATAAACAGATCATAATTAAAAGACCTTGTAACTTTTAACATGCAACTTCTTATTTTATTGTTTCAGCTGGAAAAATATGGGAAGAAACAAAGAAATGAACTTTAGAGATAAAGCCAGAACCATATTGAAACCAGAAATGAACCTCAAATGTATAATGCTAGGGGGAAAAAAAACACTCAGTTCCATCAAAATGAAAAAGTGGAAACTCTCAGGGTAGTACCTGTCTGGCTTTCAGGCATCAAAATGCTCTATACATGACATTGATAATTATTAGTATTTTGTGAAACTGGCCTGGGTGACACTTGCCAGTTTCATTCATTTGGTGAAGGAAGAAAAATTAACCTGATAGGTTTCAAAATGTACTTTCAAGTGAATTGTCAGCCTGCATAAAGAAGCACTATTTGTCTATAACACTGGTTTCAAAAATTGACAAGTCAGGTGCAAATTAATTTAAAGCGCACCTAATCGCAAAATATTGTTTTTGCTTAAAGTGCCTATGAAGTAAAAAATTAAGGTTGCTTATTGAAAAGGCCCTTAAAAGTGAGTACGAATGGCACATTCTTTTTTGAAAGATCTTCTTTCATTCCCGAGATACTCAAGTTTTTGCTTAAAAATTGATGACGTCACAAATGGTTTAGGAAGAATATACATCACAAAATCTCTGGAAATATTTAAGTGATACCATTCCAACTTTGCACCAGTAATGTACATCAGGTAAGACAAAAAATTATACCCCCTATGATGTTGCCATGACAACAGCCTAGGTTCCAGGCCTTGCTTGCCAAGAACCATAATTATATCCCCATTTTTTTTACCAGATGAGGAGTGACGGATGGTCACACTTAAAACACACGTGATGCCCGAGGTACCTTACGTCCACTGACTAGCTCATTGTAAGTGAACAATGCTTGATCAACACAAAAACTGCGAAAGTGAATCTCACATGAAATAAACTGGGAAGTCGAACTGTTGCCATGGGAACAGCACAGTGGGGGGTCATTTTGTATCTTACCTCACACACATTACTGGTGCCAAGTTTGAATGGCATCACTCAAATATTTCCAGAGGTATCCTTCATTTTGTGATGTATATTTTTCCTTAAGGTGATTCCTTAGTATTGCTTGCGCATCCCTACTGCGCACGATTTCCGAATCATTAGCGCGCGCACATGAGCACGTGTACATACGTAACGTAAGAGATTTCCCTTGACCTAAGCACGACAGCGAAATAAATGCTCGTTTTCTCTTAAACGAGCACGGTGACCTATATCTTTTATTTCATAATTTCAATGAGAACGGTATCCTCAATAACTGAGAAAAAAAATTGCAGAAATCTATGGCTACTTTTTTGGCAAATGAAGTAAATTCTACAGAGGGAGACAAAACAGACCCAACAGCGCATGTCCAAATTATGTTTCCTTTAAAGGATAAAAATATACAGGGTATAACATCTTTTCTGGGACGTAGATGAATAAACAATCAAAGAAAGTCAAACTCTATCTGACATAACGCGCTGCATTTGCGCACGGAGATTACCAAAAGTCACCTAAATAACAATATTTGTCAGCATAGTGGCATGAAAACGAGCACGGTGACCCCCTCTGTTTTATTACCTTTTTAATATCTCCTTGTCCTGTAACAACAGCATGCCAAGTTTCATTGCAAATCTATGGCGGATTCTTTTACTAGGGAATCACCTTAACCATTTGTGACGTCATCAATTTTTAAGCAAAAACTTGAATATCTTGGGAATGAAAGAAGATCTTTCAAAAAAGAAAGTGCCATTCTTACGCACTTATAAAGGCCTTTCAAATAAGCAAACATCATTTTTTACTTCATAGGCACTTTAAAGATATCTTTGCACCTGTCCGAAATATATTGTGCCATTTGGCGCCCATTTCAACCAAATATTGAATTTTTTTTGGATGTAAAAGTTACGAAATCTAGCCATCATCTGTCGCAGGACCGAGCTTGAAAGGGCATGGGTCTATTCCTTACTTGACATCACGAACTGATTTGCATTGCATTTAGTCTTTGTAAAAATGCATGCAAAGCAGTTTGTGACATCATGTAAGGAATAGACCCATGCCCCTTATTACTACTTGGTCATGGGACAGATGACTCGTAACTTTTTAAATAGCCTAAAATAGTGAAGATTTGGTTTAAAAAAGTGCAAAAAGGCTCAATGTGTTTCAAACAGATGCAAAGATACTACCATTTTCGAGCTACCATGAATGGCAAACTTTTTTCTGCGTCATGGGATCTGTCAAAATTTGACATATTCACTGTAAAAAACGTGACAGTTTGTCTAGACAAACTTGAATGTTTTGAGGGTGTAACAACATGGAAAAAAGTTTGCCGTTCACGGTAGCTCAAAAATGATACGGTATATTTAAGCAAAAAAAAAAAAAGATATTTTGGGGTGAGGTGCACTTTAAACTTTGGAGTTTCAGAATCTTTCACACTATTTTTATTTTGTTGTTAATATTAATTTTGAACTCACAAGAAGGATGACAGCAATAGAATAGTAAAGCAGATTGTAAATGAATTAAATTTGTTGCCAAATTTTAGTATTCATTATACAGTGTATAATATAACAATATGCTATGCCAAAAAAGTACAATGAATATTACACTGTATGACATAATTTTTGTCTTGTAGAAAATAATGTGAATGGGAGACTTTTCTTTTCCCTGAGGAGAGCAGACTTCCTGGAACTGTTTCCAGATTTTTTGACAAGAAAGAAAGTGGCTGATTTCATAGAAGACGTGGTACTTAAATTTGCACTGTTGTGTTTATAACTACTACATCTACATTATCATACATGCATGTATAGAAAATTCATAGGATGAAAGTGTAGGAGGAAAACAGCCAAGCCAAAGGGGGGTCCTCAATCAATTCAATCACATGGAAATATGTAGCCATTCCAAACGTCACAAATAATACCCAGCATTTTTCCTCTTTTCCTTATAAATCTAGGCAATCATGTTTACAATTCACAAATATATAAAAGCTTCACAGGAAAACTGATAGCATGAATCACTTCGCAAAAAAGTATAGGGCTGACACCCTCTTGGAAGATCAAATACTTCAAAAGAGTAAAGAGTAATATGCACTTCTGAGAAAAAACATGTCTATCGCCTCTCTACCCTTACACATCCAAGAAGTGACCATGCATACATTTATTTGCTGGCTAGTCTGGAGGATTTGGTGTTATATCCAAACCATACATGTATTCCCTAGTTGAAAATTTTCCTAATTCTGATGATGTGATGGTTCGACAGTTAATCTATAAGGAATATTTAGTACATTATATCTGATCACTCCTGGGAGTCAAAGGGTTAAGGAGTATAACAATACAATAAATATTATTATTTACATGTACCTGTGATAATGTGCAGTCCTTGTGTAACAGAATTCACAGTTATTAATTCCTACAATGTAACATATGGAAAAAGTAAACTTTACTTCTTAATACAACAAATATAATATAAAAGACAACACCTGAGTTGGATTACTGAACAGAAAGAAATTCTGCAGGAATGTAAGATTTTGTTTGTTTACAGAAAAATGGAGAACTCATAACATAGACTTGGATGCTTGCAGAACTAGCAAGGTAAAAAAGTATTTGAAAACCTTACATGTATGCTCACAAAATACTTGATGTTTCACTTATAAATAAGCTAGTAGCTCATCAAAGAGGAGGCAGTACAAGGTGAACTCAAAACTGTCAATCTATTACAGAAAACTACTGAAATATTGTCTGAAGCCACAAGTGGTCTGTACATGTTTTCCAACCAAACCAACAAGGTAAAAAGAACTTTGACAACCATCATATTGTTGAGTATATTAAGGAATTTGTATATTTGTACAAGAACAATCACACATTCACAAAAAAATTCTAAAAGGTAACATGAAAAAAGCAATCGTTATACAAATTTTACTTCTGAAAAGCTACAAATTAATTAAAAGACAACACCAGAGTTGGATTAGTGCATGGACAAAAACAACTAATCTTTGAGAATCTGAGATTTTGTTTGCTTACAGAAAAGTGGAGATAAGGAGACATTAGTCTTGGAAACTTGCCAAACTAGCAAGGTACTTTATAATCTTAATTACATGTATGTGCACAAAATGCTTCATGTTATTCATATAATACTACCTGAGAAATATATATTAAGTATAGTAGTGCCTCCTAAAGGAGATGATACAGGGATTCTTCTTCAAGCAAAGACAATTTTCCAAAATTATCATGAAATATAATGAGCAATTAAGCAAAATTAAAGGTATTAATGACCCCAATTACAGTAACTTTTTCAGCCTACATGTATAAAAAGAAGGAAATATTCATGGCTTCTCTGGAATTTTAAAACAAAGAGTAATTAATCAGACTTCTTAACTCCAACCAGCACAATACTGGAGAAGGGATTTGCAGCACTGACTGATCATCCTATTTAATATACAAGATCATGAAAGAGTACCGGGCACTGAATGCACTTCATATGTAATACACTTTAATCTGTTAAGGTGATACCTACATGACTGTTTCATCGACAGGAATACATATTTGCCCACTCTGAAGAATCCTTTGATTTTGACTTATGGAGACAGGAACAAATCAGAATTTGCCGGGAGATTCAATTAAGCGAGTGCAGTGAAAAGGGATTTTGTGATGAATCTTACGATAGTGATGAAACATATGATAGTGATGAAACGTATGATAGTGATGAAACATATGACCCAGAAATCGAGGTATCAAATAAAAATGATTTGCCATCATTCATATTCAGTGACATTTCAGTTACAGGGAAGATAATAGCTATTGCTTTCCATCTAAGCTATAATATATTTTATAGGTTGAAAAGCAATATTTTCCCTACCAAGTAAGAGTTAAACCATAGAACAAAAACATACTCATTTAACTTACTAGAAACTCTTCAAGTTACAGGCAGCCCAAGCTCCCGACGAATGTGTCACTCTTGCATTATTGCATAACTGTGTATTCATGGTGGTGTTGTTTTACAATGGATTGAATTATGAACACTGATTTCTATGGGAAGACAACAGATTCGTTTTAAAACATTAAAATTGTCGTCTTTTGCCAATACCCTGCAAATTTCCCTGCTGTTCCAGTTTCTCCCTAGAATCAAAGAAGAGATATTTTACCTTTCAGTGAAATCCTGGCTCAATTACTGACCCATTACATTTGCAAAAGCACACTGTTATCCAATCAGCCACGCTGCTGAAATTTCAAAACCACCGCAGTGGCCCGAGAGCCATGGACACACTAATAACATTCAAATTACAAAAGCAAACCTGTGTTGGCTGTATGAACAGTCATCTGAGTGTGTCTGTGGTGACATGCTTGGGCTGCAGTGGTTTCGAAATTTCAGCAGCATCACTCACTCGATCATGATGCCAGGCTGTAATTGAGCCCGGATTTCACTGAGAGAAAGGCTCATATCTTTTCTTTGATTCTACGGAGGAACTGGAGCAGCAGGGAAAGTTTTTGTGGGTTTTTTCACTTTGAATGGCCGGTATCCAGGACAGCAGACGTTCAACCTTGCTCTCTTCTTAGTAGTGGATGCTAACTTGCCAAAATTGGTTCAATGATATGGAATACGACAAAGCAACAAGTTCAGTCATATCTATTGGCAAAAGATGATAATTTCAACCACTAATAAAACAAATCTGTTGTCTTCCCATTCAAATTAGTCTTCATGATTGAAACCATTGCAACACAACACCACCATGAATACTTAGTTATGCAATAACACAAGAGTCACATTCATCAGGAACTTGAGCTTGGGCCGCCTGTGTTCAAGTTTATCAAATTACGTTGTTTCCTCCTACAGAAGAAGATAGTTCCCATACCCTTTAGACACCAAAACAAGTTAAGGGTAGACAGCAAAACAGCTACACCACAACTGTCAAATATATTTAAACCTACAGTGTATTTCACTTCAAGGATGGTAAAATGCCATAGGTATAAAGATTGCCTAAGAAGTGCTCAGCTAGCGAAGAAGCAACCCTTTAAAGGAAACTTTGAACCAAATTTTTCCACAACTTTAAGCAATGCCTTTTATTAATTCAAACATGGCCATGGGTTTTCTTGTAATAGAGTACAAGCCACTCTTTCCCACAGTGAATCAGCACCGTGGCAGGAGATGATTGCGTCCCAATTGATATCAACTCCTTTTTTACCCGCTCAGCCCACGAATGGTTGACCACAACACTGGGAACTATGTGCCCTACTCTTTTCGATAAGTGTGTGGGTTCTTTAATGTCCCCTGCTAACCATGAAACACTGAAGATGCAGGAGACGGGGCTTAACATTTATAGTTCTTATCCAAAAGGACTTGAACATCTAATCATTTGCGGATATAATTACAAAGGCAGCTCATTCTCCTCAGTTATTGTCTTGGTCCGGTCTGGTGCTCCAACCAACATCCAACCTCCCGCACAGCAGACTAGTGCTTTACCAACTGAGCTACGTAACCAGGCAGCGGTCTGTTATTAGCAAGCAAACAAGATTTGAGATTGAAAAAGAAAATTTAGCGACAAAAGAAAACTGGGGCAAAAAGGGGCATGTAAAAGTGGCACTACAGAAAAAGTCGGGGAGTTAGACCTATGGGTGGGTTAGTTGTGTTTGCAAATCCCAATAACACCTTGTCAATTTGAAGGGAGATCAGAAAACAGCACATGGGAGATCTTGCAATACATATCAGACAGGCATATTAATTATCATTTAAAAATATGATCAATTAATAAAGAAAGGTGTTGAACATTTCTCAAGTGTGCGGGACAAAGGAAAAATCACAGTCCCCCATGAGGAGTCTGACTTTTTCTTTGTCCCACCCTGATCCTGGCATCTTTTTTTAAATACAATTAATAAATTGTTGCATGTTCCCCATTTGTACCATGTAAAATAGTGTAGAAAAACCTGCTTGTGTTTTTGATACAAAATTATTTGTTTCCATGCATTTCAGGAACAACAAATTGATGATGCTGGGAGTGAGGTGATGTGTTCATATTTTTCTTGTGAACATGATTTGCATCTTAAGGGATACACATTGCCTTTTCTGGCACAATTATCATTGGTTTAAAAGGGCAACTGTCATCCCATCACACTAACCCACCACTTTAAGGCAACTATTAATACCAAAAACATATAAGGAGGTCAACCTTTGATTGATTTCACCGAGAACACCTTTACTTAGCTTCATGAAGACCTTTACATATAAGTGAACAAGAGGACTTTTATGTACCCATTTAGGTTAAAACAAAAGAAAGAGCTATTTTTGAGATATTCCATCATTTATTGAAAGGTTCGATTTGCATGTGACACTACAGGGGGGGGGGGGGGCGGCACAAATTGTGTGACTCTCAGTATTTTGAATTTAGAGGAAATGTATGGGAGTATCGCAAAGGTTAATATTATCATTTGTGATAATATACTGCAGTTAACATTTACATATAAATATAACATAAGATAAACGTCTTCTCACCTGAAATGTTGTGTATTCTTGTAGCATTCTTGTAGCCAAAAATGGTGAATCCTAGTGATTTCAAGGGTTTTGTGTAGGACATTTCCTTGATTGTACAGTAACGACACAGCGCGGCAGAAAGCAGATTTTCAGAATTTTGGGCCAGTCCAGTGCTAAGCTGATTTTCACCAGCAAATTTCCATTGCACAGCTTCCAAAGCGAAGAACAGGCAAGTTAAAAGCTAGAGGTTTCTTTTCATGCCATTATATCTAAAATCCGTCCAAAACTCAACACCGTAGACCTCAAATGATATCGAGGAATCCAGCAATGAAAGCTTGATAGAGTCGTAGCTGGATTTTCATTCTCATGCTGTTTGGATGATAACAAACAATGCCAGTTTCATAAATTAGTCCCACGGAAGGGAAAATAGGGACAAAAAAACAGCAGTGAACTTTATACAGTCTGTACTAACCAGCCCGGGTGAAGCAAATTGCACAAGAGAGATGCCAAGTGCTTTGTTCATAATTTAATGCGTGAAAGGGCACCATTTGGAATGAAGCAAATGGAGTGACTGGTACAGCTGGTACACAAACATCCACCTTTGGCTCCATCGAGCTTCGATTGCTGGTTTTCTCTATATTATTTTAGATCTAGGGCATTGAGTTTTTAAGGGATTTGAAATATAATGGTATGAGAAGAAAACTCTGGCTTTTGGCTTGTCGTCTGATGCATGGTTTCGAAGCTGTATGGTGGGAAGTTGCTGGCAAAAATCAAAGCTGGACAGGTCCAAAATCCTGAAATCCTGCTTTTCCGCCCTTGTCTATCCATTATCTGCTTAGGTTAACGTCCTCCGCAAAACCCTTCAAAGCGTTAAAATTCACCGTTTTCAGCTACAGGAATGATGATACACAGCATTCCAAGAAAAACAAGAGGCTACAAATAGCCTAAACTCGGGCTTGCAAAAAACAGTATTGTATCCCTAACTGGAAGTCTGTCTTTCTTACATCGGACGCATTGTGTTTAGCTTGTGTTGGAGTCTATTTCTTTAGACCCCTATCAACATATATTCCTCTAAAATACAGCTCAACCATTGAGAACAATAATTATAACACTTGTAAAAAATATTTCTAAAAGAACAAGAAAAAGAGAAACAGAAAAAATAAAGCCCGTGATATATACCACTAAAAGACATCGAACCCGGTTTAGCTGCGTCACAGGCAGGAACAATGACCTTTAGGCCACAGAGGTTTATCATTATTAAAAAAATAAGCACACTTGTTTTCGCTTCGATGGATAATTGTTTGAGAAAGGAAACGCTTATCGAACGATGTAGGATTTTTTCGCATAAATGTGAATGGAGTCTCGGTGAAATGTGAGTAGAAAATTAATTAGCAGAGTGGAACTGTTTACAAATACGTCAATCCAGGGTCATTTGAAACACAAGAAAGGAGCGTTTCTGGACAGTTTCAAGCCGCTAGTGCATTTGTAAAAACTAATCGCTTATCATTCAAAAATTAAAGTCCAGAAATTGAGATATTGTGGGAAAATAGTAAATTAACTACCTGTCAAAGTCTCAGGGGTGTGTGATATCCCGTACTTGAGTTATTCAACAAAATGTACATCTCAATGGAGCGGATACGGGGAACACGGCAGTCCATCTGGAGTTAAATTTTGGTCATGTTAAAAGCTTTCTTCTCGCTGTTGAACTTGCAAACATTCATTAACATATTAGTTGTTCAGACTTCAAAGACACAAGGTGAATCGACGTTTTCCGATACGTGACAACAGGCATCATTCTTGCTGTTGATATGAGATTTACATTTCCGAATCACTCGGCCGTGAAAGGTCAAACTCCCTTTGTCTGTAGTCTCTAATTTTTGGCACTCCCCTCGCGTCGCATCTCCTTGCAACTTCGCGCGCGCACGTGTCTTTCACCCGCCCCACAATCCATCGCCAAAATTAGAGACTACTCGCAGTCTATTGAAGCAGACACGAGGAAACACGGCACTCCATCTGGAGTTAAGTTTACTCATGTTAAAAGCTTTCTTTTCGCCATTGAACTTGCAATCATTCGCATAGACTCTTCTCTTAACATATTGTTTGTTCAGACTTCAAAAGACACAAGGTGAATCGACATTTTCCGATACGTGACAACAGGCATCACTCTGTTAAAAATAGTTAGCGCTTGCGCAGAAACGCCAGAAGTGCACTTTGTGGATGATACTCGACGAAAAAGAAGAACCATCGGTAATCTTAGACCCGGGCAACGCGCGAGACGCACGCAGCCCGAATAATTATGTCATTTTGATCTCACATGTAAATGCATGTATTACCGTAACTGTAGTATATTGCGATAATATGAACCTCTTCAATATACCTACAATATTATTCAAAATACCAACGGTCACAAAGTTGGTGTGGGTCCCATGTGGTGACACTCAGTTCACAGGTGTAGCAATCTCATACCCAGAGTCCTCCAGCTCTTTGGCTAGTGGATGATTGCCAGCGAGGAGAGACTCTCACAGGGGAGCTAGAATTTTATTATATATTTTTTAATTTTTTGCAACAACTTGCACTGTTTTACCACTGGCCAAAGAGCCTGAGGACTCTGGGTTTGAGACTGCAGGTGTAGAGAAACCTTTGATAAAAGTTTGTTTCTATATTACATTTTTAGGATGAGATGAGTTGCTCAATTTTACAGCCACGGACACCAAATTGGAAATTCAATGTTCCGAAAGAGTTGGCACAGGCAAAAACCAGACCTGATGAACGCATTGTTAACAAGTTTATCAGGGACTGTGTTTCTTGTCTGCAGGGCTACCATGGTTCGCAGACCATTTCAACTTCAGACTGTATTTTGGCAGCAAAGACAATTGTAAACAAGGTGGAGGTCTTGAAAGACCCAAGGCCACCAAGCTTTCCTTCAGAAAGAGAATTCCCATATTGGGTAAATAAATATTGGGGACAATATGTCCTTTCTAATTAACTATGTATGTGTTCAATTGTAATTGAATGGTCAGTAATATTAAAATAATCATTTTTACCATCCGACAATCTTGAACTATTATATTCTATGCATGTATACATTTGATGTCTAACAATAACATTGTATTTGCTTTTTCTTGGCAGGGAGGTGTGTTGCACATGATAAGAAAACGCATTTACAATACAACATATTACACGCGAAAGACCGACATGAAAACAGCAAAAGCAAAATGCACAAAGACAGTAGCGGAGCCTGGATATTCTGAATACGACAAACTACTCACAGAACTTGTAAAGGAGAGTAAAAAAAGAAGTCCAAATCTGAAATCCATAAAAGATCTCCAGTTGTTGACTTTCAAAAAAAGGCGAGACACAGTGCTCAACATGGTAGATGTCGATGATCTGGTTAAAGAGGTGCTCAAGACTTGGCCATTCTTGAACAAACAGCAGATGGTAAGTGTACAACTACTGGAAGAGCTCCAAGCATATGATTGTTTTTGAAATCCTAATAATAACTGTTATATCCTTTGTCTTGGATAAATAGTAACCTTCGATTCATCTAAAATATACGACTACGAGCCATTTATTCTCTTTTTTAAAGGGTATTAATGTCAGTTGACACAGTTCTGAGCCAAAAATACAAGGTTTCATCAGGATTAACATACAATGATAATAATTATTATGTCATATGTATACCACTCAGACCTGTCATTCCCCCAGCAATGAAAAAACTGGAGATGGGCTCCAAAAAACAAAACAAAACATGATATTGAGCAAAAAACCTGGATATTTTGCTAAAAGGTAGCCTCGCTTATTACTTTAATCTATATGTAGCTGGAGGTTAATTTTTAGCACTGCTGCACAACTGTGGAGTTAAAAACTGTAACTTTCTGGTTTGGATTCATGTGAACTTCCAGCTGAATAGGTGGCATCTTCATCCACATCAACTGTATTTCCAAGTTGATGGATCAAATTCTCTCACGCACGAAAGCATGGTGGGAAGGCAAAGCTAGCTAGTCTTGTACTATCCATATCCTGGTTACCTAATGAGATTGAACCAATTTGCTCATTGGAAGGAGAAATGAAAAAATAATGGTCCATGCGCTTTAGACTTAGAATGAAATTAAAAACTTCATTTCATAATTAATGTCAGTCCAGGGTTTTTCAGGAAAACCAGGAGATTTCAGTTCTTCGTCTGGAGACCATGAGAAAGACAAATAACCGGTGAAACCAGCTGGAGGAATGGCAGGTCTGAATCATTCAAATTGAAGAATAAACAGACTCAATATTAAGTATCCTAGCTGTTGTGTCAGAATTCACAACTAACCCTTCTCACATCTTTTGAGTTCAAACAATGACTTAATTTTCCAACTTTGCAATACACATTCAATTAACAGATTATAAATGAGCTGGAGCTCTACAGCAATTCTGAAATACCTATCTGGAGACAGAGATGGGAAGAAACAAAACCCAAAATACAAGCGGAATTTATCAAGGACAATGATGATCTTGATCAAGGTTAGCCACAATGCCTAAATTAAGAAGTAACAAATGCAGTATAACCTCAGAATCTGGACAGCGCAGCACAGTGTACAATGAAGTGACAACGAGTGGATTTGTTTTGGTTCAACTTTATCCTTGGTTTAAATATCATTCTTCTTCGTTTCCAACTCATTATCATATGGTAATAAACCAAAAACACCAAGGAAAACCAAATTTTAACCAACGATAAAATTGAACAAGTTTGACAGCTTCATTTTGCCCAACCATTAATTAGATGATGCTTACACCATCTATTTTCTTGAAGACAACAAAACCTAGCTGAATCGCAAAGAAATTTTCAAACTTCACAAAATCCGAAAAGGGCAATGTGTCACGTTTACTTCATGATGGGAATGAACTAGCGATCGAACATTAAGCTTAATTGTGTTTACACGCATTTGGATGCAGAGCACAACGTCTGCGCCAATTAGTGAAGTATAGGTAAGTCGATGACGCGATTCGTAACACAACTGAAGCTTTAATTAAACTTGTATGACAGTAACAGAACAGGCGAGCTTACAAACACGAGTCGAACACACGAGAGACAAGACCGCGCACGCCTATAAGTAACGTACCGCTGTCCGGTACTGGCGTGACTTCCTTTTCTTCTACCCTCAGACTATGTATTAAGGTGACGAGTTCCTTGGGTACATGGCGAATATCAAGTTAGAGCCAAATAAGTAACAGTACCTGATATAAAACTTATAAAGAAAAGTGATCGAGTTCTTCAAACCAACGGGTTGTATGGTTGGAGTCCATAACTCAGAGTCAAAAGCTTAGAGATTATAGTGTCCACAACTCAATCAGAGTCCATGACAAAGTCATCATATCGTGCGGGACGACGTCGCACGCGTGTGGATCTGCGAGGCGCGGAAAAGGTATCAGAGTCATTGCCTGTGGTGGGGGAGTCTAAAACTGGATCAGGGGCATTGTCTTCGCAGGGCTCGTATTCATCGGCAGGAAGGTAGACATCAGGAACTTCTTGAGTGGCAGGTGTCGATATTGCACTTGGTATGGCGGGTGGAGATGGAGGGGAAAGTACTGGCTGTACTGGAAGGGTTTCGTCGGATGAGGAGTCAGGATCACTGCTGACTGCTGACGGACGGAGGACTGTTACTTCGGATGGGACCCTGTAGCAATCAGATGTCTTTACGCGGTAAGAGGTGCTTCGAAGTTGAGAGCCAACAAACTTTCTGATGTTGCAGAAAGAGCCAGTTACCTCTACGACTAAATAGCGATCGCGAGCTCTTGTCTTGTTGCGATCGGAGAAAAGGTAGACTAAATCACCGAGGACGATGCGATTAGCTGGGCGGCGCCTCGCGATGGGGGCCTTTGCCTTCTCGCTGTGGGTGTGGTTGGCGATACGTTGTTCGTTCTGCTTAACGATGATGCTTTGGTCCTGCAGTGGTATTTGTTGGTTCGAGAATTGATCTCGCTGTGTCCACATCTCTCTAGAGGAAAGGCCATGTGAGCGGATGCGCGCGTTGAGGTTGGCTGTGGCTACGGCTAGTGTCACAAGGGAGACGGGGCCTCCTAGGGGGTTGTGTCGGAGTAACTCGTTTTCGATCTCTTGGACCGCTCTCTCGGCCACAGGATTCTTGTTGCGATTCTTGGCGTTTCCGAGCTCTATTGTGATTCTGTGATGCTTTAGTTGTTGATCCTCTGTTAGTGCCTTGAATCCTGGGGCAGGATCAGTGCGTATGATGGCTGGTGGTCCATCTAGTGGACGCATATGGACACATAGGCGGATAATGGCGTCACGTAGGGTGTGGTGTCGCTCATCCTCTAACAGAGTCGTGGCTGTGAAAGAAGTCACACATTCACGTAGCACGAGGACGAGCTGTCTTGAACGTTTGATAACGTCAGCGGCGAACGAAACGCCAACGGCATCCGGTGGAAGGGAGGTTGACTGCTCCTCGCGTGCGTTCGGGGTCTGACGTAAGGCAGCACACTGGTGGCAAGCTTGAGTCACTTGGTCGATGGCCTTGTCTATATCCAGGGCATAGAGATAGCGCTTTGTGACAGCCTTGAGTTGATTACTGGATGGGTGGCTAAGCTGGATGTGTAACGCGGTTAAGAGTCCCTCTAGTACCTGCCGGGGGACAACGATGCATTCACGGGTGGGAGCGAGAGGCTCGTTACGCTTCACAACGAGTAAGCCGTCCTTGGCAATGGTGGCCAAATTGAGGTACCTTTTAACGTCCCTCATGTTGGTAAGCTTCTTCGAAGGACGTGTTCCCTGTTGAAGATGTGCGCGTGTGCGTCGTAAATCGGGACATTCCGCCTGTGTGGCCAACCAGGCAGTGCGACTGGTGAACGGGAGATGCCTATTGCCACTGAGTATGTCTTGGACTGACGTGTATCTGATAACAGAATCCTGGGTGAGTCGTGTGAAGGCGCAGATCTGGCAGGCCTCATCCTCACACGGGGCTGCATTGCGACTGGCGAAATCTGAAGGTAGTATTGCAGAGCCAGATACGTGTCGTACAGAAGCCTGGTAACGGCTCACGGTAGACAGAAAAGTAGATACACGGGGGCTTGCTGAGAATTCTCCTCTGCAAAGTTTTTCATACGCCTGTACGCAAGGTTTGCTGTCGGTCAATATGCAGGCCTTATGATGGGACTGTATCAGGTATGGGCTGAAGTGTTTGGTGGCAACGGCGATTGCTAGAGCCTCCACCTCACATGGTAACCACGTTAATTGTGAGCCTCGCAGTTTGGCGCTAAAAAAACCTGCCAGGCGTAACTTGTCATCACGGGTGATGTACAGGGTGGCACCTATGCCGGGTTTGCGAAGTGCTCCGTCTGTTACGATCCACAGTTGATCACTCGGGATGGGAAGTGAGATGGTGTGAGCAGTGGAAAGGGCTGCCTGGGCCTTGTGGAATGAAGCACGGAGGTCGTCTGTCCACTGAATCCTCTCTTTAGATTCACGGCCAGCGACGGTGTCGTCAAGTTTTGCAAGGAGAGTAGAGCACCCTGGGATGACGCGGGAGAGCACCTTGAAAGCTCCGATGAATGATCTCATTCGGGTAACAGTGTCAGGTTCAGGACACGAGGCAAGAGCGGCGATGCGGTGCGGGCTGGCACTTAAAGTGCCAGAGTTCCAAACCCAGCCTAGTATCGTTGTGGACTGAGGGTTGATGATTGTTTTGGAGGCGGAGAGGCGAAGATCGCACTTGTGCAGAGCCTGTAGAACTTTCTTCCAGTTGCGTAGGAGTTCACCTGGGGAGTTTCCGCCACAATACAGGTCGTCCGCGATTTTGGCTACGATGCCTTCCTTTAATAGGTCACCGAGCACTCGGCTCATGAGTTCTTCGAGGGCCGTCTCGGAGCCTGGCATGCCCATGGCAGACCGCGCATATACTCGTATGCCCCGGAATGGTGTGGCAACGCCACAATATTTCATGGAGTTGCGTGAGAGAGGAATCTGGTAGAATGCGCTAGTCAAGTCTGTTGCTATGATGTACTTCCACTGTGCAATAAGACGTAATGTGGAGTCCACATCAGGCATAAGGGATGGCTGGGGCTTGCTGAAGCGCCCAACCTCGGCGAATGCGGTGACTAAGCGGTACCCTCCGCTGGGTTTCTTGATGAGGAAGGACGGGTTTAAGTACTCGACTGGGATGTTGATGTCTTCGGGTCGTTTAAAGACGCCCAATGCTTCGAGTTCGTCAAACTTTTGTTGGAGTTCCAGTAGTTGGTGGCGGGCATACTGGGGCAGCCTGCCTTTCCGTTGGGGGGTTCCACAGGACCCATGTTAACTCTGGCTTCGAACGGACCTTCTGCGCCATTGTAGCCTTTGATGTTTGGGTCAAGATGTGGTCGTATTCATCCAAGAGTGATGTAAACTTGGCTCTGAAATCATGAGGGAGTAGGTTGTCTGGGTCAAGGCTCACGTTTGTAGAGTGTTTTGTGCTGGTCTGATGAACAGGTGGCCTGGGTGGTGGCGAGACAGGTGGCTGTACGTTGTTGCTATGGGCTTCGGGTGTGTAGACAGCATGTACTTGACAGAAGTGTTCATTCCGTTTGAGGAAGTGAGGCTCAGGAGTTAAGTTGGGGATGCGTATTTTTCCCGCGACGCTGGAGACTATGGTTGGTTGTGGCCACAATTGGGAAGCTGTTAGCTTTCTTACGCTGGGGGCATCAGTCCGCGGTTCCAAAGCATACACGGAGTCAGGGGGTGCTTCGCTTGGCAATTGGACTTCTAGAAACTCTCCAGGCCAGACGGTCGTAGACGTGGGCGGAGAGCGTAGCACAATGGCACGGCGTGCAGCGGAGTTGACCGTTACCGGTTGCTGGGACCCATAGTTGTGGATAGTTCCGTCACCAAGGGTTATTTGGCGCTTGGCAGGACGTACTGCAATATCATTAGACTCCATGAAGGGGGTTCCTGCCAGGACGTCTACATCAAGATTTTCCACGACAAGGCCTTCGAAGGTAAATGTATGGCCTTCGCGGGTAAAAGGGAGGCGTGTCTCACCGACAACATGCAGAGGGGATGAGCCATCTGCTTGGTGGACGGATTGCGAACTGGGCGTCACCAGGCAGCCAAGACGTTGGACGACGGTGTGACGAATCATGTTTCCTGTGGCGCCACTGTCGATGGTTACGCGCACTGGGTGGTGTGCATAGAACATGTCCAAGTATGGTGACTGGCGAGTCTGTATGCGGAAGACATGGGTGCTTAGGCCTGATCCGGTGTCGTCAATGTCACTGACTGATTCATCTACATAGGTTCTGGTGTCAGGTTCAGAGGGATCATCTAGGATGTCGGCGATTTGTCTGGCTTTGGCTATCTACTTGCGATCCTGTTCTGGGAGGAAACTACATTCACTCAGGAAGTGGGCGTGATTGGGACGGCCGGCTTGCTTGTAGAGCGGGCAGGACCTGGCTGGACGGTTGGGTCGTGTGCTCGCCTTGTGTGGAGTTCTGCTGCTAGTAGGTTTATGGTAATTACTAACAGCGGTACGCATAATCTTGGCGTCGTCAGCTGTGCGTATTTCGTCGAGCAAGGAGGTGAGGGCCTGAGATATTTCTGGTTTTATCGAGGCTAGAGTTCGTGATCTTAGTTCTGTTCCGTATCTTTGTTTGACGAGCTTGGGTAACTCAGGATGTATCAGTTTAAGCCAGGTCAGGATAATGAAATTTTCTAAGGTGGGAGTGAGTTCCTCGTCTTCGGTGGCCACTTCACCATGGTGGGACAGGCTATTGGCACGAAGTAGGGTGTCCTCAACAAAGGCCATTAGTCGTTGGAAGAGGTCTTCTGGGCGCTCGTCAGCTTCTAAATGCAAATTGGCGAAATCCAGAAAGTGAGCCCCCGTAATCTGGAAGCCAAAATGTGCGCGTATCATGTTCCAAACAGACTGGATAGAGGTCGAATTCTTCACTAAGGTATTTCGGGATATTACCGGACAATAATTGGCTATTTGCCCGAGCATGAGTTCCAGGAAATTGACTTTCTGTCGGGCAGTTCGGCGTTTGGAGAGTGGTACTGTTTCGCCATCGTCGGTGAGGCCGCGTAGGGGCTGGGTCTTAGTCTTCTTTCCCCATGTGGTGCCATCGGCGAGAAATGGAGCGAAATTGCTGTCGAGTGACAAGGTGTAAACCAGGTTTTGTCTCCAATTCTCGAAGCTGTTTATAGACTCGTTCTTCGAGAGACTCCACTGCTTCGGGGCTCGTGGAGAAGAAGCCATGACTGTTGTTGTGTATTGGGTTTACCAGAGAATCGAGCTTGAACGACGAAAAATGTTCGACGTATCGACGTACCTGGGTTAGGAATGAGTAGCTTTTCCTTGTATTTGGACGTCGATTTCTTGACGTAGGTTCGAGGAAGCTGCCACCACGCCAATTAGTGAAGTATAGGTAAGTCGATGACGCGATTCGTAACACAACTGAAGCTTTAATTAAACTTGTATGACAGTAACAGAACAGGCGAGCTTACAAACACGAGTCGAACACACGAGAGACAAGACCGCGCACGCCTATAAGTAACGTACCGCTGTCCGGTACTGGCGCTGATATTAACATATTATTTCTGTTTTCCTTGCTCCGTCTAGATGCCGAGGACGGCAACATATTAAGCAACATCCACAAGGCTTTTGAAAACGATGCGATCATTTACTTCATAAAGGTACAGTTGTACTTAAGTTTAATGTATGTAAGCTTATATTTTAAAAATTTTGGTCATTTGCTCGATTCGCTTGTGTTCTCCTTCGTGCACTACACAATTTGAGACAAGATATGACAACTTTCTGTGAACTCTACTAAGTTCCACCTATAATAACAGATTAAAACAAAAAAAAATACATTATCTTACCTTAGCAACCTCGTTTAAAATCCCTCCTCTCGATGTCGCGCCTTTTTCCTTCCCATTCCAAGGAGCAAGTTTGAAACATTTACGTGTAAGACATGTCAGCCTTCCAAACATGGTCATTCATTGCATTTGACTTTCTCCTCCCCATTCCTCTGGCGGCAACCGGAAGCGCGTAGCACAAAATATGGACGGTGCGGTGTCATGAAAGATCCTTTAAAATTCTAATAATTATGTTGCAAATTGCATCTTGTTTACAGGATGGGGAAGACGTTGAGGAGTGCGCGAAAGGAAAGTGTGGCGAGTGTCTCGCAACCAACCAGCCATGGCTCTTTGCACGCGATGATGACGAGATGCAATTCTTCATCGTTGTAGATAAAGAAATTTTTTTAGAGCTTTCCACGCCAGACTATTTCACAGCTGTATTAACCCTCCTTGGCGTTTACTACAGTTTTAACATTGAGTACAAAGTTTCTCAAAAGTTAGTCTTCCGATTCTTGGAAGAGTACTTGCTTGGATTGAGTCCCAAGAGGGCTTCCAAGAAGTACAAAGAATTTGTAAACCGCTTCTTGTTAGCGTAATTTTGATTCCCCCTCAAATTATCTGATGCTGCTCTGAAAAAACGAGACTTTAGTACGCGAGGTTGACAGTTAAATTGTAATTTTGAAGATCAGAGTTAACATAACAAAGAAAACTGAGATGTTATACATGTATGTTATGGATGTATTGCGGTACACTTGTACACCAGAAAGAACAATTAAAAAGTCGACTTCAGCGATTCCGTACGTTCATTGCTTCGTTAGCTGCTTTTATATACATAGCATCAACGTTCACAATAGAATCTAGAAAAAGCAGCTGCTCAATGTACAATCATTTAAATTAAGAACACGCTGGTCTTAAAGTCAAATATTTATTATGAGAAAATATTTTTCTGAATTTAAGAAGCCATGACATCTCAAAGTAAGAAAAACCGATTTTGAAAACAAGGAATTTATGAATTTGTTCTTATTATGAGCAATTTCTTAAATTGAGGAATTTTACTTATTTCAAGAACTTATTTCTTAAATTAAGAATTTTAAAATAAGAAACTGAGGTCCTTACCACCGGAATTAAATTAAGAAGTATGTTTTCTAAAATTAAGAAATCGGGTTTTAGAGTGTTGGTCAGGTGATTTTCTGAAGTGTAGAATTTAAGCTCCAACTGTTTATACAAATGCTTTCTGTTTTTGAGAAGGTCTATTAGTTTTGTTTTTCTTGGTATGAATACATTTTCGTGTTTCCTGGGCAGACAACACTGAGGCGAATTTCGCTCGACCCAAAATAATATTAATTTATATCTTTCACGATGATTAAAAAATTTGGTTTGCTTTTGACTGAAACTGGGCGTTTTGTTAAAGCCTGCAGGTTTCAGTTATATTTGACTTACCCCGCTGTATGTTTACACTACATCTACATCATCTACATAATTTATGTGCAAAATCCTACAAGCACATCTAGCAAATTCCAGTGCAAAGTGCAAAAATAAAAACGAATAAACAAATATGTGCAAGCAAGCAGCTTGTTTCACCTCAAAAGTCGTATAAAAAATATTTACTGATGAGCCTGCTGATTTCCCGGCACATAAAGATCAAACACGCTTTCTTGAAAATAATATTCTTAAATTCGACCAAATAGTTTCACTGCACAGACCCATTCATTCCAAGCTACCAGGCTCGCCCTAATGTTGGCACAAAAGCATGAAAGCACTTGTTTTTCACCAACATGTATCTTGTATGTTGTTTCGCCTATTTTAAAGCTTAAAAAACCTGTTTCCCCGCGTTGGCTGTGCAATGTATTAGCCCAAAATGTGTCTTTGTTTGTCAACTATTCATGGTTGATTTCAAGTCTAATGGTTATTTTAAGCATGCATTATTTCGGAATATTTCAAACAAATCTTTGTACATGTTACTGTGGATCTCACTATATTCAGGACCTAACTAATAACTCGAAATCGGTCATCAAAAACGTAATCGATGGATAAATACCGGTAGTACTCGATATTTGTCGATTGATTAGTCAATTCAATCGATTGAAATTGATAACCACAAATTTTTTATTGCATACTTAGATGAAAATCGATAATATGAAAATAAAACATGAGCCATACTCAGCATACTTTAACGGCGATCTCTTAAGACAGCTGCGTAAGAAAAATGGTGAAAGCTGTTCCTTAGTGGACATCAAAACTTACCCTGGAGCTTATACATGTACAGTACCTTGGAATCAACTTTCTTCTTTCTCTAATACTAGCCAGTGTTAGCTACTTTTCAAATTTTCTTACTCCAGGATCACTGACAGGCAATATTCCAGCCCAGCAGTCCTGTGGCACTGTACTCTGTGCTGTAATCACAAGAATAGAATAGATCGCTAACTAATTATGTACAAAGCAAAGGAAAATTTTAGCGTATTGGTATTCGAGAATCATAGTAATAATATTAGGATCTACTGCCTAAATTAAAAGTGACAGAAAGCTGCAGAAATTCACAAATTTTCGCCCGTTGTTGAAGAATTTCAAGCATTTGTGGGTAGACATGCATGATGGCATGACTCGGATTGCTTATTTAGATTGGTAAGCTGCTGACTGCAAAAAAGACAACAACTCTTTCTCATTCATAAAACATGTTTAATCTCTACTATTCAGAGTTGCTACTGGTAGATTGTTCAGGCATGTATGACCCCTCTTTCCTCTTCCTACGCTGGTTGTTTAGCCAAACTGTAACCTAAGGAGAGCAAATATTAAAACATCTTTAGTCACGGAAATGCAAGGAATACATTCTTCTTTATTAAAACCTTTTTTATAAGAATGGAGAGTCTGCCTTGCCAATTAAGCTGGCAAGTCTGCCTTGCCAAGCTTAAAAAGCTGCAGGGGTGGTAAATCAAATCTTGCATAGGAGCGGGGTATGATATTAGGCCTTTAATGTGCAGATCTTTCCAAGATCTTTTGGTTGTGCAAATTTCATGCAAATTTACTAAACATTTAGCATGTAATTGCATCTTGTGCCATATTTCACTCTCAGGACTTAAAGGGATAGCTAACTGGAAGTTGAAATCAGCCACATTGTAGGCTTGTTGATGCAAGTATGAATAATGGCCATTAGTTACTCAAAGAAACAAAGTTTATGTTGTTCCTGAGGTGAAATGTACCATCCAGAATTTCCCTGTTTTGTTGTCTTGTTCAGTAGTACAAGTTAATTTACTTTTCTGGACATTTTTTTGCTATATAGTAATTAAAAAGAGGCTACATATTGAAGCTTTTGCTATCATTTTTTATTGTGAATGCCTTCTTCTGCAAGGGTAGAGAGGGTTGGGAACTTGTAGTCTTTTGACAACAGATGGCATCCCTGGAGTTGGGCATTTGAACAGAAAAAATGATGCAAGGTCAAATCCCCTGCCTATGCCCAACCTCCCTCCACCCCCCTCCCCCACTGCAGCTTAACATTGATAGGCACATTATGATCACAACAAGATATAACATGTTTTGAACATGTCATCCGTGCATTATCAAAGTACACGTGCATGGCAAATGAAATCTATTTGTTAAGTACCTCAGGTGCTACCCTGGCTCCAGAGGCTCGTTGAAAAAAATAAAATAATATCCCTGAAAAGCCAAAATAGAACGCGAGAGACGGGCCTCTGGTCGCACGAGCTCGACCAAACCAATACTCTGGTTCATAGGCAAGTCAGACTTCAAATTTTCCTGCCTGCCTGAAGAAATTAATTTAGAAATCCGAGGTTTTCTTCTTCCATCTCAGTTGGCCCCCTTGAGTGGTTTTCTTTCTGAATTCTTGAATTCAAGTGAACCTCCACTCTTACAACAAATTAACGCTAAATTATTGGAAGTAATCACTAGATTCCAAATTTTGTTTTAAAATCTGAATATGACATTTAAGTGAACAAAAATCTATATCATCATCGCCTATGTTCACTTTTAAATTTTCCAGGTGCAGCTGTTTTGGATTTCATCACGTGTTCTGGTTGCCCTATTGTTTATAAACACAAAGGATTTTCTGCTTCATTTGTTCTTGACAATAGCTGCAACCAGTTGGCACCATGAAATCATTAATGGCGGTGCCTGGGAAATTTAAAAAGGGGAAAGGTGTTAATGATGCCCAATTTTTTGCGCACGTTAGTGCTATTCCCACATTGTAAACTAAATTTTTGAAACTAGTAATTGAAAATAATAAAAACCCTTCAATTATTTCCAACAATTTTAAAGGGAGCCTCCACTCTTACAACAAAATTGACCCTAAATTATTTAGGGTCAATTTGTTGTAAGAGTAGAGGCTCCCTTTAAAATTTTTATATCAGATTTTCCATTAAATTGCTTTCTTCTTCCTTTAGAATCTCATTGGTTTGTAAGCTTTTTGACCTGAAGAAAGTCTTGAGTTGATGTATGTTTGTGTGTTTCACAACTTGCAGTAAAAGTACACCATGCTAATCACATATGCTGTACCTAAGCCTGTATCCTTGCATTGAGTTGGTGTTTTAAATCTTCTCACATAGTTAATTCTAAATTTTTCTCCAATAATTATTGCAGTCGGACTCTGAGAGCTCTGGACGATGGTGCGGATTTACATGCACAAGTGTTTTCATCTTTGCCACATAATTTCAAGCTCAGTCTTTCAAGGCTCTCAGTTGAATTTTGTGAAACAAGAGCAAAGAGGAGGGAGAGTTTTGCTTTCCCATCCTCAAGACTTGATGAGACGTCTAATTTGGTGCGCATGAGAGCAAACCCTTTACTGGGAAGCTGTGTAAGTGAAGTTCACATTAATTACAGTACATGCATGTAGCTGTAATCATTTCATGGAAGGCTTAAGATGCTAACTGTAATTTAGGAGCTCAAATTTAGGCTAATACAGCATGTACTGTACGTCCTGAGGACAGGATGGAGTATAAGTGATCCAAATTAAGGTTATTACAAAAATAGGCCTGTAACAGACATTGTAACATAAAGCCTCTGCATGTACCTTATTCTTATTCTATAGTACGGTAATTTTTGCAAGTACACTGTACCAGTACTAATTTTAGGGATTAAATTCCCAATTTCAAAAAACTGCAACTGATTTAACTTTAAAATTTGCTCATTAATAATATAGAATGTGTGGAAATAAAAAAAAGTGCAAAATATAAAACTACATATATTATTGATAAAACAGTATTTAAAGTCTCTATTAACTGGTTGTTTTTACGAGACTCAAACTACTAGTGTACAAATAAAGTGTAGTAAGCTTTATGTGCCCTGCACACAGGAAATCTAATCAGTTTTTGTTAATTCAGTTATGTTGTTTGAAAACTGTAATTAATTCAGATAAGATATGACTTAATCAGTGGCAGTAATGTTGTTGACAAATAATTTTGTTTACTTTTCAGGCTGACAATAACCCGGAGACCAAGGTAGGATCTCAATGGATGAATTGTCTTGCTAGTCATAAATTAACACATTTGCACAATGAAAGCTGTAGTAAATACTGTCACTTCCAGCAGTATCATTGAATTATTACATTTTTGTGACTACTGCGCTTGCGCAAGTAGTCTTTATTGCCATTGTCTGCCTTTCCAAAAGTAAGTAAGTAACAATAGAATATGCTTTGGAGCCAATCAGCGCATATGTTGTGGTCTCTCACGAACACTGCGTATTAATGGTGATTTGCCGATGGTCCCCAATGACAAACGAAAATCTCGGCCGCCTCGTGGTGTGATTTTACTGCCATCATGATTGCGTTACGTGATGTTGGAAGGTTTCAAGTTTCTTTTGACATACGTACATATTTACAGTCAAACTTCCGGTTTGGCAGTAAATAGATAGAACTTGTCGGTATTCAGTGTCGGTGAAAGCTCAAAGCAAGTCCAGAATATTTAATAAAATCAAGACACCACGGCAATAAAACAGCAATTAAATTATAGTTGTAATCGCAGTTTCTTCGGTTGTTTTTCACGGGGTTCATCTTTTTCCGTTTTCGCAGTAATCAGCAAAGTAAATAAGATCCACTGAAGATGATGAAGAAAGAAAAGTTGATTTCCACAGCAAATCATCGAGTATAAAACAGTGATGAACTCTTCATCGAATGTTCCGGCATTTTGAGGCTGGATTTTAAATATTCAATTTTGTTGTGTGATCTGGTAACTTGTCTTTTGTTTTGCAGAACAATGAACTGCAAAGCAAAGGTATAAGCATGAATAACAAAAGTAAACACTTGCATCAAATACGCAAGTCGACACGTGCATTTCAAGATGCGTATATGCAAAAAATGTGCATGCCCTTTGCGTGTGCGTAGGATGCTTATTTCTGCACTGCACTACACTGTACATGTATGCAAATTTAATAGTGTACTGTTTTCAACACAGAAGATGAAAATTTGTCCTTCCTCCAGTGGTTTTTGCTGCTCTCACTAACATCTTCAATCAATTTTAATTACATTGTATACTGAAGACTCAAAAAAAAAAAAAAATAGCAGGAGTACAGTGTACATTCGGTAAAAGTTTCAGTGCAAAATATTACAATTGTGTAGTCCATACTGGAATGTAATTCAATATTCTGTTCTATAAATACTCTGGAATTCGCGACTCCTTCCACCGTACACTGTATTTCTGTAAACAATGAAAGATTTTCATCCATTAAGGTTTTGAATACTGTAGTAAATAAATCAAAATTGCTCCAATCAGGCTATAAATCAAAAGCTTTGCAAATATATAGTGGATGGTAATTTGTAACTCTTGTTTATAAATCAATTCTTGCGCGTGCTCACGACAGCAAAACGTTGAAAAGCATTAATTTTTTTTGTCCTAAATTCCTGAGGATTCCCGGGTTCCATGATATACATGTACATGTAATTTCCTAAAAGCTTGTCAAGTTTGCATTACAAATTTGTATAGATAATTTAATTTCAATTGGTGTTTGTGCGTTCTTTGGTCCTTGCACGAGTCTCGTTTCTTGATCCTCAATAGTTTCAATACGCAAGTTCAAGACTTAAAAAAGCTCGCGTATTCACTTCTCACGTAGACATGCACTTCTAATCCAAAGCGCTTTCAAGAAAAATTAATTACTTTTCTTTCGTTTGATTTTCAGCATTATGCTCAAAATCGTTAAGCCAATAGTTATTTGTGTTTTTGAGAGCATTTGATCCAACCGCCTGGAAAAAGTCTTCTACCCCCCTCCCCTTCTTGGAGCTTTGAACCCCCACCCCTCCAGAATTTCCAATTCCTCCGTGGTGGGGGTATCCATCTTCTGAAAACACACAGTTCGACTTTACGTATCTTTCACCTTCTAAGCAGTATGGTCACATGTGTCTCTATGGCACCTATTTTTCATTCATTTACCATGCTTAAAATTTACTGACATGTACATGTATCTCTCTTGACTCTCATTATGAATATGCTACCTATCGACATTCAGATGCCAGCAGTTTGCAGGAGGCTTGTCACTGCACATGAACCTAGTTAAATGGCTCAGCTCCCATAAGTCTCCTGTAGCTCAGTGATATGGCATCCGAACTAGTGATCGGAAGGTCATCCGGGTTCAACTCTTATTAGGAGAACTCAGATTTGTTTATCCAAGTATATGTTTGACAGTATGTGTTGATTGTCTTTCATTTGTTGACCACAATTCATAAAAAAAGAAATTAAAGAACCTTTTCACCTAACTTAACCAGCTTGTTTTTTAATCGGTGTCAAGTGTGCTACATTCATTTGATTTAGCCCGGAGCTGCTAGTGTAAATTAATTATGACTGTTTTTAAGTTTGGGGTTGCAATTACATATACAACGAAGGGCCTTAAGCTTTTCTCACAACCAAAATGTCACTAGAATGCCGAAAAAAGATTTTGTGTTTTAGCTATAATTGCACTGCACAAGAGAAAAACCTGAAAACATTCGCCCAATTTGACAACCATTTTTTTCATTATTTCAATCCTTGCCATCGGTAGCCAAAGAGGCTTCAGTGTCACCAAATGTGGATTTAATTGGAATTAAAAGTTGCAGTATTTTGCTTTTATTGCTCTCAAGGTGGCTGCCAATTTTGTAGTATTTTAATGCTGACTTGGGCAACAGAAAGAACATGTTTAAACCTACAGTATAACTTACAATAAAAATAAAAATGCAATTTTCTTTGGTCACTGAGCATTGTGCACTGTTTACTCTGACTTTGTCGTATTTACATGTACAATAAAACTTTGATTCAAAATAGTTACTATTGACAGAAAAAATGGGGTTGCCTTTCTGAATATCATTTAATGAAATGTATACATGCATCTACATGGCTGTACACTTACAGCTGTATACATCTGTAGATTCCAGTTTTTGTGTGCTGTAAAAATCATTTTGTTGTAAATAAATGTTACCGGTATTTGGCAATGCATGAAAACTCAATGTATTTCAACTGCATAATTTGTTTTTTTTTTTCACATTTTCACACATAATGATTGTCATTTCAGTCCTTTGAAATGGTACTTTAATCAGTTTTCAGGTTTAGTGTTGTATGCTAATTTTAATCAAACTTAAATATCTACATGATATTAAACTAACAATACATGTGTACAAATTGTCTGCCCTAAGGAATATTCTTTAAGAGATTCTCAATAATCCTCTTTCTTCTGACAGTGGTTTCTTATTTTGGGCACAGTTCAGAAATGGCTTCACTAGCACCAGTGTTGTCCAGTGACAACAATGTCTGGATTACTTTTATTTGAAATTCAAATCCTGCTTCATCATGAAAAAATTGTGTAAAAAGGTTTGTGGTAAATGTTATTTCTGGTTCAGTTGACAATTTATGTGCAGAAGCTTTGGAAATAATTATATTATTGTTTTCTAAGCATAGGATTGAATCAGCAGATTTTTGAGAGGGTAGCAAAGGGGGGTCGTGATCCCATTTCACGCACGAATTGTAAGAAAATTCCCACATCTCATATACTTTTTACAAACTTTCATGAATCACGGATTGAAATGACCATAAACCCCATCTTTCACCTTGTCTTGCATCAGAAACAAGGAGACGAAACCAAAGTCATAATTTATGTGGAAGTTGTTCATCGTGGCAGATGTAATAATAGTAACCAGGTTAGACTGTCACTGAGAGCATTTCATCAGGCAATGAGGCAGACTGGTTACGCAACACGATGGTATTGATTCTGTCATTAGGGTGAAATCCCATCCATTGCTGACGATAGGTTTTTTCACGTTCTTTTCAGTACAGAGAGGTTTACTGAGACGACTGTGACTTGAAAAAGCAGGGGTGGATCTAGGACTAGGAAGCCGACTGGAATAAACTACTGCTGATGTGAAAGTATCTAAGGGGGTCCGGGGGCATGCTCCCCCGGGAAATTTTGAAATTTTAGTCCTCAGACTGATGTGATTGTCAGTATTCTGAGGGGCAAATCAAAGCCAGCTATGTGTTTTAATGGCTGTAAATTCAAGTCAACTTATGCTTATGTTCAGGCTCGCTTTGGCCGGTCTAGTTGGACTGGCAAAAGAACTGACAACATGGCAAGAAGTGGATGGAAATGTCGCTAGACAGTGAGAATCACAAAATAACTAATAATACCGAACCAAAATGCAAAGTCACCGGCTCAAGCAGATGTGGTAATAAATGAGAAATTAATCCTAAAAGGTTTCAAGATCCGTTAACGGTCACTCTGTGATGTTGACCTTTCGGGGGTGTGGTACCTAGATTGCTTCGCAATGCTTGTCTGTTGGGTACGTCTGAAAGTCTGTTATTTTCAGTCTGTTAATTCTAGATGGCCCCGATGGTTTTCGAAGCGATGCAATAGGAAATTTTGACATTTTCACGAAACTAATAAATGTAGTTCATGTGTCCTGCATATCTCAGAGACAAATCACGCATCAGGTGCATTGTAAATTCACGAATCACGTATCTCTTTTAGTTCCTTTCATGTTTCACGCACCAATTTTTGCCCTCATCATGCGGCACATATAAGCCCTTTGCTACCCTCTTTTGACAGCTGCTGCCATAAATGCTTAAATTGCTGTTCTTGTGAAAATGTGCTGTTTTAAATGCCAGGACCATGTGGAAAAGTGATCAGAATTCAGTTTTACTGAAATGAGTATTATTATCTTTAGCGACTATTACATGTTGTATTCATTCTGAGGCCTGAAAATTACAAAAAGGGGAAAACCCACAGTTGCTAGCAATGATAATGAAATACATGAACAAAAATTAATTACTGACATGAAGAATTGGATTCAGACAATGTTTTTGACTGGAAAGGTGCATGGCTACAGAAATAGGCTTTCTACAGAAAAAAAAATGATTATTAGTCTTTCTGCATTGAATTTATACACATGTGCGGTACTAATTACGTGAACAAAAATGTTTACAGATCTACACTACTGTATAACTTTGAGTTGCTTCTTGTGTATAAAGTGTTTTACAGTTATGCTGTAACAGCTTACAAAAAGTAGAATAAGGGATATCTTGACCTTTTCTTTTGGTGTGTGAATATAGTTTCTGCGATTGCCTGAAGGTACTGTTGTAATTCTGTATAATAATTCAGCTTAATTAAACAATGCTTTCTGTCTTGATAATATCTGTGTAGTAGGTTATCTGAGAAGGTACTTTCAAAATTCATATAAGGGGATACTCCATGAGACTGGTGGTACATGTAGGTGAAGATAATAAGGCTCTACTCTGTTAGAATTCCTATGCAGGATCCATAAAAATAGTCTCGAAAGATTCTTTAACATTTTACTCTGGATCTGAAGGTCAATTCCATGCATCAATTGTATGAGATTACCACCACCGTGCAATAATTCACATTTTGAAATAATACACTTAAATGTTGTGCACCAAGTTTTATTTCAAGTCTGACATAACCTTATAGGATGAAACATGATTATGACATTTTGTAGTGTAAAATAATATTGACACTGTGTTTTCCCCAGGTACTGACAGCCCAGTTGGGAGTCTTGGTTTTTACACCTCATCAAATGCGCGCTACCTCAGCAGGAGCAAATTTTGCCTTTTCAAATGTTAGGAGGTAGGTATTGACTTAATAAAGTTATGAGTACATGTACGCTATACGTCAATAAAAGTGTTACAAGGGTAGAACAATAATGTTCATTGGACTTCTCCCTAAAAACTAAATAACATTGTCAGTGATCCATATAGAAGCAGACAGTAGTGAGTCCAATGACTCACGTAGCCTTAAATTTGTGAGTCCCAGAGACAGGAGGATGAGTCCTGCACCTGTCCAAGTATGTGAATTCAGCTCTTTTTGGATCAAGTTTGACTCTAATTTAACATCATCTGATAGACAATTTCTCAAGGGAGTGAAGATGTTATTAAGCGGCGATCACTGAGGTGATAAGCTGCTTCTTGTATTACCCATTTGTTTTTTAACGTCGTTTCGTCCGTCAGTCACCTGTAGCCCACTTGGCCAGAGGAAGAAATGACAAAAAAAAGGAGAGGGAACCTAATAAAAACCTTGGGGCTTGTAGGACAAGAAATAAAAGATGACTAAACCTACACAACATGGTAGGGAGGTTATTTAAGATCATCTGTTGTGAGGTATTATAACAAATTCAAATTAAATGCCTTTAATAGTTGATGACTTGCTTTTAATTTTGGTTTTCTTTATTTTGATAACAGGTTATTAATGAGCGTGTTTGTTTCAGTCTTTGGCATCATCACAAGAGAAACTGCACCAGGTATGAACAGTTTTCCTGGCGGTTACCTAATAATAAACTTTTTGTGTCACTGCTAAGTCAGTAGATAATCTTCTTGTATGCTAATATTTAATGCAGTTTGCAAAGTGGCTTTCATTGAGGAATAATAATTGAAGGCCTCGGAGCATATAACCATCCTATGTCGAATTTTGGGTTGTTTTTCGATTTTGCCTGGATTTGCCCGAATTGTTGCATGTAAACTGCAATTTGATTGAAAGAAGATGTAATGCAACTTGCAAACCACTCCCATGGAAGGTTGGTTTCTTGGTGTACGTAAGAAAAAATGCATTTCTGGATTCTGGATGAATCAGTCAAAAAAATACCATACAATGTGTTTCCATCGAATTGCAGTTCACATGCAGAAATTCAGACAAATCCAAGCAAAATCGAAAAACGACTCAAAATTCGACATAGGATGGTTATGCTCCGAGCCCTTCAATATTATGGTGGAGTATGCTAATTAACAATGCCCAAGGGTATTCTTTGAGTGAAAGACTAAGCGCCAAATGCTCGTAACCGATTTAAGAGAACACAGAACGTTTCTGTTCAGTTAGACCTAATGCGCAATTTGTCGTTTTTGCTTAATCATAACACTCGACAAGCTCGCTTGGCACGAAAACAGTGCACAATATTCGTGGTTGACTTAAAAAAAAAACAGCACACAGTAGCCTTGGTTAATCTCAGGTCAGCGCGCAAAGATTTTGTCCGACCTGAAAACAGCACTCACTCCGAAGAGATTCAGGGTTATACACTGAATGCAAATATGGCGGATCACTCGGCCAGCCCGGGTCTAGTTGCATGAAAACGAGGCTAGTCAGGCCTCGACTTTGTCTGCAATTGAGTTGTTCGATATGCAGCAATCTCATTCCCAGAGCCCACGTGTCTTTTGGCCAGCACCAAGACACGGAGCTCTGGAATAATCCATTTTCAGACTCCCAGATTTTAGGAGTTCCGGTTTTACGGCGCATGTGTCACGGTCTTGACCAAAAAGGAGTCGTTTTCATAAGGCGATCGACTTTTCGTTAGAAAAACTGAGGGAAAAGGAGTTGAAAAGAGAGCAACATGATCCCATACGAGCAGTTTGCGTAGAAAAAAGAATGTTCTGGTCGTACTTCAAACGGGATTCGGGAAATCACTGATTTATCAAGTATTGCCAGCAATGTTTCATCACCTCCGGTAAGGCGGCGAACTCCGTGGTCAATTTTTTCCCTCTCATCGCATCGATGAGAGATCAAGTGGAGAAGTTAGAAGGACTTTTACATGTGTGCATTATTCAAAGCGTTGTTGAAGAAGGTAATAAAAAGGTTACCATACTTAAAAATGCCAGGGAATGTCGTTTGCTTTTTGGTCATCCTGAAGTCCTCGTGGATTGCAGCAATGTCAGGCTAGGAAAGAGTACAGTACAAGCACTTGTTGTTGACACGGCTTGTTTGATCCTATAGTATTAATTATGATTAATCCTTTCCTTTGGGGCTGAGTTGATTGTGATTGCCGGACTCGGCGTCATAAGTGGGCTGAGTGTGTTGGTTCTCTGCTCTGCTCATTTGATTTGAGTTCATGAAGAGCTAGAGTTCATTTGATTTACTGTATCCCCAATTAGTAGAGCATCTGTGCTCGTCTAGAAGGATTTGAGACTAAAACTGATAATTATTAAAGGACGTAGAGGCTGTATTTGTGTGTGTGTGTGTGCGTGTGTGTTTCCACTATAGCACTCCAAAGTGATCATTTTTAAAACTAAAACGTTACTTTAAACTGATGGGAAATCAACAATGTTCAGTTTTGTTTCTTCAGAATATACATAAAAAAACACAGTGACCTGAGTTTACTGGCTTGTGTCTTGGTGTGAACATTAAAGACACAGGTTCTCTCACCTTTCTGCCTAATTTCAGCAAGGCTATGCCAATCCAATAATGGGTTCTTCCTGCTTCCCAAGTTTCAATTTTTTTTAACATATTTAAATGTTCCTTGTCTTTTTAGTGCCTTAGTAAACCATTTGCTAGAGAGACTTGAGGGAAAAATGATGTTGAAGTTTGTGAGGGCTATATATATATTCTATATATATATTCCAAGTTCGGGCCGTGGCTGTTTATTCTTATGATTGATGACATCAACACCAGTAACACGGAACTGTGGAAATACGTGGACGACACAACTATTGCAGAGTGTGTTGACAAGAAGGAAGTTAGCCGTATCCAATCTGATGTGGAGGAATTAATCGCTAAGTCTAACCAAAACAAGTTCCAGCTAAACGAGTCGAAGTGTAAGGAACTACGAATTTCGTTTGCTAAATCAGCCGTGGACTTTGCTCCCATTGTCATCAACGGGAAAACAATAGAGGTAGTGTCCACTGTTAAGTTGTTAGGTCTGAATATATCATCTGACCTCCGGTGGAACTGTCATGTTGCAGAAATAAGTAAAAAAGTAGTGAGCCGGTTATATTTTCTTAAACAACTGAAGCGAGCGAATATTCCCGTCAAAGATTTGCTAATCTTTTATTTGACCTGTATACGCCCAGTAATGGAATACGCATGCCCGGTGTTTCACAACGCGCTTCCCGCATATTTATCCGCTGAGCTAGAACAGCTACAGAAGCGCGCTTTGCGAATTATTTTTCCGTTTGTTCCATATAGCGACGCATTACATCAAGCCAACTTGGAGACGCTCTCTCAACGCAGGCAGTCTATCACAACTAAGCTTTTTGATTCCATCACTTGTAACCCAAACCATAAATTGCATGAGCTCTTGCCACCTCGTAACATTTGTGAATACAATTTAAGACGAAAGAGGAACTTTAATGTCCCCCTGGCTAAGACGAAGAGACTTACGAGCACTTTTATATATAGCAACTGTGATTAAATTTTTAGCTATATGTATATTAGGTGTATATAGGGATATGTGTATATTTTCTTATATCTCTCTTATATTTCTCTTACTTTTTATTAGATTTTATTATTGTAACGATTAATCTAATTCAGCCTTTGGCTGCGATTTTGATCTGAATAAACTATCTATCTATCTATCTATCTATCTGCTGGTCACATACCAGGTTTGGTCAGCTTTAGCACAACCTTGTCTCGTATGTCTAATTTAATTCTGAAACATTTCACAAATAAAATACTGATCAGTGGTGCAGCCTTTTAACTTTATATATAATTCATGTAATGAGTTTATGACAGCGTCTGCATGTTTATTAACCAAGTTGAGTTAACTGTCATGCACATGTATCACAATAGATGTGCTGCCGCACAACAGTAGAAAGACATGGTTTCAAATGTTATTCTGAAGTCAACCTAAACTTATAGCAAAAAAAAATTGTTCAAGTTTGGCACAGCTGTGGTGCAATGTTTGAAATCAGTAAGCTATTCTAGTTATCATAATAAAATAATGGTAAAAATCAGGGATGAAAAATAAAGCTAATAATTAAAAAAGTTATTTTCTTTTGCTTTTGTTCTTTTTTTCAACAAGGGCTACATTCTGTCCAGCATATTTTTTGCCCTCTTGGTAACAAGTTAAATTTACATTTACATAAGTGTCATGAGACATGACATGATTGCCAGACCAGCAAATGAAATTCATCAGCCTGCATTCAAAAATAGACAATGTGTTTTTTCGTGTTTCTGGCTTAGTATTTTTAATGGAGATATGTTTGCAAAATATAATAACATAAAAAGCCAGAAAAATGGAAAACCAGAATTCAGAACACTTCAGTGTAAATCCATCACTCTCCAAAAACTATATTATGCAATTAACCCAACACAACATTTTTTAGCATTGATGAACTCATTACATATAAGTCAATGAACTTAATAATGCCTTGACACTTTCAGCTATCAAAAAAATCAATCATTATTTTATTAACTACCAGTCTGTTCCAAAGGCACATGTAAGTTCACTTTATAATAGCATTTTTATTTTATCCCATTATGTTGCTTGTATACATACTAAAGTACTTCAGGACTGTGACAATGAAAAAAGAGATTACAACATCTGATGTTCATAAGTATACCATAAGCTGTAGGCCATGAGATAATATGTCTCCCATCACTTCCATTCACCTAATAACATCCCACAGTGTTGTTTATGAACAAATGTTGTAGGGTGGGACCTATGATTATCATCCTTATCCAAGAAGACTAGATCAGAAAGCCTAACATTTGCACATCATTACAAAGACCCTAAGTGTTGTACAACCGGGATTTGAACCTGCGGCCTCCCAATCACCTGACTAGTGCCTCATCCAATTGGGCTAGCCAGGTGGTCAGTGGTTCAACCTCTAGGTCAGTAGTCAAGATACAGTACTTACACCATGCGTTCAAGCCTCCAAGTCTCCAGATATGGTTTTTTAAGTTAATAACCTCAAACAGTGTCATAATTTATAATTAACAATTCTGTCAATTTTGCATTAACATATCAGTCAGCAAAATATTTAACTCAACCATCAGAACTATGCATGAACGTAAATCGTTTTATTCCAGTTCCTTAGTTTTAAGACATGTACAATCAAGAACACCAAAACAACGAACAAACCTCACTATTGCGCAGCCAATGCAGTCTTTGCCAAAATCAACATTCCTTTATTTTGTTAGGGAGGTTCATGTTTTCTTATTGACTCTGGCAAGATCCTCACTTCCACGTTTTGGCGAAGCTTTGCCGGACTACAGACGAGCGTTCTGTTCCGTCGCTTTTCCCTTGTTTGGCATCTCTCTGATTCTGGATGGATGCACTTTCTGTCGCCTTCTTTCCTCTCGTTATCCGTAATGACGTTTGAAATGTTTAACGCTATTGTGACAAGCTACGCAAATTTGTTTTGGAAGCCCATCGTCCTTAGTGAAAGCTAGACCTGTTACATTCTCAAAAATTTTTGAAAGGTTTTCTTTCTTTGAATTTTCTCCAAACAAAGCAATCGGACGACTCAAAAAGGTTGAATTGCAGTATTTGCAAACGTACCGGCGATCTGAAGCTTTCGATAAAACCTTGACAGGAGTATTCCCCGCCAATTTGCTCCGCCATGTTTGTTTACGAAGCAACTTCCGGCTCAACTGCCCATGCTCGAACTTCTAGCCAATGAAAAAATTCAAAAAAATGGATTATTCCAGAGCTCCGTGTCTTGGTGCTGGCCAAAAGACACGTGGGCTCTGGGAACGAGATTGGATATGCAGCAATGCCTTCGAGTTGTTGTGTGCCTGAGTGCCATCAAAAAGGAGATTTAACTCCAGGTGGAACGAAAGTTAACTACTTTGACTTTCCAAGGGCTATTTATGAAAGAAAGAAGTGGATTCATGCGATTCGGCGCGTCGAAGGGCAGCACTTCAGAATCAGAAAAAGAACAAAAGTATGTTCGCTTCACTTTAGAAGTGAAGACTTCCGCAAGTCTCTGAATGGGAGGATTTATGTGAGAGCTGGTGTTGTTCCATCAAAATTTTCCTGGTCAGTTCCTTCTCCAACAAAAAGAAAACCTCCTCGAGAACGAGGGAATCCGCCGCCGTTGACTTCGCGGTACATAGATTTCTCAGTCGAAGCATCCGCACTGGGGACGACTGCAAATGAAGTGGAACAACGACAACAACAACCAGAACCAGAACCATCTGTTGATTCTACAAGCGACGACTGCAAAATTATAGAAGAATCTTGTCAAGAAACCGAGGACAGCGATCATTCGGGAGAACAAATTTTTGATGAAAGTGGATCTCAACAATTAGAAAAGGAACTGCTTCGGGTAAGAAATGAACTTGAGCGTCTTCGACAAGAGAAGAAAGAATCCCTGGCAGAGAAAGAGCGTGATCTGCAGGTGTTGTCTTCACGCGTGTTCTGTTTTAGCAACTTGCAAAAGGATTCAGACATAAACTTTTACACTGGTTTTCCAAACCTTGCTACTTTTATGGCAGTGTTTGAGTTCCTGAATTCAGGTGAAGACTGTGAAAACAGTCATTCGGCCTCGTGGTAAACATTTCACGGACGTCCCTGAAGATTTTTATGATACAGAGTCCTCCACTGATGATGAGGACGCTAACAACACTCCATCGGCCAAAAGAGGACATTGCCAAAAGATCAGGCCTTTGGATGAGTTCTTCATTGCTATGTGCCGTTTAAGAAGAGGCTTCTCTGAAAGGCACTTAGCTAATTTGTATGGTGTGGCTCAGTCAACGATAAGTAGGATGTTTATTCCTTGGATAAATGTGACCCTCCACGGGAAAACGTACACTAACAACCTTCCGTTAAACGATCTAAAACGTTAGCTAACCGTTAGTCATTCGTTAGAAACATTGATGAAAACCGTTAGTAGCGTTAGTCAATCCGTTAGCTCATGACCATTGCCCGTTAGAGCGTTAGTCATATCCGTTAGTGGCGTTAGTCAAATCGTTAGCACCTGATCCTTACCCGTTAGAGCGTTAGTCAACGGTGTTAGCGTCTCATCGTTTCCCGTTAGAGCGTAGCCGTATCTGAAGAACACATGCCAGCTAAATAAAAACGATATTTGCGAAAAGATGTGGATCACATTCGAACCGCTTATTGATGTATTCTTTACGAACATGCGGCCTGACATAAACTTACACAAATCAGAAAGTCCAAACCTTTTATTTCCAACGCTCCACAGTTTCTGATGAATGAAACTTGGAAGATGCTAAAGATAGCTCGATGTTTTGTTTTTGTGCTCTCTGTTTGCCTCAGGAGTAAGCGCTGTTAGTTAATGTTAACATTGTAGCAGAAAGGTAAAACAAAGTTTTGTTCCAAACTGAGAAAGAAATCTTGAAACTTTGCTCTGAAATATCCGCCGAATCATGATCGAATCACATCTGTCATATGAAATATGAACGCTCTCGTTGCCTAGCACGTGACATAAGCTTCCGATAAAATAATATTTTCCATCGCTTTCTGTGAGCCTTCCGTTCCATAAATCAAGGCGTCTGTTGAAGAATTCGACAAGAATTGTATTTGACTTTCAATGAAAAGAAATAAGTTTATATTTTGTAAAATCCTTCCATCAGATGGCGCGAAAAGTATCGTAAGAACGCGTAGTTTATCTCTCTCTAGATCTCGCGTTTATCGCCTGTGATCAGTCAAGCGTTGCCAATTGTCTGACCACTTTTAAATGGTCGGTAGCGGAGTTTCCAGTCAAATTTCGTCGTTCTCAGTCAAACAACTTCGGGTATTATGTTAGCTAGCTTTTTTAGAGAGTCGATAGCAATAGTGTGGGATACCACAGGTATCAGGTATTCCACACATTTGAACATTTGTCTTTTTTGGGTCGTCACGCAACGCTTCTCACGTATGCTATTCATTCCCAGTGGATCAAATTTCAACAAATATTTGCATAAGGTTGTTTATCAGAAGTCTGAAAAATGTCAGTGAGCGAGAGACTAATTTTTTATTTTCCACCAAACTGAAAGGATCCACTTATGTGATTTTTGAAACTAGCAGAGTATGAGACAACTGCCAAACATCAACAAAAGACGCTGTTGGCTGCACAGTGAATTGAAGACAATGTGGTGGTCTGCTGTCACTTTGTCGCACGTTTACGACGCCATCTCTCGCTTGAAAGCTAGAGAATTCAGTCACTGTCACAAACTATTGTGCTTTTTCGAAAAATTTCTGTCGGTTGTCGGTGTTTTGGGAGAAGATTCACAAATGTTTTCGCAGTCGCTTCTACTCCTTGGAAGGCCTCATTGAATGCTCTCAATTTTTAATAGCTGTTGCGAAAAGAATTTGGCAGCACCACGCTTCCTTCGTGTGATCGACCGCTTAACTACAGACTTTGTTAAAAGGAAAGAGATAAGTAATACGTGACTGCACAAGCGTCTATAAACGAACTGTTTAATAGCAACTGCAATGATCATTCGATTCATTTCATCCGCAATTATATAAACTTACATCGTTCACAACTTATGATCCTTTAGAACTGGAGATCATGATCAGCCGCTACAACTTTAGGACAAACCGTCAGAATCGTTGGAGCGTTAGCACAAAGCGTTAGAGCGTTAGAACAAATCGTTAGAGCGTTAGAACAAACCGTTAAAGCGTTAAGAGAAATCGTTAGAAGGCCAGGGCCGAGCGTTAGAACGTTAGTTCTAAGCGTTAGAAGGACTTCAAAGCTGTTAGCAATTCGTTAACTATCCGTTAGTTATCTAACGTTTAACGGATGATCGTTAGTGTACGTTTTCCCATGGAGGGTCACAAATTATATGTATTTGAAGTTCGGCCAAGTTTGTATCTGGCCCTCTAAGAAAGTTGTTCAAGAAACAATGCCACCTGATTTTAAAGAAAAATACACCTTGACTAGAGTCATTATTGACTGCACGGAAGTGCGCTGTGAACTTCCAAGCAGCTTGTTGTTAAACTCAGAGTTGTTTAGCTCATATAAAAATCATGTCACTCTCAAGGGGCTTGTAGGGATTGCTCCAAGTGGGGCAATCACATTTCTCAGCCAGCTTTATACTGGAAGCATCTCTGATCGGGATATTGTACAGCGAAGTGGTCTGCTCTCACAGCAGTTTGATGATGGTGACAGTGTGATGGCTGATAAAGGCTCCCAAATCCAAGATATATTACCTCTTGGTGTGACACTTAACATTCCACCTTTCCTTGGAGGAGACTCTCAAATGTCACAAGAAGACGTGGTGAGAACTCAGCAGATTGCCAGTTTGAGGATACATGTAGAAAGAGCTATCAAGAAGATTAAAAACTACCACATCTGGGATGGGGTAATTCCATTAAGTCTGTTTGGGGTTGTGAACCAGATGTGGGTTGTTTGTGCATTCCTTTGTAATACTCATGATCTACTAATTTCAAGTTAAAAAGAAATACAGTCAGTTTCACTGAATTTGTATGCATGTATTAATTAAAAATGGGTTGCTTGCTGTATACGATGTCATGAATGTATGTAATTACATGTTAATGACAAACTGAGAGAATTACAAGCCAGGAATTGATGTCTCTTAATTTGTTGATGATTTCTGTACAATTTTTATACACACAAAATGTCTATTACGACTTCATTGTAATACTCCATTTTAATTAGTTAGTAATTAATGTCCCAACTAAAAATGGATGAATATATTTTGTATGGTAGCTACCATTAATATACTTTCTGAGGTGCATTTTATACAAAGGGTTTCTAGTCTCAATGGGCTTCACTTGCTGCTTTAGCCAGGAAGTGTGTGAAATAGTAAGCTTTCAATTTTGCATGTAAGTTCTCCCATAAGACATGGTCAATTGCAATGCGCTCGATGCTCATGCCCTTACTAGTGTACACTATGAAGTCCACCCATTCAGCTCTAGTGACACCCATTAGTCCCTGAACTTGAGCATAGTAATGGTGATTTCTCTTAAGCTTTGGTTCACCATTTACTTCCTCCAAGAAAAATCCACTGTCTGAGCAAGCTTCAAGAGGTGTCACAAGCTATTTAGTTTCTGGACATTTAACCTCAGAGAGACCAAAAGGTATAGAGCAGCTAGGGTCAATGACCTTGCCATCAGGAGAGGCACCTAAATAAGGGGCATCAATGCTAACCACAAGCCCAGACTTCAAAACCCTGACAGGCCTTCTGATTGAATCCATGTATTTCTGGTAATGCTTCAAGGCCACAGGTTCATATTTACACCCATGGTTTGTGTATCTTGATGTAAATGTTTTTGGGTGCAAGAGATTATTTACTAATGTGTCATGATTCCTTTTTCTGTTTCGAATTAAGCCAAAATTGGAAGCTGTAAATCTTAACTTGCGTTCATTTTTCCATTCTTCACAGTCAGCCTGCTCCCTTGTTTTGAACTCAATTTCATTTATTTTGTCACAGTCAACAATTAGGCTCTGGAGCAGGTCCTTCTCTTCGTCAGAAATTTCACTTGGTATTTTAAACTGATCTCTTGGAGGACTGAGAGGAAATCTTGGGTATGTGGTCAGTGGTACACTTTGTTGGTTGGAGGGAAGAGCTGTCAAGTTGCAAAATACTTTGAAGTTATCCTCTGTGATAGCAAGTTGGTAACTCGCAAAGGACCCCATCGGACTTTTGCCAAATTTTGTCTCAGTTACTCGAGGCACCTCCCCACTAGCATTCATAATTTGAGCCAGGGCTATTTTAGGATTGATCTCATTTAATCGTAACGCTAAATTACGCTCATCTTCTTTTTGTGTGTTAACTGTTTTTCTGGCTTCATAGAGAAGGCATTTTACCCCAGGATGTCTTGTAGGAGACCTGTCCACATTTTGATAAGTTTTGCTGGCAATAACCTCCATCATGGGTTGTGGGGTTATACCTTCTCCTCTACCCCTCCTATGCCACCTCTGCAGTGTAGACGTACTGCTCTGCTTGGGCTGCATGTCATCTTCATTATCAAGCTCGCCCACACTTTTACACTCGTACAGGCAAAACTTGCATATTTTCAACATAAGGGCAAGAACGTGATTACAGAAGCCGACCTTACCAGCAACGCACGAACAAGAAGCATGTTTTACCTCACTATTTTCCAAGGAAATTACTAGTTTCAAGTTATGAGGAGGGTCGCTCTTGCGAAAACTGTGATAACACTGAGCTTTGAGAAAGAAAAAATTCATGTCGCTCGTTGCTTTTATATCTTTCAAATATTCATCATTGAGAAATGTTGTTGCCTTTCGCACACTCGTGGGCACAGAATCTGATGTGATTTTGCTGGGATCAATGTTTTTACCAGATTTGGCTATGTGAAGATTCATTTCTGCATGTGAGAAAAAAGGCATTCTGCGGAGATCGGTAGTCCAGCCATCCGAAGGAAAGTTTAGAAGTGACGAGGGCTGTCCGCGTCCGCTGTCATTGGGGCTGTCTTCTTTTGTTTTACTTTGAATTTGCTTTCTTTTGGTATAAATGTTCTGCAAATCTGGGTCCACAATATTCTTATCTTTACCAGTCTTGATGTATTCTTCGACTCTGGTTGAAAAGAATTAAAATTGAGATATTTTCAATAAATTAGCCATGTGCAGGTCCGAATGTTTACACGTGCAAGGTAAGGAAATCGTAGCTTTAAGCCCTTTTACCTTTTCACCAACAATGCTTTTGTCTTTAAACCTTTTAAAGAATCCCCCCGACATTTCAACCAGAAACGTAGCTCTTCATTTTTTAATGTCGCTGCTTCTCTTCCAGCCAAAGATGCTCCCGGAATATCGTCTTCAGTCAAGATACAGGCAGCCATTACGAGAGAGGCCTGACTAGCCTCGTTTTCATGCAACTAGACCCGGGCTGTCCAAGTGATCCGCCATATTTGCATTCAGTGTATTGCTGGGTTTAGGTTGGACTTAACATTAGGGCTAGAGCGTCGGCTAGGGCTAGGGATAGGGTTAGGGATAGGGTTAGGGACATGGTTAGGTTTAGTGTTGATGTTAACATCAACGCTAGCCTTAAAGCGCGGTTGTTTGAGTCCGAATCAGCTTGACTTAAGGGTTCGTCCGAGTCGAAAACAGCGCCTAGTTGCCTTGGTTGACTCTAAGTTCTTTCGGAAAGGCTTTGGCCGATATAACACAGCGCTAAAGTCGGTTGTTTGTCTTAAATACAGCGTACATCTTAAATCCAGCGTACAAAAACCTCGGTTGATTCTAAATCAGTGTGCAAAAAGCTTGCCGATGGCTGAAAAATCACAAAATATTAAAGACGGCTGTTTTGACTTGAAGAAACTTTTTGCCAAGACAACTCCTATTGGTGACCTACAGCAAAAATTTGAGTTAATCAGATGTTCTAGGGCAAAAATTAAGAGTCCTAAGAGTACGCTGTTTTCTGTCATGTTTCGTTTACTCAGAACCTTGTGTTGTGTAGTAAATTAAAACTTGCGCGTGGTTTCGTCAGTTGAAACGTTTTTGATGGATTCATTTTCATCGTCAAGTGGAAAACAATGGAATGAAAATCTTATAAAAATTAATGTAAATGACAACAATGAAAGAATTTGACAGAAATACTTAACTCTTTTGTGAAATTAACTTGGCTCCAAAACGTAAAAAAATTTGCCTGAAATTCAATCCCTTTATCACGTGTGATGGATTGTCTCATCACAATGACTGTAGTCACACACAAATGTTTATCTCGCGTGAGAATACTTTTTGCTGTAGTTTATTAGCCTCCATAGAAGCAAAAAACCGAGGCGATCAACGCAAAAGTGATTTATGTGTTAAAATTCGGCAGCGTGTTTACCAAATATTCATTCTCACTTGTTCATCAGTCACGGATATGTCACGAACCAACAAGCGCGGATGTTACTGCAATTCACCGGTTTCGCAGAGCTTGTGGGTTCAAATCCCGTACAAGCGGTTTTTTTTTCCGTTTTGTTTTGTTTGTTTTTTTTGGTTTCACTACTGCTTAAGTTGTGTTCATAACTGCGGCGATCGTTCACGTTATCATCCGTTGTTTACGTAGTCTGATTCACACAGACGAATCGTGAGGAGTACCGCTTAATATTGCTTTGAATGTTTGCTGTGCGCGCCAATGCAACTTTTCCATGGATTGTGTTCAAGATACTCATCGAAAACGGGCAGACTTCACTTCGTGCCGAATGAATTCTCGGTAGCGTTTCCGAAGTTCGACCAACTATTTCACGGCTAACAGTAAAAGCAAGCTGGGATTTCATGTCACGAGTGGTTTTAAAAAATGCGCTCTTCAAAATTAATGAACAATGGAAACCTCGGTGCAGCAGCTACATAGTTTTCAAAGTTATTTTATAAGGTAGAGTTTTTACTGAAAACAAGTAATAATCTGCCCCAGAAATCTCAATAAAGTGAAATCAAAATAATGTTAATACACTGAGGAGTATATATTAATTGATTTTTGCCTCCCCAGGCCGTTTAAAACACTCTTTTACTGAATCGAGATACATAATTCCCGATAAATTCGCTGCTAAAGCCATGAATTCGGCTTCCTGGATAGGATCTGGACAAATCTCCAAATCAAAGGAATTCTAGGTATGCAGGTCATTTCAAATTGACCAATCAGTTTGGTTGTGGTTTTGAGCCGTTACTGGCTCAGGGAGGCAAAAACACTTCTGTCAGTGGTTGTTTCTGTGTTGTTTTAGTGCAATGTATGCCCTTATTAACTTTTAACATAAAATTTTAATAATGGTTTTTGACTTGCACACAGATCATTCATAGCAAGAAACCTAATAGCCCAGTTTTCCCCAGAGTATGATTATGGAACTGGATATCAATTAACAAGACAAGAATCAACCACAGGCCCTTTTCAGAGTTGGAGTATTACAGCTCTTCAATAAGTTGTTTGCATTCCTTGTAGTGCTGATAGTGATTATGATGATGATAGTGGAGGTCGCATGTCACCCAAGCCAAGACAGAGGTCAGTAAGGCAAATGTAATCACATCCAGCAGTGAAACCATTGATTCTGACAATTCCTTCTACTGATGTTTTGGAAATGTTTGTTAAAATAATTTATAACCAAAATGTTCTTTCTCTGGACTACGTTGGTGCGCATGCGTTAATTAACCAACTTGGAAGCCTTTTTAATAATAATAATAATAATAATAATAATAATAATAATAATAATAATAATAATATGTAAAAAGCAATTTTGCATTACAGCCCTGGCAGATCTGTTCCTGTTCCTGTTCCTGTTCCAGAGGATGAGTTTCAGTTGCTAAAAAACCTCTACAGGGAAAGATTTCTTAGAGTAAGAAATTTTAATTTTCTTAACTACATAACAGCTGTAGCTCTGTTAAATCATCAGCGTGTGCACCTGGCAGATGAACAAATTTATGAAAAAATGTTTTGACAGTCAGTTGATCCATTAGTCTTAAGAAAGTTTGAACAAGTTTTTTTTTCTCAACTGACTTTTAGCTCGTATTCTATTACTCACTCACACTCACTTTGTGTCTGCTGTTAGTGCTTTTCTGATTGTCCATGTTTGGACATAAGTTTCTAGCTGTACTTCATTAATTGTAAATACATGTATGTGTAGCTGACTACTCTGTGTTGACAGGACGATAGTCTTACAAATGGTATTCTTTTAACAAAAGCAATGCATCAATTGTTACTGTGAACAATGTTAAGTATTAATTAAGACTAGGTATTATAGAAAACAGAACCAGTACACCGTAAAAGCTCTATTAAGTAGCCTGCATGCAGACGTCTCTTATTTCCTTTGTTGCACGCGGAAAAGGGACGTCTGCAAAGCAGCGTCGCTAATTGTGTCCCAGTATCCCGCTGTTTTGTTTTAAATATCACATAAATAATGAAACATCTGCCGCAGTGGGTATCTGGCCATAATTATGTGCCCAGACAACATTGCTTTCCAATTTCAGCTCTTCAGTCAGCATGTTCACTATTCTTGTTTGACCACTGAACCTTAATTTGACTCTTCTTGACTCTTCAGGTACTCGCTCGTTGATCGCAGGCCTAACAGGAGGAAAGTTGGGAATTACGCGTGTAGAATCCGCATGGAAGACCTTGACAGGCGTTGAGGTGGTAACAACCAGCAAGGAGTGACGATCGTTCAGTGAAGAAGAAACTGGTTCTTGTAAGAAAATTCATTTCTCAGGAGAAGCCAATGCTTAACTACCTTGAAAGATTTACGGCTGTAATCTTCGAAAATCTACTCGTTGATTTTTTGCAAGTTGTTGTGAGGTCCATGTATGCCATGTCACTTTTTTAGTTTTCTCAGACACTCTTTACAAAATTAATGTAAGCTGATGTGGGATGTACAATGAACTGAAGAGAAAGAATTTCTTTGTACAAATTAAATGCTCCATTTCTTTACACCAGATTTCTATCGCTCAACGTTTCGATCTGTTCAATGGCTGAAAAACACAGAAAACTTCGTATGTTTTCAGATCCGTTTTCATTGGAAAATGCTGCTAAATTTAGGGGGCAAAAGGCATGCATGCAATGTGAGACCTTTCTTTACAATAGCCACACAACAGAGAACACATGCACTCCCAGTTGTTGCAGCAAGTATCACTGACCTCACTTCACATTATTGTTTTGAGACAGCTGAAGTAAACGTAGAACAAATGCAGTAACTTTCCCGAAATAAACGATGAATAATTTTTTGGGTTAACTTCCCAAACTGCAGCATTTTTTCGGGATTTCCTGGCAACCCATGGAGCAATTTACCAACTGCAACACAGGAAATTACTTACGACATGACATTAACATAACAACCAATCAGAAATTTTCCCCAACATTCCGGGGAAACCACCCATGGTCTGGAACACGATTAGTGTCGGTGTTACACAGACGTCTCTCCCCCCGATTTATTTGAGGGGAGGAGGCTGATGTACACAGGCTACTATTAAGCCCCTTGTTTGGAAGTCAATTTTGTAATAAGCCCCCCCCCTCCCCCTTTTTGGGACATGAAGTTTTTTAATTAGTCCCCCATATTTCCTCTTGCAAAATCACCTTGATGTGGCCCAATTGGTTTGTTTATAAGCAAATATACACTCAAACTCGTAATACTGTTGGCTTGCTCTTTGTTAGAGAATATTAAAAATTGCACCATACTGTAGTTGTTTTGGTTTTTTACCAAAACTGTTGTGAGACGAAAACAGCGTGTTTAAGATTAGAAATAAGCCCCCCCCCCCCCTTCTCTATTCAGCCCCCTGTTAATGAGACCAGTGAAATAAGTCCCTCAGTGGCTTAATAGAGCTTTTATGGTAAGATCAAGAATTAATAAATTCAAGTGTTGCTACATGAATAATTTTTTGTACTGATTTTATTTAATTATTATTCAATTGGCAGGCTATCACACAAATGAAGGAGAATTTGAATGTAAGTAATGTAGTTAGAACAATAGTATTATTGTTAATATAATATATAATCATGATCTCATGATAATAATGATTCAATGATCCTTATGATGATGATGATGATGGTGATGTGATGATAAACGCTTAATTTCTCAATTGATTGACAATTTACACTGTTGAATTCTAAATTCAAAAATCCATGTTTACGCATTTAAACAGAAAATAGAAGAACTTTAAGATGTCAATATTTCAAGCCTATCTGAGACTATCAGCTATGTGCTTGTAGGGATTGTAAACTGATTATTTCAAAACAGTCTTAGAAACAAACAGGTATTAAACATTAGCATTGTATGTGTATTCATAGGAGTTGATTCAAGAATTCTCTGAAGAAAAATCCCTTAGTCAAAATCACTGTGATGGAGTTTTGAGCTTTGTTTGGAATCAGGTGTGTATCCTTTTTTCCTTGTTAACCAGTTAATGGGGTTAAATACAATTTAACCTAGTTAACGACTAGGAGCACGTTTTTGCTCAGTTATTTGCATGGCATTTGTGTTTGCTTGTAGCCTTTCTGGCTTATGTCTGACGTCTTCAGGCAGTCCAGTGGTCAGCGGCGGTTCTGTTTATTTTATGCGTCCACCTTTTCCATGTGCTGGTAGTTTTTACTTGCTCTGCGTATGGGGCGTTGCAGCTCATGTGTTTTCGAGTATTTCCCCTCCCTCCCCTCCCTGTAGTTTTCTTATTATTATTATTATTATTATGGTTGTTATATTATAATAATTATTTATTTATTTATTTATTTATTTATTTATTGTTTCTTCCACTGAACCCCAAGTTCAGTGTGATGGATGCTTGGTTTGGGGCTTGGTGTGGCGGACGAGACTCGTGGCTGGGTTGAGGGTATAGCAGGCTTATGGGGTGTTCTACCAACCTGGGTTTGGGTTGGCGGTACCAGCCCCCTGGTCCCTGAGCACCCAACCTCCACCTGCGACGCAGACATTAATGAGAATAAATCCATGCATTCCCTACACTTCAGTCAAGAGCTTGTTACCTTTAGAGTGTAAAGCCAAAGGGCCATGACTTTTTTGTTGGTCATTTTAAGAACTTCCTACTGAAAAGATGTATAATAATTATTGGGGGATTTGGCCTAAAAATGGCTGATTCCAGAAAATATCCATACCCTACCATGGAAGGCATCTCAGAAATTCTGAGGGGTGGGGGGGGGGGGGGGTGTCATTTTTACACTTAGACATGGAGAAGAAAGGCAAACAAAGCACCAGAGTGGCCAATGTTAATATATACTGCATGTTAGATTGATAATTTAGAAACTCTTCGTTTCTAGCTGCCTACATATAGATAAATTTATAAAGCCCAGTTTTCTTCCACTCATTTCGTACTCTCATCAGCTTTGCAAGCATTTTGAAAGCGTCACAAGCGAAAACTCTGGCCAGTCTCTCACTGCGAAAAATGAAAGATATATTGCATGGTTTATTTTGTTGTGTATGTGCTGATTGATTATCAGACAAAAGGTTTTGACCTCAAAATTTATTCAGTGGGCGAAACTTGAAATAAAAAACTTGAAATGCTGTATCAAAGTCTTTTCGTTTCAATTAACTTCTCAAGTGAGAAAATTCCATATATCAACAAGCACTTCATACTATAATAATAATAATAATAATAATTTATTAATTTATATTGCGCTTTTTAACATTCAATGATCAAAAGCGCATTACAATATTAAATTATGTTAAGTATTTACATAAACTAATTTAACAATAATAAAATAATTTAAGCGCTAAAGGCTAAAAGCTAACTTAAAAAGATATGTTTTAAGACAAGATTTAAAAGTTAAAATAGAGTCAATATTGCGCAGGCTTGCTGGGAGCATGTTCCACAGTGTAGGCGCAGCTACACTGAAAGATCTGTCACCAAAAGATTTTCCCTGCAGGATGTAATAAAGTAGTGCCTGAATTAGAGCGCGGTGAATAGCGTGCATGCTTTCTTACATTAATTAAATTGCTAATATAAGCAGGTGCCCTACCATTCAGTGCTTTAAAAGTTAAAAGTAAAATATTAAAATGTGTTCTATATCTAACTGGCAAACAGTGTAATTCTTTTAAAACAGGCATAATATGGTCATATTTGCGGCTCGAAGTTAGTAACCTAGCTGCTACATTTTGTACTCTCTACAGTTTTGTTATCTCACAATCTGGAAGTCCATAAAGAAGTCCATTTACAATAGTCTATTCTGCTCGTGACGAAAGCATGCAGAACCATCTCTAATTTATCTCTTGCTAAAAATTTACTTATTTGCTTAATATTGTGGAGCCAGAAAAATGCCGTGCTACAAGACTTGGAAATATGGGTAGACATGGAGAGGTTAGAGTCAAACCAGGAGCCAAGATTTCGCACTTCAGACATGGGCTTAATGGGCTTAATGGGCTCAACACGGACTGTACAAGGATTAATTTTCAACAGTTGCTGTCTAGATCCGATAATAAGAAATTCAGTCTTATCATCATTAATTTTTACTAGTAAGAATTTCTCTTTTAATCAGCACCTGTAACATAAAGTTTTACTTCTTTTTGTCAGGAAAAACCATTGAATTGCGATAAAAAAATAATAATAATTCGAACTCAAGAGGGCATTACAGCTTTATAAATTGACCCCATTGGGTGGGCAAAAATATATTCCTGTATTTGGTGGAGTTGCAAAGCATAAGGCTGTCTCAATTTGAATTTTATAGCTTTCATTTGTATGGACCTAAGTCTATCTAAATTTGCTCTACTTTGGCATACAAACTGGTTGTCATGTCAGAATTGTAGCTCTGCACTTATTTTGTCATTTGAAATTCTGGGAACAGTAAATTAGGGTATGACTTAGGCCTAATCTTGAAACCAGTTTTTGGACATTCAAAAGTCAAAGTACAAAATATGAAGTTTAAACCACCAAAGCTGCTTGTCAGAGAAAGTGTAATAGACAAGCTATATTTGATGCTTGCTTAATTTCTATGACATACGTTACTTTATGTTGGCACAGATTGTGGAAGCAGCGTGCTCCCTGACCATTTTGTACTTCTGTGACTTGTCAGGTACATTGGATAGGCTGCTGTTTGAGGTAAGAGTAAAATGCAATCAGGGAATCATTAGTTATGGCTAGAATTAAACATAGTACAAATTTAAGCATAATAGAGCTGACCTCTTAAAATCACCACATAATTGTCTGCTCTTGTTTTTAAAAGTCAAATTCCTAGCAATGCTTTCAAGTTTAAGGGTACACAGCCTTTTTCTATTCTCATTATATGCTTCATCACTTGTTGATCTTTGTGGAGTATAATGGTTCTTAATCAGATGTTTTAAGAGGAAATGTTGCTCCACAGAATTAAAATACTTATTGGAAAAAAGCGACATCCAAGAAACTGTTTCAACACAGGCAGACAATCCGAACTCAGCGTGACATTACGCACGCTATTTGATCTCATACATTCTCTCTATTTTGAAACGGCTGTTCTCGGCTGGATTCAAATGACTGGGAGAAGTGTTCATTAAAATACTGAATTTTGCTCCTCTTAATCCCAAATGTAGATAAAATTATAATGTAAGCCAGGTGAATACAGATCACTTACCTTATACTCTTAGTGTGGTCTTTTGCTTTTTTTTTTCTTTATGGCATTTTAAGTCTCTTGCGCTGAATCGCCAACAATAGTTTAAGATTAGAACAAGGTATACGATTAAACGGCCTCCGCAACTGAACGCCTTCTAAATTTTGTCCACTGTCTCCCACTTCCACGCGTCTCTCGCCATCCAGTCTTGGGCAAATGAAGGCCAGGTAATTTTTGCCAAAAACACTTGTCAGCAGCTTGCTCATAATGACCTAAAGTGACGCTGCAAGTTTTCACATCCGCTGCCACACAGTCGGCTTTTATTTTTCGATTTTTAAATGAGCGAGCCACACACGTCTCTCCCCAGTCTCACTCTACGTTTTCACCCTCGCTCCAAACCTTTCACTCATTCAACCAACGGGCCGGAGAAATACGGCTGTTTTGCAGTCTACAGGGGGTATCGGCCACGGTGGCCGATCATAACGGCCATTATCAAATTTGAATCAAAGACAAATGAACCTCACTGGCTCCCCCACAGCTCAACATGTTTCCTTTAGCGCTTCAATTCAGCTTTTATTTGCGAAACAAAAATAAAAAACCTGACAGTGTAATTTAGTGTTGTTTGCAAAACACACTTAATTTCTATAGTAATTAAACGGCCGTTATAATCAACCACCTTGGCCAATATCTTATAGACGGCAAAACAGCCGTATTTTTGCGTTTGTCGAATGAGTGAAAGGTTTGGAGTGGCGATGTGGTGATGAATGTGAAAATTCACTGTGTCACTCAAGGTCATTATGAGCAAGCTGCTGGCAGTTTTTTTGGCATCGACCTTCGAAAATTACCTGGCCTTCATTTTCTCGAAGCTGGATGGCGAGAGACATTTGGAAGTGGGAGACAATGGACAAAATTCAGAAGGCATTCAGTACTATTGTTGCCATTGATCTTTGGCAAGAAATCCCATACAAGTTCAAAGATCTAAATCAATTTTCTTTCTCCAGAAGTATTAAAAACTATCTTCTATTTCAGCAATATCAAACGTTTCCGTAATTCTTCTAGCTGTTTTGCTAAGCAATCCGTCCCTCTACTCCCATGTTTTTTTTTTTTTTTCACTCAAACGAGATGGAGGTTAACTCGATAACTTTGCGGTTCTATTAACCTCCATGCACAAACTATACACCACTGTCACCCTTAATTGCTATATACGTACCGTATTTTTTTTTTAATGCTAATAATGTAATTTCAAGAAGTAAGTGCAAAATAAAGTGAAAATTTAAAGTTGAAGTTTAGGGGGCTCAGCGGCAAGTGACTCAAAATGCCATTAAAAAGCAAAAGGCTGCACTAAGAACATAAGGTAAGGGATATTTATTCATCTGGCTTACATTATATCTACATTTGGGATTGAGAGGTGCAAAATTCGGTATTTTACGGAACACTTGAATCCAGCCAAGAATAATTTTTTCAAAATAGAGAGAATGTATGAGATCAAATAGTGGGCGTAACATCACACAGTTCGCATTGTCTGCCCGTGGTTTCAACAAAGAAGCTTGCTCATCATCCAGTCTACCAGATAGCTTTTCTTTTGTCATCATATGCAGTTTAGACCCATTGCCAATAGATGAGCGTTGGGAACTGGTGGGCCTAAGCAATTTAGGCTTTGCAGGGAGGTATCCATGGCAACTCAGAGAGCCGGAACCATCCCCTTTTTCAGCTGCCAGCTAGCACCATCACATTGAATGGACTTCAGTGGAAAATACTCACCAGACCCCATACTTACCAAACCTGAACACCCATGTGCAGGAGGGCTGGGAACCAGAATTGGCCTTCGCACAAGAAGAATAAATTGATCCATAACGATCAGCTCAAAATGCCAGCATGAAATGCAATGCAAGTCACAAGGCAAACAATGAGCCCCTGCAGATACCCTGCAGGTCACACACTTACAGAGCGAGCCACTGGCTGCATTGCCATGAAATTAACTTTGCCTAAATTACATTCATCCACATTTTTGGTGGTGTCCCATATAAAATTTTGTGGCTGCTGATTTATTTTGCTAGGGCATCATTGGGAATCTGATGAATAGGGTCCCTTTTTACAGTGCACTTCTGTTCTTACTTACCATTTTTTTGCTCGCAGGCTCACCAGACAGCTGATTTGGACATTTCAGCTGTTAAGAGGCTTGTGAGGAAGTTGCTGATGATCGTAAGACTCTTGGAGTGTCTTGTAAGTGATCATCGTTTGGGTGTTAACACTGGCTAGCTTGCTGGACTAACTTACTGACTTACAGGATGACTAATGAACATGTCATCGGCTTCCCTGTGGGGTTGACCATCGGGATAACCAGGGAGTTGTAAAATCAGTAAATTAGGAATTTACCCCAGGGTTGGGGAATCTTGCAAGTCAAATTCACATGGGTGAAATGTCTCTCGGTAGAAAATCTGTGTAGCATCCTTTACAAACTTGCGAATTCCCTTACCCCCTAATCTTTGGTTGTAAAACAATGTCAAGATTTTCCCCTACCTCGGGCAAAGAATCCCAGCCACCTCCTTGCATCCCCCCCACAAATCTCCCTAGTTGGCCTTGTCAGGCGATTCATAGACTAGCAGACCCTCTAACTGAGAGTAAAGGGGATTAGTTTCTAAAGAAACTGGTGCTGCGTCGGTGGGGAAGTGAGACACGAAAATTTGGTTTATCAACGGAGTTGATAATGTAAATTAACCACCGTACAGGGATTCGATTAGCTGACGTTTCGAGCGTTAGCCCTTCGTCGGAGCGAATCGAGGAATTGTGGGTTGTGTATGGTTTATATACAGAAAATGGAGCTACGCTATTGGTGGTAACATGGGAACGTGAAAAACAGGAATAAATTAATTGAATGAAAAGCGCTCGTTGATACCGTGGGGATTAAGAGTGCCAATTTGAAAGATCAGTTTTTGCTCGAGATTTTTACGGCTTTCCGTGGTACCTTAATGTAGGGAAAGGCCGGAGATCGACATGTGTTGTTTGGAATGGTTAGGGAGATTAAAATGCCAAGCGACAGGTTTGGATGCGTCTTTGTCATCTTTCTCAACATCACGAAGATGTTCTCGGAATCGGTCACCTAGTCGTCTTCCTGTTTCGCCGATGTATAACTTTTTGCATAATGTGCAGGTTATGCAATAGATAACATTTGCGGAGGTACACGTGAAACGATCAGTGATCTTAACAGATCGCTTAGGGCTCGATATTTTGTCAGTGTTTTGAACGAAAGGACAAGTTTTACATCGCGAGCGCGCGCATTTAAAAGTGCCAGGTTGTTCAGTTGTTTTGAAAGCGCTTTTAACTAGAAAGTTACCTACATTTTTGTCGCGTTTGAATGAAATCAGCGGTGGTTCCGAAAGAAGAAGCTTTGCGGCAACTTTCTGACACCTCCTTTTATGCTAAAGTCGAGAAAGATCTCACTTCCACCAACCAAAAAATTGTCAAAGACACGATTCAGGACCTAATAGTCAAACAAGAATTGCCGGCTACCGCTACTAATCTCATCATCACTACTCCGAGAACCTCGTGCATTTACTTTTTACCCAAAATCCACAAACCTAACAACCCGGGTCGACCTATCGTTTCTGCTTGTAGTTGCCCTACCGAACTCATTTCTAGCTATTTAGACAAGATTATGGCGCCCATCGTCAAATCTTTGCCATCTTACATTAAAGACAGTCAACACGCACTTGAGATTTTTCGCGATTTCAATTTCACCGGCGAAGACAAACTAATTTTCACTATGGATATTTCATCTCTATACACTGTCATTCCAAACGGCGAAGGTCTTCAAGCACTTAAGTATTTCTTCGATCAACGCACCGTCAAGGAACCAAGCTCGGAAACGCTACTCCGCCTAGCTGAACTAGTTTTAACACTTAACTGTTTTTCTTTCGCTGACAACTATTACAAGCAAATTAATGGTGTAGCGATGGGCACAAAAATGGGACCTACCTACGCTAATCTTTTTGTAGGTTACGTCGAGTACCAATTCTTCAATCAGTACAACGGTCCTAAACCTGAACTGAACTGAACTCTACGGTCGCTACATTGACGACTGTATCGGCGCAATTTCGTCTAGCAAGGAGGAAATCATTCAATTTATAACCGCCGTTAATTCCTTTCATCCGGCTCTAAAATATACCTGGGAAATTTCGGAAACTTCCCTTGCCTTTCTTGATATCAAAGTTCTTATCAGTGGCAACGGTTTATGTACCAGTGTGCACTACAAACTCACCGATTCTCACAGTTATTTGTTGTATTCATCTTCACATCCATCTCATGTCAAAAACGCCATTCCCTATTCTCAATTTCTTAGACTTCGACGTCTATGTAGTGATGACTCTGATTTTTCCAACAAATCAGAGGAAATGTGCCATTTTTTCGAGAAACGTGGCTATCCTGATTCTGTGGTTCAATCGGGCCATCACCGCGCTCAGCAGATTGATCAATAGTCAGCATTACAGACGTCACAAAAGGAAAAGAATGACAGAATTCCATTCACCCTCACATTTCACCCGCATAATAACCCAATTAAAGCCATCTTTCTTAATAACTTTAACCCATTGGCACCCGTGCCGGCCAAAACCGGCCGTAAAAAACTCCCATGCTTCAAAACATTGCAACTCTCTCAATCGCACGAATATTGCCTTAACTGTTAGTTGTGAGCACGAAATGGAATGCCCTTTAAATTTGGATATCCAATAAATGCAAGAAACGTAGTGACTTTTACCAAATATGGCCTTTTGAGTTTGGACAAGAACGAAACTGGCCGTTTTTAACGTCAAAAAGAAACAAAAAAATGCCCCTTTTTGCCTTCATGTTTTTTAGGGAAATCATCGTCGAAAAACCAAAATTCAACCATCATCTAGCTTAGAAATGACTTTTTTTGTTCATATTCTTCTCCCGAGCGTAGATACAGCCTTTTGTTCCAGTGCATTCGGGCCTTCCCGACATTTTCAACATCTTGAGCGCATTGCATGCTGGGAACTAACGAGAATTTTTGACAGCGCCCGTTCCATCCCCCAATTCTTTCACATATAAACTAAGTCTACAGCCACTCCGACCTACCGCCAAAATTTCCTGCTCGTGGTCATCTTCAGTACACAGAAATTTCAAAATATGTGGCGGTAGGTCGAGAAATTCATCAATAGTCGAGTCCCAAAGGTACTAAGTGTTCGACCGGCCAAATTCCCAGTTCGTCGAGTAACAAGCCAAAGTCAACAACAAAGTACATCACCTTGCTCGATTCTTTGAGAAAGTGGACTCTTAGCTACCGTCACGCTTAATGATGCTCATCAGGCAGCCGCTAAAGATGAAAAATGGCTGTAAATTTAGCAGAAATCGCAAGCAAACCGAACTTGGGCCATTGTTGTCGCTTCACGGATAAAAAATAGCTACGTCAAAATGACGTTTTCAGAAACCTTGAGCCTCCAGTGCCTTAGGACAGCACCACTTTTCCCTGGTAGTTCAAATAAAGAGTCACGAATTGCTATTCATCGTTTATAGGTGGAAAATCACTCCGAAAATGTAAAAACCTGCGGTAGTCAATGGGTTAAGATACTGCAAAATGATCCAGAAACTGCTAGAATCTTTTCGGAACCACCGCTGATTTCATTCAAACGCGACAAAAATGTAGGTAACTTTCTAGTTAAAAGCGCTTTCAAAACAACTGAACAACCTGGCACTTTTAAATGCGCGCGCTCGCGATGTAAAACTTGTCCTTTCATTCAAAACACTGACAAAATATCGAGCCCTAAGCGATCTGTTAAGATCACTGATCGTTTCACGTGTACCTCCGCAAATGTTATCTATTGCATAACCTGCACATTATGCAAAAAGTTATACATCGGCGAAACAGGAAGACGACTAGGTGACCGATTCCGAGAACATCTTCGTGATGTTGAGAAAGATGACAAAGACGCATCCAAACCTGTCGCTTGGCATTTTAATCTCCCTAACCATTGTAAACAACATATGTCGATCTCCGGCCTTTCCCTACATCAAGGTACCACGGAAAGCCGTAAAAATCTCGAGCAAAAACTGATCTTTCAAATTGGCACTCTTAATCCCCACGGTATCAACGAGCGCTTTTCATTCAATTAATTTATTCCTGTTTTTCACGTTCCCATGTTACCACCAATAGCGTAGCTCCATTTTCTGTATATAAACCATACACAACCCACAATTCCTCGATTCGCTCCGACGAAGGGCTAACGCTCGAAACGTCAGCTAATCGAATCCCTGTACGGTGGTTAATTTACATTATCAACTCCGTTGATAAACCAAATTTTCGTGCCTCTAACTGAGAGACTGACTGTGAGGCTGACTGATTGACTGTAGGATGGTTGTCAGACTGGCTGAATGTGGGCTGGCTGGCAGACTGATGAACTGACCGGCTGGCTGGCTTGCTGACTGATGAAATAATTGGCGGCTGGCTGGCTGATGAATTGACTGGCTGGCTAACTAACTGATAAACTAGCTTGCTGGCTGACTGATGAACTGACTGACTGGCTGACTGACTCATTGAGGAACTGGCTGCTGGCTGACTGGTGAATTGACTGGCTGGCTGGCTGGCTGACTGACTGAGGAACTGACTGGCTGGCTCACTGGCTGACTGGCTGACTAACTGATGAACTGGCCGACTGTCTGACTGATGAACTGACTGACTGACTGATGAATTGACTGGCTGACTGACTGGCTGATGAACTGGCTCCCTGGCTGATTGATGAACTGACTGACTGACTGACTGATGAACTGACTGGCTGGCTGACTGACTCACTGATGAACTGGCTGGCTGACTGACCGATGAAGTGACTGACTGACTGACTGACTGGCTGGCGGACTGATTGATGAAATGACTGGCTGGCTGGCGGACTGACCAATAGATAGACAGACTGGCTGAGTGGCTGATGAACTGGCTGGCTGACTGACTAATTGACTGGCGGGCTGGCTGACTCACTGATAAACTGACTGGTGAACTGACTGACTGGTGAACTGACTGGCTGGCTGACTGACTCACTGGCTGAACTGACTCACTGCCTGAACTGGCTGGCTGACTGTCTGGTGAACTGACTGGCTGACTGACTGACTGGCTGAACTGACTCACTGCCTGAACTGGTTGGCTGACTGACTGATAAACTGACTGGCTGGCTGGCTGGCTGACTGACTGCCAGATGAACTGGCTGGCTGGTAGACGGAATGATGAACTGACTGGCTGGCTGGCTGGCGGACTGTTCAACTGGCTGACTACTAATGAACTGACTGGCTGGCTGACTGACTCGCTGATGAACTGACTGGCTGACTGATGAACTGACTGGCTGACTGATGAACTGGCAGGCTGACTGACTGGCTGATGAACTGGCTCCCTGGCTGATTGATGAACTGACTGACTGACTGACTGACTGATGAACTGATGAACTGGCTTCAGCTTTAGCCGATTAGTGTTATGACTGGCTGGCTGTGTGGTGACTCACAGTACAGCATGCCAGAAATAGGAGTTCAATTAAACTAGAATGTGTCGCGCCGGCTCAGGCTTATGGAGTTGAATTAAACTAGACTTTGTGTCGTGCCGGCACGCCGCTAGCCTGCGTAGCAAGCGTTTCCTAGTGGTTTCCGAGTAAAGAAAGACTTTAGAAGTTTTGGCCGCGTGAAAAACGGGGCGAGAGCAAAAAAATGGAAAAGGGGGGAGGGGAGAGGAGGGAAGGTCTGATAGCCAGAATACAACATGGCGAAAGAAAGGAAAGACGTGTTCGAATCAAGTCTACACAAAGCTTTCAATTTTCTAGCCTGCGTGGCAGGCTATAAACTTTCTCGCCGAAAGGGGATTTAGTCGCGAATTACGAAAAGAACGAGACATCCGACGAACCATCGAGAGTGAAAATACCGTCTGCTTTTTGGTTCTGCTGAAGAAGAACACGCCAAGCCTCGTCAAAATCCCTCAAAAAGGAGGGCAACTCGCTTCATGATAACCTCATCGAGGGTAATTCTTACGAGAACTTTGACTTGGAGGCCGCCTTCGGGAAGATTATCTATATTCAGAAACTGGAGCGTAACTGAATGTCATTGAATAAGAATAGCGTGTATTGTGTTCTGCTTCGTTCTTCAAAGAGCGCCGACCGAGGTAAACAACAGTGGCCGGGTATTCTACAGTTACAACAGTTACAAGTACACAAGGTGACAACACTCAAACCGATTTGCGGATCGCACTTCCCTTTGGCGTGTCCAGCAAACGCTTCTTTACTGGTGTGACTTTGTCGGAGTTGACTTCCTACAACTTTATAGTTTATTGTAACAAAACAAAACTGCTTTACAATAATTACAGTAGTTCAGATTACAAAACATTACAATTGACAATTTACACTATTCTACAATACTTGCGTTTCAATAATTACTAATGAAACAAAACTAACAAGCTAAAAGGAAACGAGATTACATTACGCATATATTATATATATTACATATATATATATATATATATATATATATATATATATATATATATACATATACTTACATTTATACTTGGTTGAATAACAAAGAAGGTGGAAAGATCCATTTCTTTTTAAAAATATTATAATTCTTATTTTTTAAACTTATAAAACGTTCAATTTCATACTTCAATTTCAGTCTGACCTTAAATCTCTGTAAGTCAGGGTGCACGTGATCTCTCCTGCAGTCCCATAGATACAATTTTCCAATGATAATAAAAAAATTTAGAAGGTTTAGAAGTGAAGAGTATTGAGAGGAAATTATTCCAACTACTACATCTTGAAGAGATAACTGGATCTTGTCATTCGTTAAAGAGAGCCAATACCATTCGAAGTTGGACCAAAACAGCCTTGAATGACTACATTGAAAAAGTAAATGGTGTAAAGTCTCAGGTACTGTCTCACAAAAACTACAGAGGTCACTCTCTATGAAACCAATTTTGTGCAATTTAACATTAGTGAATAAAATTGAGTTTAATATTTTGTATTGAAAAGCTTTCACGTATGGTTCAAAAGCAACGCTGTGAGGAAGTCTAAAGACTTGCTTCAGCTGGTCAGTAGACAAATGGAAATCACTTCTTAAATTATTAGTAGCATTCGGAAATTGAGCCTTATTACTGATTAACAAATTATAATAATCTCTTGATTTCTTTTTTGTTACATCAAAAGTGTTATTTTTTATTTTTAGAATTGGAGTGGGTGCCAGAGAATTCTGAGGGGTATCTAATTTAAGGTTAATTGGTATAGAATGACGAAGTCCTGCCCACATTAAAAGATTCGTTTTGCTAAATTTGCGTTTAATGCAGTTAAATGACTCTTCAATATTCAAATGAAATAACAGATCCTTAACAAAAATTATACCAGATTCAAAATATTTTTTATAGTAAACAGGTTTATTCCCAATGCGTATCTCTTTATTATTCCAAATTATATGACACCAATCACGTTTTGAATCAAAAGTGTTTCGAAAATGTGCCCACCAACTCAGAAGTTCATGATAGAATTGAGAAAATTTTGGATAATCTTTTAAATGATAATTACAGTTAATGAAGAATAAGCCACCGGAGCGTTCCAGGAGATAACCTAGGTAGTTTTTCCATGTTCCACCATTTTCATTAAATATTCTTTTTAACCATGCTAATCTTAGAGATACGATCATACTATCAATATCAATCATTCTTAAGCCTCCATGTTCAAAATCATTTATTGTCGACGCTCGGGTGACTTTATCCGTACCTTTCCATAGAAATTTAAATAACAATCTGTTTAAATCTTTTACCAATTCCTTGGGGGTCGGAAGTAAAGACGAGACATAAACAAATTTTGGAATTAGCAAAGATTTTATGACTGTCACTTTACCATAAATGGAAAGACCTCTGGACGACCAGAGATTAATAAGTTTTTTAATAGAATCTAAGTTTTCTATGAAATTCTTTTCGTGAAGTAGCTTAATATCATACGTAAAATACACTCCAAGTGCCTTTATCGGCTCATCTGGCCACTTGATTCCAAAAGGTTTCGATTTGCTGTACCTAGCGGACCCAATCCACATTCCTTCTGTCTTTGTGCAATTGATCATTAAACCAGAAACACTTTTAAATAAGTCTAGCAATTTGAAAAGTGCTGTAGCTGAATCTTTATCCGATAAAGTCGCTGTGGTATCATCAGCATATTGCAGAAGCTTTGTTTCTTCTTTTCCGATAACGATTCCCTTTATTTCAGAATTTTGTCTAATGGCAATCGCCAATGTTTCAATGGCCAGAACGAAGAGATAAGGGGAGAGGGGATCACCTTGCCTCACACCTCGCTCAAGCTTAAAATATTCCGAGAAGAAGCCATTATTCAGGGTGCAGCTTTCTATGTTTTTATAAAATGTTTTAACCCATCTAATAAAGTTCTCTCCAAAATTGAAAGCTTCCAAACATTTATAAAGGTAATCCCACTCTAATGAGTCGAAAGCTTTATGAAAATCTATAAAGATCATAAGACCCGAGATATTTTCATTGAGAGTAAAGTCCATAATGTCAAAAATCGATCTTATGGTTTCCCCAATGTAACGATCCTTAAGGTATCCAGTTTGATTGTGATGGATGATACTTGGAAGTATAGTAGACTTCCTAAACTTACCTTGTATCGATTCCTGGACGAATGAATTCAGTAATCTAAGATTTCGAATCTTGCGGGCACAAGGATTACAAACATGACTTGATTACTTCTCACATTCAGCTGTCACATTTTACCACCTCAAGTCCAACTTCTAGCAGATTAGTGCTAAAATGTCTTCCTCGCAGTCCTTCCTTTTCGACGGATCGAAAACATTTTCTGTAGAAATAAAGCTTGTTTGGTTTAAATGACCAAATTTAACTTTGAAATTGCAATTATAAAGCCTGCTCGGATTCATTTGAGATTCCTCAATTCCCACACCACAGGTGCGTTGCGAAATAATTTGTCAAGTTTGTTTTGGACACGAGTACTCGAAAATTCACTTCCGTTATGGGAGGCGAAACATTTTATTGGTTTATTTATGACAGCCGATGACAGCATGAAATTTCACTGAGTGCGCTCAGGCATGACAGGCCAAGTGGGTGGTTTTCAAGTTTGTCTGCAAGCGTTTCCTCCCCTCCTCTCACCCTCCCCACTCTTTAATTTTTTTTTACTTTCGCCCCATTTCTCGCGTGGGAAAAACATCGAAAAATTTCTTTGCTCATCTATCTCCGCTACAAAACCACACAGAAACGCTTGCTACGCAGGCTAACACGCCGCTATCTTGTGGCATTATTAATCCGTGTTAGGGCCCATGAGCAGAATTTTATCCTCATGAAAACATGAAAATGCAAAAAATCGTTTTGAGATTGCTTTGCTGTGTGTGAAGTTGCTGAGTGATTGTGGTTTTGGATTGTTGTGAATGGATTTTTGTCGAGTATTACGTTATTACGCTATTACGGGATTGTTCAATCAATCAATCAATCAATCAATCAATCAATCAATCAATCTTTAATTCACTTTCACCTAAAAATTACAATTTAATAGCAAATAAAATCTTAAGGAATGGTGTAAAGTGAGTGGAATCCAAAGAAAGCATAGCTTGTAACAATCTTGACCCCACCTAGTGGTACACAAATAATAAGTAATTAATAAAGGCTTAGCAGATTTTAGACAAAACAAAACAAAACGAATATATTCCTCATAATAATTAATGCATGCAAAATAAGATATAGTTTTGTAACAAAACGTAGAAGTGAAATAAAGAACACTCATCGAAGCCTTTGAATGAATATGGAGCTCAAATCAATCCAAAAAATTAGAATAATGGGATAAATAATATAAAGAACTAAACCATAAAAAATTAATTGGCAGTCAAAAAAAATTTAATTGCTTAGGCCGTTCCAAGGTTTTTTCCCTTAGGAAATTGCATTTTGTTAAATTTTGACATTGAATTTTAGAAAGGAAAATGAAGGTGATCAGATTGACGAGTATTATGTGAATGAACTTGATTGTTGGTAATCATAAGATGGTCAAATAGATCTGGAAGTAGAATGAATGGATTTTTGTCGAGTATTACGTTGTTATGCTATTACGGGATTGTTTTGCTGGCTGTGAATCAATTTTTGTCGGACTGCTACGTTGTCACGCTATTACTGGATTTTGCTGTGAACCAGGATTTTGTTGTTACGCTTTTACTGCATACTATGTTGTTTTGGCAATGAATATTTTAATTTTGTCGAACTACTACATTGTAACGCTATTCAAGAGACAGGTACGCATGACATCTTTTGTCTGTCACTCTAAAATCTGGAGAGAACCAGTTAAAAGCTAGAGCAGTGAAAAGAGAGGAAGAGAACCACTTAGCGCAAAAACTTGGGATAAGATCGCTCTTATTACGTTTTTACGGGGAAAAAGCGGAACGGAAAATCGCAATTCTACAGCGCGCAGCATATGACTTTCATAGACAAGCTGACTGTTTGACAGAGACAAACTGACAGGCTGGCTAACTGGGGGCTGGACTGAACAGCTCACTGAATACATGACATGGTTAGGTAGCCGGCCATCTTGCTGACACAGCAAGCTGACTGGCTGGCTGTCTGCCTGGTTGGCTAGTAGGCAGACATACCAAGTGACTGACTCACTGGTATGCTGGCTTGTGAACTGATTGCTTGATTTACAACCGGTAAGTGCTAAATTGAACATTTTCGTGTATTCACAGGCATTTAGCCCTGAGGATTTCTATAATCAGTTAGAGGAAAAAGGAAGAGTGTTGGAGAAGATCCCTGACAAGGCAGACATCACCAACCATGTGAAAGTGACTGTGGGCAATTTGCCAAGACATTCAATCCTCCAATATTAGTTCTCGGTGGAGAAGGTTACACAATCAAGAATGTTGCACGATGCTGGTAAGCTGTGGCACGCACATGATCCCCAAGTAGCGGGAGAGAAATGGCGCGCGAGTCAGTGCGGCACGGCCGAGGGTGGATACACGCGAGGAGGAGAGAAGTCTCGAAATGGCGCGCGAGTTAGTGTGGCACGGCCGAGGGTGGATACACGCGAGGAGGAGAGAAGTCTCCAAATGGCGCGCGAGTTAGTGTGGCACGGCCGAGGGTGGATACACGCGAGGAGGAGAGAAGTCTCCAAATGGCGCGCGCTATGAAGGCTTATCCTAAGGATCCGGCTACGCGTTTGTTGATCTATTTTTTGGATCATTACGTTTCACTTAGGAGCAGAGACTGCCGTGTTAATTTTATTGGCGAGTAATTGTTGTGCATCCAGTTTCACTACAATGAAGTCCTCAACGGCCTCAAATCTACCGGTGTTACTGCGCAACCTTGCACAGGCGAGTGACTGTCGAGGGATTGGTACCAATGACAATGCATAAAGAGTAGTAAAGGGAATTTCCGTGTTCTGATTGGGACTTAAAATCCACCATTCTCTCAAGGTTTGGTACATCTTACCATTGAGATTGGTGGAGACGTCTCAGTGGAGTGGGGTGGGTGGGGGGATTGCTTGTTGATTGGTATAAGTTCATAACAAGTTCTTGTTCTTTTGAAGGGTACCCTTCGTAGATAATGTTTGACGTGTATTTTGTTTCCGTTACAGGGCGTACGACACATCTCCGCTAGTGGGCCAGGAAATCTCCAGTGAAATTCGTTACAGGTACTAAGAGATACCTGACGTTTAATAATCATAATAATAATCTTTTTTTTTAATTGCAATGACACAACAACGAAGCGCAAGATATACAAACACAATACACTAATAAGGTTTACAGTACAATGCTGAAAAAGTAACTTTGAAAAATAAAGAATAACTACTTACAATAGAGTATTTACAAATATGCAATATTGGGTCAGCAGTGAAAAAGAAGATTCGCACTGTTTTTATTATTATTATTATGCAGTAAAACTATCTGTATGCACAGTGTTATAAAGCGACACAGGGCGCAAAGCGTAACCTGTGCGCACAAGCGAAACTTAAAAGGAATAACCATATGAGTAAAAAAATAAAATAAAAAAAAAAAAAAATAAAAAATAAAAAATAAAAAAAAAATAAATTAAAAAAAAATAAATAAAAAAAAAAAATATATATATATATATATATATATCTACATGGCTAAAAACTATTATCTAGGCATATAAATGTTTGTAGTGTCTCTCGTTCTTCGTGGCTGATAGTCAGGCTTTGATCTTAGGTCTTCATATCATAACCTTGAAAGTTCTCGCTATATTTAGGGATGACGACAAGACTGCCTTTTGCGTGGCCTCTAAAACTTGATTCGCCTTACGTCCTACCAGTGACTGAATTGAGGTTTCGGTTTCTCTCGACCAGCCTCCCAACACGTCCATGATAATGTTATGTTGAATCACCTCGTAACCTCTATACTGCTGCTTCAATTCCCACCTTAACGGGCCATACTTCATTGTCTTCTCCTCGCTCTTTTTCTTTCGGTTACTAATCCAAGGGCAGCTCATCTCTAAGGTCAGCACTTTCTTGTTTGCATGATCCACAATCCTCGCGTCTACACGGTTGGCTCGAACCTCCTGGTGGTCCGCATACACGGGTACATCCCACCATGCTTCCACTTGTTCTGACCTGTACTCCGGCTTGGGCATTACTGGCGAGTACCACGGTGGTACTTCCTCTAGAAGACCCTGGTCATGTAAGATCTCATAAAACAGGACCTTTAGAGCCATGTTGTGTCTGAATAAATACTTGGTCTGAGCCAACGCAGTGCACCCGGACAGGATATGAGAGACACTCTCTTGGGCGTGGCCACATATTCTACACTTCACATCCCCAGAGCAACTTGTGTGAGTCTTTTTGCTAGTGTAGAGCTTTGTTGGCAAAAGTTGCTCGTACAGTTCAAACGCACCGGCAATAGTATACGTGGGACATGATCTCCATGTTCTCAGCCAGCTGAAACATCCGTTCGTGCACAGCTGTTCATCGTCCTTTCTCTCTCTCAGTAGCTTCCCCTGCCATTCTAGGCCACGTACGTCCCTCTCATACTTCTCCTCCACACATTCTTTCAGCACTCCCTTCACACGTTGCGGTGGGATGGCCTCTCCACTGGTCATAACACATACAGGTTCCGGGTGTTTAAGATGAAGGTCAACACCCAACTCCGCCGCAAACTTTGCCGCATCTTTCACTATTGATTTATGGCCGGATGACTCGGCTCTTTCGTCAAACTCTCTCACCATTTTCATCGCCGGGTCTTGGTTCTCATACATTCGTATCGCTGCTTTGACCTTGGTCACTTTATACTCCATCTCCACCGCACGTAGACCTCTTCCGCCTTGTTCCCTCGGGAGGTACAAGAGAGCCGTAGAACCACCTGGGTGTTTCCCGCCATTTTCCACTATGATCTTGCGCACTTCCCTGTCCAAGATCTTCAACTCTGTTATCGGCCAGTGTTGAGTCCACATTAAGTAACCCAACACCAGCAAGGCAAACTGGTTAGAAGCCGCCACCCGGTTAAAGTCTGAGAGGGGACTGGACCAGATGATCGACAGTCGACGCAGGTACTCCCTTGCTGCACATTCAAGTACCATTTTCTCTTCCTGGACTAAGCTCTCAAGAACACCAAGAAACTTATACTGTTTTCCTTCTTCAAGTGATGGTAATCTTCCTCCAGCTATATCTCCTCCTAAATTCTCCTGGGAGTGGATCCCTCTCCTTATATGGACCACAGCACATTTCCTTGGATTCCACTGTAGTCCGATGTCTTCCATAGCCACTTGCGTTGATTCTAGCACTCGGTTCAACTTGGTCTCGTTAGCTGCGAATACTTTAAGATCGTCAATATACAGCAAATCAGTCACTGTGGCACTGATTGGTTTAGATAACTTGTATCCCTCGGAGGCACTTATCTTCCAGGCCACAGGATACAAGCAGATCGTGAAAAGCCTCGGGCAGAGCGCATCTCCCTGTGGTAATCCTTTCTTAAACATAATAGGATCAGACACTTCCCACCCATGCCGCGTGTTGGCGATGATTCTCGTCTTCCAGCTCTTACACAACTTACTTATCACCTTACACATCCACTTTGGAAACCTATGCAGCACCATCATCTCACCTAACCACCCATGATCTACCGAGTCATATGCCTTCTTCACATCTACCCATGCCATACTCAGGTTACGCCTTCTTCTCTGACAATCCAACGTCACCACCCTATCAATCAACAAATTATCTACCGTTCCACTACACCCCTTTTTTGCACCTCTCTGCGATCCTTCCATCAGCCCATGCTCTTCCAGATGTTGATCCATGGGACTGAGAACACACGAAGTAAACCACTTATAAGCCGTATTTAAACAAGTGATTGGTCTCTGATTGTCGCTGGTGAATTCCCCCGGTTTTGGTATCAAAGATGTTTTTCCTTCAGTAAACCAGGGTGGGTAGTCATCATCACTTCTCGAGATCGCTTCAAACGACCGGGCCATGCCTTCGTGTAGCACTTGAGCACGCTTCCACCAGTAGTTGACCAACTTGTCCGGCCCCGGAGCACTCCAGTTCTTCTTCCTTTTCAATATCCCTACTGCTTCAGCGGTTTCTAGTGTCCAGGCCTCTTCTGTCGTTATTATTACTATTATTATTACTATTATTATTATGTCGTTATTATTACTATTATTATTATTATTATTATTATTATTATTATTATTATTATTATTATTTTATGTAAATATATACAGGAACCTGCTTGACTTAGATGTATAGAAAGCAAGGAGCATCAAAAGGAGATATCGTTCAAGTTGTCGCAGTGACTGGAGTATTTTATGCCACTTCTCTTTGAATTCTTTCTGCGTTCCTGTTGTAGTTGAATTTGTTTTTTTCAATTTTTAAATTGCTTTTAACCTGATAAATGTATTCTAATATAGATGGTTTGGTATCCTTGTACTCGCAACTAAGAATATTGTATCTAGCCAGAAGTAGGCAATGATTTACTAGAATTTCTCCTTTTATTCCCGCGAGACCTAAACATTCAGTCTACTTTAAAACGTGAGAGGCCTGTATCAGATTAACTGAAATTAAGAAATACTGTATATACGAATACTATTCCAAAAAGCATTTGTTATCGGGCAATCCCAGAACAGGTGGATTAGCGTTTCCTGGGCGTTTTGGCAAAAGCAACAACGATCTGTGTCTGAAACTTGGATTTTAAACAGAAAAGAGTTTGTAGGAATTTTTCTGTGGAGGAACTTAAACTGGAAGCTCCTGAGTTTCACGCTTAACGTGCATTTCCTGGGTAATAAATAAATTGACTTCCAATCAAAATTCTCCACCTCTTCAGATCCACCGTCTCTAATCTATTTCGCTTGTCTTTTCTCAGGGCGGGTACATTTCTTATCAGTGAAGGTCTTGTTTGCCAGTTGGCTCGGATTTTTGGTTAAATATAGTTGTGCTAGCATCTTTTCTGATTTTTTGTCGTCTGGCAGCGTTAATTGTAGTGACTTAAAAGCACATTTAATGGCCGATGTCACTCCATAATGTTCAAGAAAGGAAACAACTAGACAGAATTTATTCCTGAAATAGCTACAAGTCTTTAATTTGGACTCGCATGTCAAAAGATCATTAATATTCCGCACACCTGCATCAACCCAGTGCTTATAAAAAATAGTTTTGTCCGCAATTCTAATCATTGAATTGTTCCATATGGATTCGGCACCAAAATCAGCTTGTGAAGCAAAGGAGTCTCTGTAATTTAAATCTGACTACAGTTCAATAAGTTCCAGGAGGAAGTTACCATTTACATCGAGGCTTTTGACATCTTTTCGTGCTAAGTTACCAGTAAAAATTAGACAAATAGAAGTCGAAAAAGGATTCCCATTTAGATTGGCAATCATCAGAAATATACTTAAGTATCCATGTAATTTTTAAAGCCTTAAGGTATTAAATTCCACAATGTCCAGCCCATCTTGGTCATTAATCTGCTATCATTTCAGTTCGTTTAATTTTGTCACCGTTGTTATCCCAAAGGAACTTAAAAATAAGGTCATTAATTTCTTTTAAGGATGGCATGACGTAAGCCATTTGAGATGTGGCTAAGGCCTTAACAACTACAATTTCACCAATCAACGTTAGCCTTTTATCGTGCCACTTGTTTAAAACATTCCCTACATTTCGAACCTTGTCCTCGTAATTCTTTTTCAGACTTTCTACCTTATCGACACAGAACCAAAAACGCCCAAAGCCTTAACTTTACCGTTTGCCCAAGTAAAATTTTTATCGGGGTGCAAAATTTGGTTTGATCCCTTTAATGAGCTTATCCAAAGAACTTCTGTTTTGTCGCAATTAACATTTAGCCCTAACATATGGAAAGAGCCCTGAAGCGATTTTTGGAAACTGAAAAAACTGACTTAACTTACATTCAATACTACCTACTGATATCCCTTTGATTACAGCATCTTTACGTATCGCAGCAGCCAAAATCTCTGCACAAAAGATAATCTCTGCGAAAGTGGGCAGCCCTGCGTAACACCCCGACCCAATTCAAAGAAAACACCCGACCAACCGTTATTCACAACACAGCTCTGGATGTCAGAGTAGAACATATTGATCCAATTAATAAGAGACGACCCGAAACCGAAGCAAAGTAACGATTGCATTTTTACAAGACATACTTAGATGTTGTCGTTGTTTGATTGTTTTTAATTTTACCCCCTCCCCCCCCCCCCTTCAGCGGCATTCCGCGGGATAGTAAAGGTTTGGTCACATGGTGCATTACCATAGCAGCAGCATGACCTGTTAGCTTTGGGGGAAAAAATACCACCCTCTGTCTAAAACCTAATCTTGTATTATATCCACAGCAGATACTTGGAGTATCTCGTCGCAGACTTCTCCTTGTATCCAGATATCGCGGCCAGGATTCAGAATCAAAATACCAAACAGGTGAGAATGTCACGGTCCCCGTGAAAATTGTTTGAAGTTCCTCTTTTCTTATTTGTGCTTCCTATTTGAAGCATGCTTCTATTTTACAGTCAATCGTTCTACTTAATCGGGTAAATCGGACGGCCAAAGTAAGGCAAGCTAGCTTCCGACTCGATCAGTTGAGTGGCATTTTCGTCGCATTAACAACTTCTGAATAAGATTATGAGAAAATTAGTCACAAACAACAAGAAACCTTTCTACCGCAAAAGCATGTATTTTTGCTCAACGTCCTGTGGTCAAAGCGGTAAGTTGCATACTGGTGAGCGAAACAAGGCGGTTAATCGGTTACTTGATATTAAGACACACTAAGCGCGGAATCTAAACTTGTTAGCCTGGCCCTAGGTTCTCTGGGTCCGCATTTAAATTGTTGCTCTATAAAGGACAGTTTAGACGGTACGACTTTGTGGCATGCAACAAGCTTACGACAAGACTGCGATACAAATTGTGGTGTGTAAATTCAACCTACAACTTGTCGCGGACGACACGTAAATTGTTGTAGGATTTCAAAGCATGTTTTAAAACCATGCGACAGTCGTAGGTATGGCAATGTTGTATCGCGAGTGTTGTATACGATTTTTTTGCATGGCGCGAACAGCGCGCGCTAGAGATATTGCATACCACAGTTGTAGCAAAAGTTGCACTGAGTTTTGAAATCGGCAGTTAAGATGCTGTGTTCTATTATAAGATTGTTACCTGCCATTTTTCATCAGTGACTGCTCTTGTGTCTTACCATGTCCAGTACCTTGATCACATCAAGCACACTGTGATAGAAAACGTCAAATGCCTGACAGGGTCCCTCAGTGTACAGATGCAGGAGGTGCTCCCGGATACCTTGTGCCTGGAGGCAATGAAGGATCAGGAGGAGACGGACGGCAGGTACGAAGATGACTCAAGGTAACAGGAGGGCGTAAGAGGGGGAGTGTAGGGAGGGTGGGAGTTGAAGATCGGGGGGAACCGGACGGCAGATACGAAGATGACTCGATGTCATGGGAGGAGATGGGAGGGGGAGAATGTAAGGGAAGGACGGGGTTGGATTTAAGGATCGTTTATTATCTTACCCTTTCGCTTAAATATGTTAATTGTTGGAACGGACTCGTATTTTGACAAGCGAGTTTTTCAACATCATTTGTGGATGAGCTTGTGCTGAAACATTCTGAATGTAAAAGTGCCAGGTGTGCCAAAGATTACAGACCGAGATTGCGGCTCATTCAGGTTAAGGACGGTACCTCTTAAGTTAATGCAGAAGCACTTTTCCGCGATTTAAGAGTTTGTGGGATAGCAGATATGAACAAGGACTATTGAGGTCTAAAAACCGCGCATTGTCAAAGACATTTGAGCTCAATTAATTCAGAATATGTGACATTTTTTCCAGATTGAAGCTTTTAAATTACTCCTGAAAAAGGCGTGATTACCCCCAATTTTCTTTTTAAGGTTCAGTAGCCGTTGCTAAGATCTGCTTTTCCTGCGCCAGTTTAAACAGCGCAAGACTGCCTTTGTATAGTATCGTCCTTTTCGTCATCAGTTTCCGCTGTTTTCTGTTGATGCAGGTTGGAAGAGTAGTTTTATGATGGCAAACATGACGTGGAGAAGGAGGACGCATATGTCGATGTGGAATAATACGACACAGAAAGAAAAAACAACTATGTTCGCAAGCAGATACAGCGAAACCATGGCAATGGATAAAGCCCTGGTCAAACGGCGCATGATAGTCGATGATAGTTGATGATAGTCGATGATAGTTGAAGCGCGCGCTTCCGTTTGACCACCAACTATCATGCACTATCATCGACTATCATCAACTATCATTCATTTTGAGCTTGTTCAAATTGTTCATGATAGTCGATGATAGTTTTTCTCGTTTGACCACGCGTATGATAGTTCATGATAGTTTTTGGTCAGCTGTTTTCCCCGAAAATCGGCGGGCTCGTTTAAAATGGCCGCCAAAAGTTCCTCGCGAGGCTCAGCTGCAGCTTCAGAAATACGTTTTTATATCCAAGATGATAATCATGACCACGAAAATATTGAAGACCAAGATAACATAGAGAAGATATCTTCTGAAGAAAGTGTCAGCTTGCAAGAATTAGAAGAGACACCGCATCCCTCCAACAAATCGATTACTATTAAGCAAGCTGCCGCCGTCTTTCGTCGCGATAAATTGATACTTCAACAAGTTTGTCTCTCGCGAAGCCATTTTAGTGCTCACATTTTACGCGGAAAGAGCCTGGAATAAGCTGCTCGCGTGACCTTTGCTCGCGCGACTGCCGGTGAACTATCATCAACTATCATCGACTATCATGGGCCGTTTGACCATGTGAATGATAGTTGGTGATAGTTGATGATAGTTTGGAGAGAATCAACTATCATCGACTATCATGCGCCGTATGACCAGGGCTTAATATACACGAGTGGAAACCATAACCTCACCAGGAAACAGCAAAGCTGTACTTCAAGGAACATAAACGCCCGGGGGGGGGGGGGAGGGTACTGCCTTATATGGGCTATATAGGTATGTACTCTTGTCTAGAATTCAGTATGCTTTTTAGAAGAAGCTACTTCTTCATCTTTAGCCAATAAGACCATCAACAAAAGCCCTTCTTTTTGTCTTTTAATTATGTTTAAGCCAACTGTGTACGTGAAACAGGTCTGAAATAGGGTATCAAATTTTTGGTCAGGTCTGAAATAGGGTAGGGAAAATCGCAGATTTTGGTCTGACATAGGGTAAGGGTTTCAGGAAGGGGGCCGCACACCCCCACCCAATTTTTCTGTGAGTACCACCCCCCCCCCCCGGGCATAAACCCCTCAAATCCGGGACTGATTGGAACGTTTCACTCCGTGTATCGTTCATGCTGGCTTTCTGAGGTGTCCTCTAAAGGGGAACACATGACACGCGATGCATCCACTGCTGTTCGTAGTTCAGTTGGATTTTATTTTAACTGCTTTCTTTGTAAATGAACTTATAGTTGTCATATCGACTCCGTTGATATTCCTCCCACTGAACTATTGTAAATAAAGTGGCGTTCTTAAAGGAGCCTTGCGAATTTTTTATCTTACTTAGCAACGATGAAAGACATTAGAAGCAAAGAAGACCAAATATAATGGTTCAGTTTTGTTTAATATTATTTCAGTTTTCCAGACCCATGAATAAGGCGCTTTGGGTGCCGATGGCAAGCATTGGCCGTTTTTATATATTAAAGTCGTCTCGAGACTACTTCATACTTTATACTAGGACTTATCGGAGATTAGGGGAGTGACGATATTTGACCCTCGTCTATTAATTTCTGAATTGCTAAATGTCAAAATGTTCACAGATAAAACGATAAGAGATAACCACAAATGTCACGCCAGGGATATTTAAAAAAACACGAGCTGAAAATTATTGTTTGTTTTGTTCATTCAAACTTGTCTTTCATAAATAGATAAATAAATAAATAGGTAAACAAACAAACAAAGAAGCAAATAAAAAAAGAAAGAAAGAATAAGTAAAGAAAGATGCAGGTCTGCCCAGCGTTGAAGTGAACTAAAACAGAAAAGTTGCATGCGTTCGCACGGCTAGGATGCCCTCTTTCAAACGAAAAAGAAAACCTGTGGCACCCAAACCAGGGTTTTCCATTGAAAAAATAACTTTTTTTGTATCTTGTGGCCTTTCTGGAATTGACTGAAATTCCCAGAAGTTAGTTCGCGTTTCCTCTCCGCAGCACTTTCTCACATTTTATCTCACCTGCGCGTGTTCCAGCGAGTATTTCACAGGGGAAAATTGTCTTGTAGCTTTCTACAGTTAAACCTACGATTTTATATACGGGAAAGAAACTAGAGAATTTAGAGTTTGAAGTAACATCCAATCCGCCTGGGGACTGGACTTCTTGGCTGTTTTAAAGAAAACGTTTCAAATGCCAAGTAACGCTTTCAGGACAAAGGGTACCCAGGCAAGTAATCTAATAGAAACCCTCTTATCAGGAATAAAATTCACAGGAAGGGCAATAGCCCTTTATCCAAACAACAAAGAAAATATTAATCATGTAACCGTTACTTCGCCAGATATTCAAACAACCACCTATTCTTTAAAATAAGAAAGGGAAATCATCTGCTCGTTAGAGCCAAAATACGAAAGGTTCCAAAAAAAACTTTCACACCGGTAGGGAAGATTGCGGCTTGTCAACCTTTTGCGTTTTCACACTTTGACATCATTCATCATTCCGTATTTATCCATTACTTCTTGATTTCGAAGTGCCCTTCAAAAGTTTGTCAAAATCGCGACATGTGTACGTTCCTCCTCTGATTAAAGCACTGATTAAAGAGCGCTCAGTTCCAAGTTCAATAAACGTTTTATAAAAAACAAACACAAAATATTGGCTGGTGGTGGGCTGGAGCACTGATTAAAAAATTGTTGTTCAAGCATAGAAGATTTGTTTTGTTTCGTTTTTTTAACTTTATTGGTCTAAGTCTCTCTAAATAAATAATTACAGTAACGAGAAAAAAAAAAAACAAAAAGAAACTAAACGACCAAAAGGAAAGGTGCAAACGGAACCTGGAGTCCTATGCAAGGCACCTCCCAACTAAATCAGTAAATGAAATGCTTATTAAACTATTGTTGTCAATGGCACCCACAATTGCGTGCAAGAACTCATGAACATGGTTTGTCGGGGTCAAAGACATTTGCTAATTCATCTTTGTAGAAGTTAGTTATACTATTCTTAAAAATCTTTATGTTTAGAAAGTCACTGGGCTGAATTAGTTTACATATTAGGTTGCATAATTTAATACTGTGATTAAAAAAGGAGGACTGATAGGTAGCTGATTTACAGAGAGGCGTTTCCAAATACTTTATATCACTTGATTGAGAACGTCGAGTATGGCCGTGACTAACGCTCTTAATAAAACTAATATCAATGTCAATATAGTCATGTAAGGCCTTATAAAGAAATACTAAATGGTTGACCTCGCGGTCACAGGTAAGCGGTAGCAGATATCCAGATGGATCAGTCTCTCTTTGTAAAACAGTTCACCTTGCTTCATTTGTAGAATCCATCGTGTAGCTCTACTCTGAACCCTTTCAGCTTTCCGCATTGAGGTTGAGTGGCTGGGAGACCACACTTCAGTTGCATACCTCATTTGGGACTTCACTAGTGCCAGGTACAATGATCTTCTAACCTTGACGTCGGTCAGTATAGGGCAGGTGCGGCGGAGAAGACCGAGCAGCTTATTCGCTTTAGCAGTAACCATGAGATTCCCACGTTAATTTGCTTGTTATCATGACACCGAGATCTTTCTCCTCGTTCACGCGTTGTAGGACAGCGTGGCCAAGGTGGTGATAGTCATGGCGCACTGGTTTTTTCTTCCGCGGCACTGTTAAGACCTTGCACTTTGATGCGTTGAAATTAATATTATTGTGAAGACTCCGGGATCTAGGTTTGTTAGTGCTTACTGCAATATATCCGCATCTGGATATAATAAGATACTTCTATACAGCTTGGTGTTGTCTGCGTAAGGGGATGCCAAGATCAAAAGAGTTTTAGAAGTTGCTTTTTCGAATTAAGTTGAATGGTACTAAAAACGGCGTGTTTTTTAATCGTTACAGTTTCACTGGATCGGCCTGTCTTTTTAATTCGTTCTGTTAGGTTTCCCATGGCCAAAAAATCAATTCCAGATTATTACTTTGCCATAGACACCGACAAAATGACACAAAAGAAAGAAGAGACTGGAGCAAACTATTTAGTAGCGTGAAGAGGCTCAATACGGAGCTTATGTCAGATGTGAGGTTGTCCTCGTTATCCGTGATACATCTTCATAAACATAGGAAATCGAATTTAATGAGGTCATTTCTGAGTTTATGGGAAAACGAAAGAAAGACAGAAGATAAGTCTCAGTTATATAAAGTTATATGGGCAGTTATATTTTACATAGCCTCAAGACTTGTTCTTGGAGATGGAGACATGTACGCATTGACTATTTTTTTAAAATAGAGCTGTAATCAGGATAAGACATATTGAAGTTAAAAACGTTCTCTGGTTAAAAAGATAAAAACATAAGCTTTCGGCTATCAACCTATAGCCGAAAGCTTATGTTTTTATCTTTTTAACCAGAGAACGTTGTCTCATACAGTAGTATTGACACTCATTCAAACATAATATTAGTGTACAAAAAAAAAAATTAAAAAAGAGAAACAAAGCTAGCTTACCTGTACATTAGGCATTAACTTGGAATAGTGCGTAGTGGCCAAACGAGCAGAGCTTTTGAGTTGGCCACTACCACAGTGCAGTTACTATAGTGAAGGGCTGTTATTTACAGAATATACATAGGTAATCACAATTAAGGCAGATAAATAGGACAGATACATTAATTAATTAATTAATTAATTAATCAATCAATTAATTAATAGAGAGAGCTAGTAACTAGTAGAACCTCAACTTCCACCATTTGTCCAGTAATAAGAAAATCTATGAAAGAGAGGGAAACGTGCCAGCTCACATCCGAGCATTTCTATCAATTTGAGAAAGGCGGGAAATCTTAAGACCACAAGATACAAACAAAAAAAATGAAAAATACCCTCAACATTCTACTTTTGGCCCTCGACATTTAACCCTCGACCCTCGATGTCCAGGTTGAAATTTGACTGATGCGTGGCACAGAAACGCCTGAGTCAACAGTACGTTGCAAAACATGAAATTTACGAATCGCATCGAGCACTTATTCAAGCTTGCGTTTCTTGACAAGCATGTCAAGTTTTTCAAAGCGTTAACCCACGATTCGAGGACTTCTTCTCGCTGCTTTTCCAACGGGGTAAAAACAAGCGGAGGTGTCATTTTTTAAGGCCACGTTTTCGCTCGACGGCTGATCATCACAAAGCTCACGCTTTCACTCTTTGCTTGGCGGTATGGAATTACCTGAAATATTTTCGGCAGTTTCTTGGGAAATTGCATTTGGTACGCTTTCGTGGCGGATATTTGCAATATAATTCCGAAATCAAGACGCCTGAAAATTCCACTTGAGAAAGCCATACTGAATATTCAACAGCCGCAATTACACAATGTCATATTGGCACGCTCCCATGACTTCTAATGACGTCGTACTCGATAGCTGCGGACGTTCAGGGAAACCGACTTCCGTTTTGAAGGGCACCTAAAAATTCACATATCCCAGTCAACGCCCCTGCTCTACGTCTGTCCCTCATTTCCTCTTGTTTCAAAACCGATGAAAACTGGCCGGATTACAAAACTATCAGATATAAAGTTAACTACAAAATTAAATCTGCCAAAGAATAATAATATAGTAATTACTTCAGAGGAAACTCAAAGAACATAAACCAGACATGGAAAGGGATTAATAATTTACTGGGTAATAATCTGAGTACAGCATCTATTGATGACATATAACAACACAAATTATAGTACCCGTGACGAAATAGGGTTATATTTTAAATTCCCATTTTACTGAAGTTGGGACGAAACTAGCTTCTCAGCTGCCATCCTCATCAAGGCAACAATCAGTCAAACAATCAGTCAAACAATCATGCGTATATGCTAGCATTATGTAAACTTTATTATTTATTTATTTATTTATTTTTTTATTTTATTTATTTTATTTTTGCAATAGTATGTAAGCCTCCTGTAAGTAATGTAAGTAAGTAACATGTGGTATGTAGGTATGGTATGCTAGTATCGTGATGTAAGGTGTAATATGATGTAAGTTGTAATATGTCGTGATGTAAGTATCATGTAAATATTTATGTAAGTTATATAAGGACCTCAGTTAATACGTAATTAAATAAAATGCATTAATTAAAAAAAACAATCAGATCATATTTCCCCTATTTAGCACTCCTTCGGTATTGAGGAAACGTCTGTCAGTGAGGTTCTTAACTTGTTAAGAGCGCTGCCTAAAAATAAAGCTTGCGGTCTAGGTGGCGTTTCTGCAAGGCTGTTAAAGGAGACCTATACAATAATAGCTCCATCCCTTACCAACCTATTCAACCTTTCTATTAGAACAGGGATTTTCCCAAGGGATTGAAAATTAGCAAAAGTGATACCGATATACAAAGATGACAATAAATGCATTCCTGATAATTACAGACCAATTTCTGTATTACCAGCCGTTACTAAGCTGATAGAATCATTTTTAATTAACTTTATACGGTTATCTGACCGAACTACTCTCTGATTCACAATCGGGCTTCAGACCTCTACATTCCATTTTGACCACTTAATTAGACGTTACTAAAGACTGGTTTCTTGATAAGGATAAGGCCTATTAAATGGTGTCCTGTTCTTAGATCTTAAAAAGGCTTTCGACACCATGGATCACAGACTTTTGTTGGACAAATTGAAACTATATGGTATATGCCAAATAAGCCTAAACTGGTTTGCTTCATACCTTACAAATAGAGCACCCACAATAAACTTTTGCTCATGGTACGCTGTCAGATAGCTGTACAATTAAATGCGGAATACCGCAGGGTTCTACTCTTGGACCGCTACTATTTATTGTTTACATATTAAATGATCTTCCATCATATAACCTCTACTCTCAACCGGGGATGCATGCAGATGATACTTTAACTGTTGCACATTCTGATGTGTGCATCCTTGACCAACTAATGAATCATGATCTACATGAAATACATACAAGGCTAATAGGAAATAAACTTAGACTAAATGTGATAAAGACAAAATATATGATCGTAGCTACTCAATACAGGATAAAACACTTAGAGCACCAATTTAATATTCATGTCGATTGCATGCCCCTATATCTTGGTGTTGAATTAAGTAGATTAATCATAAACTTGGAGTGCTCATGTGGACAAAATTGCTAAGAAAATTTCCGGTGGGATCGGAGTCTTGAGACGGGTAAGGCATCTCGTACCTAATCATACACTGATTACGATGTACAACTCCCTTGTGCTACCATATTTCGATTATTGTAGTATAGTATGGGGGCAGCGGCGTAGCCAGGATTTTTCCACAGGTACGCACAATTTTGCAAATCTCCCTTCTCCCCAACCCCCTCAAGTCTCAAATCTTTTTCACGTGCCTTCCCTAAATTTTCTTTTACCATCAGCATGCTGAGGTTATGATGCAAACGTAAGCGTTCTGACTTGATATGAAGTATCACCTAAGTCGTGAAATTCTTTTTTGCTTTTTAGAGTTTATTGAAGTGCTTCGGTCGCTTATCATTAATTGAGCTAACATGTTACAGGGAACTCACTTTTTTCTTTTCACCGATGTTTTTTGTTTTTTGCTTTATTTTGTTTTTGTTTTTTTTACCAGCATTGTTTTCCTTGTAAAAGCAGCTACATCGACGTAATTGTGTCCTAATTGAGTTTCATTTAGGTTAGTACTTCATTGAAATCTATAAAAAATAATCAATAAGTACATGTTTGTCCATGAACTATACACTGAAATCCTGAGTCTATGTAAAATATAACTGCCCATAACTTTCACAGAAGTTATAACTGGTTTTCTGTTAAAATCACAGAGCTAAACTTCTGTCTTTCTTTCCAACAAACTCAAAGATAACCGCAGTAAAGTAGATTTCCTTATGTTTATGAAAATATATCACGGATAGCAAAGACGACCTTGCAACTGACGTATCGCTCCGAAGTGGCGTCTAAAGCCACTTCATGCTACTAAAGCTTTCCTTCAATTTCTTAATCCTGCTCTGTCGTTCTTTTAGTTCGATGGCAAAGTGATAATCTGTAATTAAGTTTTTGGCCACAGAAAGCCTTGAAGATCGAAGACAAGCCGACTCAAGGCTATAAAACGAGGTGCTGGCCCACAAAGCGTTCACTCTTTACCATCCCATTGCTTTCCTGATCGTATTTTTCTTTCCTTGTTTGGACCATTCGGTCCACCAATGAGTCACGTCGCTTCTCTCTCGAAACCGACATTTTGTGTGGAAAAACTCCCTCTGTTATTTTATAACCAACACTTCAAATAAACAAGATGAGTTTTTTTCGTTTTTATTCACTTTTTTTCTTTTGATTTTATTTCATTATTTTTAATTTCGCTATTTTTAGGTGCGCACGTGCGCACGTGCGCACCTGCGTACGTGATTACAGGCAGCTACGCCCCTGGGAAGGGATGTTTAACAGATTCCAGACCCTCCAGAACAGAGCTACCAGGGTAGCGTTGGCTCGAAGTCAGTCACAAGCATATCAGGAAAGCCGAAGAAGCAAACTTTAAGCCAAATTTTTCATTCTTCACGAGTCTTTTGATCGCCGAAGAACACGTAGATGGAGTGAAATTTATTGGGCTTTATGGAATTGTTACGGACATATTACCATACGTAATGGCGTTCGGTCATGTTCTGAGAAGCGTCGTACTTTTTCTATTATTCTACATCTTCATCAAGCCTCATTTAACTCACAATACAGACGAAATTAGGCTTAACATCTCGGACGATCATGCTTGCAGTTTCTACGTCGCCAATGACCAGATAACCTCAACTATTAAGGAATAACAGCCGGCCATACCGAGACGATCGACAAGCATTGGCTCCCTCTCTACTTCGACCTCAGAGCGGCTTCAAATTACCATCTTTGTAAAAGCACGTCCTGCTAGCTGAATTTTGCTCATCGTTATTTTACTGTCTTGCGGCGACATTATATCAAATCCTGGTCCTAACGGCACAGCTCCATGCACTCCTCTTCAAGGCCTGAACAATTCTCAGTTGATCGAACAAGTTTCCAAAGCCGCTCATTATAAATGTAACAACCACGAGGACTGAAACAACACATGGTAGCTTATCGAAAATCGCTCCTGGCCTTTGAAATAAATAAATAAATTGACAAACGTTCGATGGGAACACTAGAAAAACTCCGAGGAAACATCCGAAGTGAAATACGTGTATAATTTGGATAGAAACGTCGACGAGATGATCTTCACTCTTCGGCCAAAAATAGCACAAAGAAAACATTGAATTAAAAATAGACTTGACAGACAACGCGCGTGAGAACAGAAAATCTGCATACCATAACGAATTACACACATTTGTGTCTCTAGTTTGGAGCAGTTACATTGTACAATTTATTCCTAAGAACGGTCGAAGAAAACCCTGTTTCAACGAAATAAAGTTACGAACGAGCACCATTAAGAGTGAACATTAATCGGTACCGGCCACATGTATTGACACCTGCGCGTATCGAATTTCATGTTGAGACAAAAACATGCAACACTCAGATAAACTTTAGAGGTTGGCCAAGTTTTCTTCATCGAGCATTTGTTACTTATTGCGAGATATTGTAGTGGTGTCAGTCCTTGGCCAATGTTCTTTCTCAAGCGTAGATTTCCGCGAATCGCGGCCCATCTGTCAGTTGTAAGAGGTTTGCATTTTTAGAAACATATCGCGTACTGAAAGACTACTCTTGCATCGTTTGCCTTCCTTCGAGTAGCTGAAGGAATATGTAAACGATGTGGACGAGTATTTTGTAATTGCTCCAAGTTGCTTTTCAAGATGTGATCCCGATTTGCACGAAAGGTCTATCGAGTGATCAGTCAAGCGACAAGCTCATTATCTCTGATCTTGCGAGACGCGATCCTCGACTCGATTCTCGATAGCTGAGCCTCGATCCTCGATGCTCGAAACTCGCAGGAATCGAGGAACGAGGATCAACTTACTTTTAACCGGCACTGTAGGTGAAAGTTGTTAACTCAAAGGCATGGTACGTTGTGTCGGTCATCATTTCACGGTAGCTGTAAATAATCACAGTGAATGGATACATGTAGATGATTTGAGTGTCTCAGTCTCGTTGGCACTCTATCGATAGGTATACCTAGTTGATAGACAAAAAAGAATTGTTGTTAGGGTTACCGTCATTTCGCAGACACGCAGGAATGCGTAGAAAGCACAAGAGCACATTGCCCGAAATAAGCACTGCTCGTAAGAGCTCGAAGAGAGATCCGATGCCAAAGCCAAAATTTTGTGGAGAATAGGGAGCGTAATAGGTAATCGACCGTCGACACTTGAGGCAAGCTTACCATAACCCTTCAGCATTTGAACAATAAAGAAAACTTTCGTAGGATCAGGAGGGCCAAATAACTTATGCGAATAGCTGAGCGCGGAAATATAGGTATTGGCGGTGGAGGCAGCATAATGACGATCGAATAAATAGGCAATAAAAAGCGCTAAATGGGGCGCTGAAATAGGAAGGATGACGGGGGTCCCCGGAAACGTTGTGTGGAAAAAATCGTAAAATAACTTCCAAGCCCGCTTATAAATGGGCAAAGAGGTAGATTGAAGGCTTGACTTAAGTAACTGCGTGACTATGGCGGCCAGTTCTGCGGCTGGAAAGGCAGAGGAATGTCCGTCGGCAATCGGTCCATAGAGGATGGCGCCAGGCGTTGGAAAACCATTAATCTCTTATCTCGGCAAGACTGCTTATTTATGACGTGGACAAGAGCCTCATTATCGGTAAAAAATAAGATACATCGATTCCTCATCTCATGACCCCACAGGAACAGACTTAAAACAATAGGATAAAATTCTAGAATCGCAATATTTAAGTAAGCCCACTCATTTGGCCACCTCCCATAGCACCAATGATTGCCAAAAATAGCACCGAAACCCAAAGCACCAGACGCATCAGTAAATAAGTTTAAGTTGTGTGAGTTAAGCCATTTGTCTTGCAAAAAGAGAGATTTGCCATTAAATTGAGACAAGAAAGAAAGCCAAAGACGGAGGTCCGCTTTCGCTTCACTTGTCAGGCGAATAAGGTGATGAGCGGAACGTATGCTAATCGTCAAATCGATCAGACGCCTTAGAAACGCGCGACCGGGTGTAACTACTGCATAAGCGAAGTTAAGCAAACCAAGGAGAGATTGAAGTTTTTTTAAGGTAACCTTTTTGCGCCGCAAAAACTGAGAAATTAACGTTGTGCATTTGTGAATTTTGTCTTGGGGCAATCTAGCCTCCATGGAGAGAGAATCAAGTTCAATACCCGCAAAAGACAGGGTGGTCGATGGACCCACTATTTTGTCTGGTGCCATGGGGATGCCCAAATAAGAACACAGTTGAAGAAATAAATGAAGAGACTTGGAGCAGGCCTCGTAAGAAGGCGCGATGATGAGAAAATCATCCAAAAGATGCAGAATAAAATTTAAGTTCAGCTTGTGACGGGCAATCCACTCAACTGCAGTGCTGAAGGTTTCAAAAGTGTGGCATGAACTAGAACAACCCATGGGCATACAACGATCGTAAAAATAAAGCCCATTCCATTTCATCCCAAGTAAGTGATACTCTTTAGGGTTGATCGGTATTATGCGAAATGCACTCTGGATGTCCGTTTTAGCAAGAAAACAACCGGGGCCAGCTTGCTTGATGAAAGCAATCGCATCATGAATATTGGCATATGAAACAGAACTGTATTCATGAGCGATACCATCATTAACCGACAGCCCCTAGGATATGATAAATGATGGATTAATCTAAACTCACCGGGTGTTTTCTTGGGAACGACTCCGAGGGGGGAAACACGAAAACAAGATAATGGAGGGGTTTCAAAAGGACCGACTATTCGACCAGCCCCGATTTCTTTTTAAGCTTGGCCTCAACAACGCTGGGCTGCTGGAAAGCCGAAACTAAATTCTTAGAATCAACAGTAGGTAGATCCCCCTCGAAATGAATAGAAAAACCCTCAGTAAAACCACGCTGCAAAAATTGAACAGTTGAAGGGATATACCCGTCAAGAAGAAATATTAATCGATCTGCTCGAACTGGAGTTGGCAAACTTTGATTTGGCAGACAGGGGCTGTTTGTTTGGATTACTCGCTTGGACACAAAAATTACGGCTAGGACCGACGTGGTCACCGCTGCACTTATAGCAAGTATGCTTAAAATTACAGCCAGAGCAAGCTAAACCCCGATGGAATTTGAAACAAAACCCGTAAGGAATTGCGCGATCAACCCTCGCGCGTGAAGCCAGTGTAACCCCGGAGGATTTCACGGTAGAAAAATTAGTATGTCACCGCAGCCACAGCTCGCTATGAATCGTGCCCCAAGGGAGTGAAGAAACGTGAGATTGACGCATAAAGCGAAAATTCTCGTCATAAAAGCGCCAATTTTGACCCCTGGCTGCCAGATCTCGAATAATTGAACCATACTTCATCAGAGCAGGTGATTCCGAGGGATATTTCATGGTGTAAACGCCGACAAACACATAGAAAGCGCTCAACCAGGATTCAAGGGAGGATATCTTCCGTGGTTTCTCAACGGGTTTCAAACAAAGAGAAGGGAGCTGACCGGATTCGGCACTGTTGACGGTCAACTGATAGCGACTCTGCCCAATTGGGTGAACGAGAAGAGAGCCAAAGTCAATGTACTCGTGATTCCAAATTTTGTTACGGGTCTTTTCAGACACTCGGGCATCAATAGAGAGACTCGCGGATACAAATGGATCAGTTGGCTCACCAGGTGGAACTACTGGTTGAGCTGCCAAAATTGAGGCGTGAACGGCACTCTCCACTGTAGGAAGAGAACTAACAGGTGAGGACGAAGGAACTGAAGAAGATGCGGCGGGTATCTCCATGACAGGAGTGTGTGAAGACAAAGGCGCCGAGGAAGAAACGGAGGTCCCTTGTTGAAGGCGTTGCGTTACCGCGTCAGCCAGGCGTGAAATAAGATCGTCAGTGAAGGGCTGATTGATTGAATTAACCACTCCATCAACGTTGGCGCCACCGCTTGGTCCCTCCCTTGGCTCATTCGCACGTGTCCGCTTGGGGGCAGCATGTTGGACTACCTCGCCACGAGGGCGTTTTTGCTGTAAGCGAGCGGATACACGAGGCATAGTCGAAAACCTGAGAGGAAATTAGACACGGAGCAAGCAAAAAGGTACCAACAAAACAAAATGGGGGGGGGGGGGGGGGGGCAACTAATACGTGAAGTAACTGTGGATGACAAGTGAAACAAATGTAACAAAGGGATCAAGCTATGTCAGACAAAATTGTCGACGCAATTCGCAGGAAGTCCCAACGAAACAAACCGGGGTGGCGAGAGCCACACCCAAGCATAAACAAGGACGAAAGTTAAAACAAACCACACGTCCTACAAAGGCAAAACAGCCCTCCTTAATCAAGGTAACATCAAAAACTGCTGGCATTACGTAAAGCCAGTTGAAATAGATCAGTGACATAAAATTAAGTGTTATCATAAATGATAATAGCGAGTGTAAATCAAAGTAGGTAACTCAAGGCCTTTAGAATAGCACCGCGATAACTGCGGTACAACAAATACTGGCCTCTGACATTTAGATGGACGCCATCACGCAAATAAAAATCCTGGTTAGGTCTAGTGAAAACCTTATGGCGCCAACAGAAAACGGACTCTAACGGGTCCAAAACAACCGCGAGGTATTGTTGAAGAACCGTAGCTCTCTCCCAAAAAGTCTGTGAGTTCAGTGTTGCTTCGCCTCGCGGAATAACATGACAAACACCCACAACAGCTATTGAATGAAAACGTTTTAAGGTTAAAACAAGAGGCTACAATTAGCCTAAACCCGGGCTTGCAAAAAACAGTATTGTATCCCTAACTTAGCGCTAAGCAAAAGAATAGAGGGAAGTCTGTCTTTCTTACATCGGACGCATTGTGTTTAGCTTGTGTTGGAGTCTATTTCTTTAGACCCCTATCAACATATATTCTTCTAAAATACAGCTCAACCATTGAGAACAATAAATATAACACTTGTAAAAAATATTTCTAAAAGAACAAGAAAAAGAGAAACAGAAAAAATAAAGTCCGTGATATATACCACTAAAAGACATCGAACCCGGGTTAGCTGCGTCACAGGCAGGAACAATGACCTTTAGGCCACAGAGGTTTATCGTTATGCAAGGTGATAAAAATAGTGTATTGATTCCAAAAAAAACCTAGGCACACTTGTTTTCGCTTCGATGGATAATTGTTTGAGACAGGAAACGCTTATCGAACGATGTAGGATTTTTTCGCATAAACGTTAATGGAGTCTCGGTGAAATGTGAGTAGAAAATTAATTAGCAGAGTGAAACTGTTTACAAATACGTCAATCCAGGGTCATTTGAAACACAAGAAAGGAACGTTTCTGGACAGTTTCAAGTGACGTACATTTGTAAAAACTCATCGCTCATCATTCAAAAATTAAAGTCCAGAAATTGAGATATTGTGGGAAAATAGTAAATAAACTACCTGTCAAAGTCTCAGGGGTGTGTGATATCCCGTACTTGAGTTATTCAACAAAATGTACATCTCAATGGAGCGGATAAGGGGAACACGGCAGTCCACCTGGAGTTAAATTTTGGTCATGTTAAAAGCTTTCTTCTCGCTGTTGAACTTGCAAACATTCGTATAGACACTTCTCTTAACATATTAGTTGTTCAGACTTCAAAGACACAAGGTGAATCGACGCTTTCCGATACGTGACAACAGGCATCATTCTTGCTGTTGATATGAGATTTACAATTCCCAATCACTCGGCCGTGAAAGGTCAAACTCCCTTTGTCTGTAGTCTCTAATTTTTGGCGCTCCCCTCGCGTCGCGTTTCCTCGCAACTTCGCGCGCGCACGTGTCTTTCGCCCGCCCCACAATCCATCGCCAAAATTAGAGACTACTCGCAGTCTACTGAAGCAGACACGAGGAAACACGACAGTCCATCTGGAGTTAAGTTTACTCATGTTAAAAGCTTTCTTCTCGCCGTTGAACTTGCAAACATTCGCATAGACACTTCTCTTAACAAATTGTTTGTTCAGACTTCAAAAGACACAAGCTGAATCGACATTATCCGATACGTCACAACAGGCATCACTCTGTTAAAAATGGTTAGCGCTTGCGCAGAAACGCCGGAAGTGAGCTTTGTGGATGATACTCGACGACGAAAAAGAAGAACCGTCGGTAATCTTAGACCCGGGCGCCGCGCGAGACGCGGGCAGCCCGAGTAACAAGTTCTTTGATAGAAGAACCAACAACTTCGGGTGGGAGTGAAGTCAAATCATTAGTGCCAATTTCGAGAAGCACAACGTCGGGCGCGAGTAGGCGAACCATCTCCAAATCGCACGATGTCAATTTTTGAACCGTGCGCCCCCCAATCCCATGAGGATGTACTTCGGCAGTGCCAACGAGACCGAACGAAGTGGTAGCTCGTGGATCAAATTTGTTATCAACATCATTTTTAAGTCGGCGCACAAAGGAGTGACCGAGAATTAGGACCCTGGGAACGCCCGCCATAAAACACTAATGGGAAAAGGGGAGGCAAAGGCTACCAAAGAAGAAAAACAACGTACCTGACACTGCAATGTGAACTGTACTCTTCAAAGAGCAAGATAGAATGACAGATGAACGATAGCCAAATGGGTAAAAAGGGTGCCCCGTACCAGGCACCAGGTTGGGCGTTTCCAAGATAATTTCCAAGATAAACCTTATACGGAATTATTACTTAAAGCTTGTTATATAAGAGCTAAAATAAACTATATATATCTACATGTTACCTTATGTTTATCAAGATATGAGATAAGAAGCAAAGTGACTTAAAACGTAAGGTATTGCACGTGAATCGGCACGCAACATAAAAGTCCTATTTGTGCCAAATATTTCATTTAATGGCCAATGTCACTCCATAATATTCAAGAGAGGAAACATGTTAGACAGAATTTATTTCTAAAATAGCTATATGTCTTTAATTTGGACTCGCATGTCAAAAGATCATTAATATTCCGCACACCTGCATCAACCCAGTGCTTATTAAAAAATAAGCAGTGAAAACGTAAAGCTTGTGGGATGTGGCTGGAGTGACAAGGATATACCTCACAAATTAATGTGATTTGGTAAGCTGAAGCCACTCAAAAGGCACTAAGGCCACGTGGTAGCGGGCATTACCCCTTAAATCTACCAAAGCAAAGATTGAGCCCAAGCATTAGCAGCCATGGACAGCTGTTTCGGCCTTGTTAGGCCTCATCAGCATGGCATAGCTAATGCTCAGGCTCAAGTACCCACATATCCATAAAACAAGCAGTGAAAACGTAAAGCTTGTGGGATGTGACTGGAGTGACAAGGATATACCTCACAAATTAATGTGATTTGGTAAGCTGAAGCCACTCAAAAGGCACTAAGGCCACGTGGTAGCGGGCATTACCCCTTAAATCTACCAAAGCAAAGATTGAGCCCAAGCATTAGCAGCCATGTATTCCTTGTATTTCCGTGACTAAAGATGTTTTAATATTTGCTCTCCTTAGGTTACAGTTTGGCTAAACAACCACAGTAGGAAGAGGAAAGAGGGGTCATACATGCCTGGACAATATAGCAACGCTGAATAGAGATTAAACATGTAGGAATAGGAAAGAGGGGTCGTACATGGCCAGACAAAATAGCAACTCTGAATAGGGATTAAACATGTAGGAAGAGGAATGAGGGGTCATACATGCCAGGACAATATAGCAACTCTGAATAGAGATTAAACATGTAGGAATAGGAAAGAGGGGTCGTACATGCCCAGACAATATAGCAACGCTGAATAGAGATTAAACATGTAGGAATAGGAAAGAGGGGTCGTACATGCCCAGACAATATAGCAACTCTGAATAGAGATTAAACATGTAGGAATAGGAAAGAGGGGTCGTACATGTCCAGACAATATAGCAACTCTGAATAGAGATTAAACATGTAGGAAGAGGAAAGAGGGGTCATACATGCCAGGACAATATAGCAACTCTGAATAGAGATTAAACATGTAGGAATAGGAAAGAGGGGTCGTACATGCCCAGACAATATAGCAACGCTGAATAGAGATTAAACATGTAGGAAGAGGAATGAGGGGTCATACATGCCAGGACAATATAGCAACTCTGAATAGAGATTAAACATGTAGGAAGAGGAAAGAGGGGTCGTACATGCCAGGACAATATAGCAACTCTGAATAGAGATTAAACATGTAGGAATAGGAAAGAGGGGTCGTACATGCCAGGACAATATAGCAACTCTGAATAGAGATTAAACATGTAGGAAGAGGAAAGAGGGGTCGTACATGCCAGGACAATATAGCAACTCTGAATAGAGATTAAACATGTTTTATGAATGAGAAAGAGTTGTTGTCTTTTTTGCAATCCGAGTCATGCCATCATGCGTGCCTACCCACGTACGTACGTAATAAGTTAGCGATCTATTCTATTCTCGTGATTACAGCACAGAGTACAGGGCTGTCTGGAAAACTCAGACCTAGAAAACTTAGACCCCCCCAATCTGGAAAACTCAGACCCCCTCATAACTATACAAATTTTCAAAGTCAAATAAACGTGGGCAAAATGAATTAACGCTGTTCAGTGCTCTGAAATGTTACACCCTCTGTTTATCGCAGATAACAAACACTTCACCTTTGTCATCTCATGTTATTATAATCGGCTCCGGAGCACAAGACCTAGAAAACTCAGATCCCTCCAATCTGGAAAACTCAGACCCCCTCATAACTATACAAATTTTCAAGTCAAATAAATGTGGGCAAAATGAATTATCGCCGTTCAGTGCTCTGAAATATTACACCCTCTGTTTATCGCAGATAACAAACACTTCACCTTTGTCGTCTCATGTTATTATAATCGGCTCTGGAGCACAAGACCTAGAAAACTCAGACCCCCTCCACCCCTCCCCTCCCCCCCCCCCCCCCCAAATCTGGAAAACTCATACCCACGTTTATTTGACTTTGAAAATTTGTATAGTTATGAGGGGGTCTGAGTTCTCCAGATGGGGGAGGGGGGGTCTGAGTTTTCTAGGTCTGAGGTCTGAGGAGTCTCGACAAGTCTGAGATGACACTAAATACTTGTAAACATGAGAAGCCTTGTCGGACATGTGCTCACGAACGCGAGTAGAAATGTGGCGAGCGGTTACGAAATCTTTCACGCTGAACAACTGTTGTTCAGAGTGAAAGATTTCGTACTACAGGGTCTCCGTTCGCATGTTGTTTATAAATTTGTTTGTGCTGGCTGTAATGCTTGTTACATTGGCGAAACCGCTCGCCACATTTCTACTCGCGTTCGTGAGCACCTTGTGTCCGACAAGGCTTCTCATGTTTACAAGCATTTAGTGTCATCTCAGGCTGGCTTGTCGAGACTCCTGTTCTGTGGAATGTTTCACTGTTGGGAGGGGGGGTCTGAGTTTTCTAGGGTCTTGTGCTCCGGAGCCGATTATAATAACATGAGATGACAAAGGTGAAGTGTTTGTTATCTGCGATAAACAGAGGGTGTAACATTTCAGAGCACTGAACGGCGATAATTCATTTTGCCCACGTTTATTTGACTTTGAAAATTTGTATAGTTATGAGGGGGTCTGAGTTTTCCAGATTGGGGGGGTCTGAGTTTTCTAGGTCTGAGGTCTGAGGTCTGTGTTTTCTAGGTCTGAGTTTTCCAGACACCCCAAAGTACAGTGCCCTAGGACTGCTGGGCTGGAGTATTGCCTGTCAGTGACCCTGGAGTAAGAAAATTCGAAAAGTAGCTAACACTGGCTAGTATCAGAGAAAGAAGAAAGTTGATTCCAAGGTACTGTACATGTATAAGCGCCAGGGTAAGTTTTGACGTCCGCTAAGGAACAGCTTTCACCATTTTTCTTACGCAGCTGTCTTAAGAGATCGCCGTTAAAGTATGCTAAGCATGGCTTATGTTTGGTTTTTATATTATCGATTTTCATCTAAGTATGCAATAAAAAATTTGTGATTATCGATTTCAATCGATTGAATTGACTAATCAATCGACAAATATCAAGTATTAGTATATACCACACAAGTGAATAGTGCTTTTCGCGCGCTCTGATTTGTTAACTCGGAGGTGATTAGCAAGTACTATTCACCTCCGAGTAGCCGGCGCGCGAGATTTTCCAATTTCCGACCGCTTGTCGGTATACTATCACACATAAAGTAATGTTTTGGTCCGCTATTATTCAGCTTGTGTGGCATACAGTATACTAAAACAATTATTCACCTCAGTGTTGGTGAAAGTGGTGGATATTTACATGTACCTCGCCGCTTCGCGGCTCGGTAAATATCCATCACTATTCACCTCCACTTCGGTGAATAATAAGCAATTATTGGATGAGGTTGAGCATGATAGCGAGAATTATCAAGGCCGAGGTTTGTGTTATCTGCCGAAGCCGAAGGCTGAGGCGGATAACACAAACCGAGGCCTTGATAATTTCGCTATCATGCGAAAACCGAATCCAATAATTGTTTTATTATACAATTATAAATGTACAAGCGTTGAGACATTTCACAGAACAACAACAAAGTAAGCCACGCAATGACACGTTTCAGTGTAAACATCTTTATTAATGACAGCCGTGAATAACGTGTAAAGCGGAATTCAAAAGGTTTACAGAAAGGATTTAAGCTTAAAACATCTGAAAACGTTTCAGGAAAAACTAAATCCGCTTCTGAGACTGACGCGAATCTTGGAGCGGACTCCGCCATGACAATCTTGCTCAAACCGCCGGCTAGCTTGTCAGGTGACGAAAACCATTGTCTGCAAAAACGCGTCATACCTACATGCATAAACGCCAGTGTCTGTAGATGTGACGCGATGACACAGCGCCATCTAGAATTAGCGGGGTGCTTTTAGCCAATCAAAATTGAGATAGCATCAGCATTGTATAATTAATTGTTAACTATCCAGTACTATTTATCCATCGATTACATTTTTGATGACCGATTTCGAGCTATTAGTTAGGTCCTGAATATAGTGAGATCCACAGTAACATGTACAAAGATTTGTTAGAAAAATTCCGAAAAAAATGTGTGCTTAAAATAACCATTAGACTTGAAGTCAACCATGAATAGTTGACAAACAAGGATGCATTTTGGACTAATACAATGTACATTGCACAGCCAACGCGGGGAAAAAGGTGTTTTAAGCTTTAAAATAGGCGAAACAACATATGAGACAAATGTTGGTGAAAAACAAGTGCCTTCATGCTTTGTGCTAACATTTGGAATGAATTGGTCTGTGCAGTGAAACTATTTGGTCGAATTTAAGAATTTTCGAGAAAGCGTGTTTGATCTTTATGTGCCAGGAAATCAGCAGGCTCGTCAGTTAATATTTTTATACGACTTTTGAGGTGAAACAAGCTGCTTGCTCGCACATATTTATTTATTCGTTTTTATTTTTGCACTTAGCACTGGAATTTGCTACATGTGCTTGTAGGATTTTGCAAATAAATTTTGTAGATGATGTAGATGTAGTGTAAACATACAGCGGGGTAAGTCAAATGTAGCTGAAACCTGCAGGCTTTAACAAAACGCCCAGTTTCAGTCAAAAGCAAACCAAATTTTTTAATCATCGTGAAAGATATATATGATATTATTTTTCGCCTCCGTGTTCTCTGCCCAGGAAACACGAAAATGTATTCATACCAAGAAAAACAAAACTCATAGACCTTCTCAAAAATAGAAAGCATTTGTATAAACAGTTGGAGCTTAAATTCTACACTTCAGAAAATCACTTTGGTTCATTTATTTCACATTATTTAACATAAAATTAACATAGAAAGAAAAGTATACTTACAACAGATGACTACAAGATAAAATAAATACAGTACAAATTACAAAATGTGTGTGGAGGTCAAAGTAGCAAAGGCTTTCTAGTTGACCACCACCTACTTTTGGATAAACAAAGAAATGGCACTGAGCTTTATTGGGATATAGGAGATGTTTGTAGAGCTTAGGATTGTTGTACAAGAGGGAATTACATGTATATTAAGGTATGTTAAAGATATACTGAACCAAGCAAGGAATCTATACAGGACAAGCTTAATAAAAGAAAAACAAAAGCAAAAAAGAACAAAAAGACAGAAAAAAAAAACACATGGAAACAAACAACCAACAGCAACAACAGTAAGCAAAACACAGAAACAAAGGAATGGAAAAGAATAACACATCATCAGCAGCAACAACAGCAGCAGCGATAACAAGATCAAAATATAGGCGGACAATTATTATTATTATTAACTCTATTATTATTATAATTACTTACATATGGATAATTACATACTACATATTTGATCACTGAACAGATTATATATTATTTGATTGACAAGAGATCAGGTGGGCCCTATAAAGTTTCTTAAACCTGTTAAATGATTTTGTTTTTTTCAATGGCAAGGGAACAGTTTCCCATAAAACAGAAGCAGAGTACTTAAAAGTAAATTTGCCTATGTTAGTTCTAACTTGTGGTCGGTGAAAATTGAGCCTGGCAGAATTTCTGGTGTTATATGAGTGGACATTTGTTGTAGGTATTAAGAAATTATGGAAAATTGCTGGAACAGTTGTTTGATTGTTATATAATTTAAATGCCAGTGAGCAGATTTTGAATCTAACAACATTTTCAAAATTTAAAATTTCAAGGATTTGGTAATAAGGGAAAGAGGGTTCTCGTTTGTTTGCAAAAAAGATACTACGGATGCATTTGTTTTGTTTAGTACAGATCTTACTTCAATTAGTCTGATAAGTGTTGCCCCAACACATTGCACCATAATTAAGATAAGGGTAAATAAGTGCATAATACAGTTGTCTTAACATCCTTAAATTCAGGTAATTCCGCAATTGGTAGAAGATTCCAAGGTTTTGAGTCACTTTGCCTTGAACATGTGCTATTTGAGTTTTCCAGTTCAAATGCTCATCTAAATAAATGCCTAAATATTTGATACTAGTTTTGCGATCAATGTTTAAAATGTTGATATTGTGTATAGTTGGCTTCTGTGGAGATGTTATTATCATAAAGTTTGTTTTCTTCATGTTAATAGACAGTTTATTGAGATTGCAGTAGTTAATTACTTTCTGAAGTTCTAAGTTCATAACTGCCTCAAGATCTTTTGATGTTTTAGTGGCATAGAAGATATTTAATAAGCATCATCAGCAAAAAGTCGAAAGGAAAGCATATCTGACGAGTTGGCAAGATTATTTATGTAAAGAAGACACAATAGTGGTCCAAGGGTTGATCCCTGAGGAACTCCACAAACAATCTGGAGAAAATTGGATTCAGCAATACCTAGTTTCACACATTGAGTTCTATTAGTAAGGTAACTTGTGAACCAATCTAAAGCTTTTCCGCGAACTCCATATTTATGTAATTTCCTTAGCAGTATCTCATGGTTGACAGTATCAAAGGCTTTGGAGAAATCTAGAAAGACCCCGCATGTTATGAGATTGTTGTCAATTGAGGTTTTAAGAATGTCAGTTATTTCTAGAATAGCAAGCTCAGTGGAATGGTCTTTTCTAAACCCAAACTGGTATTTGAACAAGATATTGTATTTATCTATAAATGAGATGAGTCAATTGAGATTTTAAGAATGTCAGTTATTTCTAGAATAGCAAGCTCAGTGGAGTGGTCTTTTCTAAACCCAAACTCGTATTTGAACAAGATATTGTATTTATCTATAAATGAGATGAGTTGATCATTGACAATTTTTTCTAGGATTTTACTAAATGGTGATAAAACTGCTATGGGTCTATAATTTGCAGGATCTGTTGCATCCCCAGATTTGAATATTGGAGTTACTCTTGAAACTTTAAGTACATTAGGTACAATACCTTGTATGATTGACTGATTGTAAATGTAGGCGATTAAGGTTTAGATAATTCATGGCTAGCAAGTTTTATTAACTTATTAGGAATATCTAATGAAGCCTTTCTTTCCTTTAGATTTAAAAATAGCTGAGTCACATATTCTTCAGTGACAGCTGATAAGTAAAAGCTATTTGTGGGGCTATTATGTATATATTTAGTGGGGTCGTCGTAGGTAGGATTAATTGCATTTTCAAGATTAGGGCCAATTGTAGTAAAGTGCTGATTAAATTGATTAGCAATGTCGAGTTCATTAGTGTAGACCTTATTATTTCTTATGATCCTAGGAAGGTAGTTTGATTGAGCTTTGGCTTTCCTTTTAATAATCGTACCAATAAGTTTTCATGTTTCTTTCAGGTTTTCTTTGTAGAGCTGAAAATATTTGTTATAATATTTATCTTTGGCTTTGGCCTTCATTTTGTTAAGTAGATTGGAGTATTGTTTATACTCTTTTATCTTCATTGAATTTTTGCTGAGAAAACGTGATTTATACATCTTTTGTTTCCTTTTAATTGATTTCAAAAGCCCCTGTGTTAACCAAGGTTTGTTGAGTTGTTTCATTTTAGAATTGGTAACTTTTTTTAAAGGGGCATGTTTATTGACAATATATTTCACTTTGTTTATACATGCATTAGTTATCTCATGAAGATCAGCGGAGGTGGAGTATAAATCTGGCCAGTTAACTTGACTGAGGTCAGCTAAATATTGATCTTTGCAAAAGCTACTGTAATCTCTATAATATGTTATCTGTTTGGTTTTAGACGTGGGTACATTACATATGCAGAAAACAGGCAAATGGTCAGATATATCAGCTAGAGCAATACCAGAAGTAGTATTTTGAATGGGAGCATTAGTATAAATAAGCCCGAAGTGTAATAATACCACACAGAAAGAAAAAAGAACTGCGTTCGTAAGCAGATACAGCAAAACTGTGGCAATGGATAATATACACGAGTGGAAACCATAACCTCACCAGGAAGCAGCAAAGCTGTGCTTCAAGAAACATAAACGCCTCAAATCACTGATTGGAACGTTTCACTCCGTGTATCGTTCATGCTGGCGTTCTGAGGTGCCCTCTAAAGGGAAACACATAACACGCGATGCATCCATTGCAGTTCGTAGTTCAGTTTGCGTTTACTTTAACTGCTTTCTTTGTATGTGAACTTACACCCGAAATATCGACTCCGTTGATATTCGTCCCGCTGAACCATTGTAAATAAAGTCACGTTCTTAAAGGAGCCTTGTAACGAATTTTAATCTTAGTAACGACGAACGACATTAGAAGCAAAGAAGACCAATTAGACCATATTAAAATCTGTTATTTGCGAAATTGGTGACGATATTTGACCCTCGTCTATTAATTGCTGAGTTACTAAATATCAAAGAGTTCACAGATAAAACGATAAGAGATAACCACAAATGTCACGCCAGGGATATTTAAAAAACACGAGCCGATAAATTATTTTTGTTTTGTTCATTCAAACATGTGTTTCAAAAATAAATAAATAATTAATTAATTAGACAGATAGACAGATAGACAGATAGACAGATAGACAGACAGACAGACAGATAGATAGATAGATAAAGAAGCATTGTAAAGAGAAGTGCAGGTCTGCCTAGCGTTGAAGTGAGCTGAAGCAAAGAAAAGTTGCATACATTCGCACGGCTAGGATGCCGTCTTTCAAACGAAAAAGAAAACCTGTGGCACCCAGGGTAAGCCAGGGTTTTCCAATGAAAAAATAACTTCATCCGTTTGCAATGTCGCCAAACAGAAAATCGGCAAGAAAAAATCCTCACCCGTTCGAACGGCTGGGGCTATCTACTCGAGGCCTTATAAACCGGCTGTCTTGCAGTCAAAACAAATTTTCTGCGCCTCCGATGATTTTCAAGGTCGAAAGATATTGGATCTTCGACAGCCTCCGAAAAAAATAGCTCATTTATACAAAAAATAAATACGAAATACTAATTTCCAAAAACTTCGGATGACAAAATTCGAGTTGCGTTACCATATGTAAATGAGGGGATGTTTTTGTTTTGTGGTTTTAAATGTAAACATTCGGCTTGTTTGGGTGCTTTGAATTTCGCCAACTACAGATTTTCATGTGTAGGTTTTTGTCAAGGGTCGAGGGTATTATTCTTTTTTTGTATCTTTTATTACTACCTTTTTTAATATATTTGTTTTTGTATCTTGTGGTTGCAAGATTTCCCGCCTCTCTCGAATTGACAGAAATTTCCAGAAGTTAGTTCGCGTTTACTCTCCGCAGCACTTTCTCACATTGTCTTAACTGCGCGTGTTCCAGCGAGTAATTCGTAGAGGAAAAATTTTCTTATGGCTTTCTTCAGTTAAACCTACGATGTTATATACGGGAAAGAAACTGAAGAAATTAGAGTTTGAAGTGACATTAAATCCGCCTGGGGACGGGGATTCCTTCTTGGCTGCTTTAAAGAAAACGTTTCAAATGTCAAGTAACACTTTCAGAACAGAGGCGCGGCTACCCAGGCAAGCAATCTAATAGAGAAACTCTTACCAGGAATAAAATAGCCCTTAATAAAAACAACAAAGAAAAGAAAATATTAATCATGCAACCGTTACCTCGCCAGATATTCAAACAACCACCTATTCTTTCATATAAGAAAGGGAAATCATCTGCTTGTAAGAGCCAAAATACGTAAGGTTTCAAAAACAAAAGGTTTCACACCGGTAGGGATTGTGCGGCCTGTCACCCTTTGGGTTTTCACACTTTGACATCCTTCAAGTCTATTCAAGTGTTTGATTCACTTGATTTAGAAGTAAACATTGCCTAAACCTCTCGGTATTTATCGATTACTTCTTGATTTCGATGTGCCCTTCAAAAGTTTGTCAAAATCGCGACATGTGTATGTTCCACCTCTGATTAAAGAGCGGTCAGTTTCAAGTTCAATAAACAATAAACAATTTTGCCTGGTGGTGGGCTGTTCAAGCATATAATTAATACAAAATGAAAAGAGTTTTAGAAGTTCTTTTTTCGAATTGAGTTAAATGGTACTAAAACGTGTTATTTAATCGTTACAGTTTACTGAGAGCGTGCACGCAATCAGAGAACAAATAAACCGGTCACGATTTTCGCTTTCAGCTGCGCTTTCCAGCTTGCGCTTTTTGATTGTGTTTGTGCGCCTTCGATAAAAGCCAGCAGTCCCCTTCAAAATACTTCCATTGACAAAGACTTTCAACTAATTAAGCTTCCTTAGACAGGAGAACGGCCGGTGGTAGAATTCCTCCCTCACAACGATTAACTTAGCCTCCTTTTTCAACGGTCTCCCCCAGTACTTAAAGAAAGAGCTGGTCCGGCTCGAGAGAAGAGCAATATCAATAATAACCTCAGGAAAGTGCGACTCGGCGATAGAGGTGGGGTTAACACCCATTTTGGAGCATTATTACGTACTATGTAGCAGGCTTTTTGATAACATTCGCAGTGATCCAAACCATAAATTGAAGGCGCTCCTTCCACCAGACTATAACAACTCGCGCTATAACCTAAGACGACAGCGCCTTTTTAATATGCCGAAGCTTTGCACGAACAGAACAAGTAATACTTTTATGTATGCGATGTCAAAACAGTCCTGGCTGTAGTTTTATCCGACTTCCATTCATGCTTTATATTCAATCATCATATTTTAATATGAATATGTTATATAGAATTTTTAATATTATTTTAAAGTTAGTTTTTGAGAGGAAACGCGCAAGCTCACATCCAAGCATTTCTGTCAACTTGAGAAAGACGGGAAATCTTGCGACAACAAGATAAAAAAATGTAAAAAAAAAAAAAAAAAAAAATCATCTTACCTTCGACCCTCGAAAAAAACCTACTCGGAAAAAAAACCTACTCGGAAACTGGAGATTTTCATTTAAAAACCTACACATTCATTTCGCAAGCCACGGGTTTTCATTTCAGAAACTACAGATTAGCCGGTACAGATTTCATTTCGCAAACTACAGATTTTCATGTTGCTCCATTTCGTTTCGCAAAGCGACTGTCATCCTTTCAAACACATGAACGCGACCTGACCCGCAGTACAAACTAAACGGGTACAAAGACAGGAAAGCATCACCAATCGACTTGATAGGAGACGACTTAACCTTGCTGCAAAATAAATACCGCTACCTTTTATTCGGCCAACCTCCGTGCTCTGAATGCTGTGATAAGTCAAGGAAGTAATTCTGCCCAAAAGCATCGTAAATTTTACTTACTTTAGACAAGTTGCTTACAAACGAAAACAAAAGGAGAAAATACGCACTTGGGGCCTGGTTTCGACTACATTCGACATTAAGGATGATGCAATCCTTATAGCTGAGTTAATCTTTCGTCTCACGAATGAGTCACAAAGATGTGGATCGCGACGTTTCGACCGCTATACTGCTGGTCCTCATCAGGCGATGGTGTCGACTGACTGCGTGTGAGTATAAGAAGCACAGAATTTCAATTCCACTGTCCCTGTTGATGTTGTTAGGGTGAAGTCTTATGTGAATAGCCTCTTTAACCCCATGGGTGTACCAATGTGGGTCTCGGTCAATAAATTTAACTTCGTCCCAGAGCGGATAATGTCCGGTCGCGTTGCTATGTTCTGAAACGGCGGAGGATTGTGTTTGAGCAAGCCGTATGTCTCTATCGTGTTCCTTAATCCGTTCATGCATAGATCTTCCCGTCTCTCCAATATAAACCTTACCACATTCGCAGGGAATCTCATAGACTACTCCGTCTTGTTTTACTGGATTGACAATGTTCTTAGGTCGCACTGGGTGTGATCTAAGAGTTGTGTCAGATCTGAAAACAGTCCGTATGCCTTTTTGTTGTAGGCAACGGCGAAGAGCCTCCGATGTGCCTTTGACGTATGGCAGAACCACAGTAGATTTAATTTCGGGTTCAGGTTCTTTAGTGGTTGTTCGTCCCTTGCTTTTCGTAAGATTTTTTACAAACGAAAACGGATAACCGTTAGAAACAAGGACCGATGAGAGGTGTTTCTTTACATGAGAGATAACGGATGGTTTTGTTATGAGGTGTTCAGATCGATCGTACAGGCACTTGACAATACCGCGTTTTACAGATTGCGGGTGGTGTGAATCATACGCTAGGTACTGGCCAGTGTGTGTAGGCTTTCTGTAAACACTGGTAGAGAGGTATCCGTTCGAATCCTTGATGATCAACGTATCAAGGAAGGGAATTTAGTTCTCATTCTCAGTTTCCATTGTGAAACGGATCGTCGGTTGTTGACTATTTTGACTAATTGGTTTCCTTACTCCCAAGGGACATTACGTGATGTGTTTACGGGCAAATTCGATAACTTTCGTGTGAGCTACCAGAGGTAGCCAACACAAAAGTGGTTAATAAGACAGACGCATTTAACGTTTGACGACTTTTCCACCAAGGTAAAAACAAGCGGAAATGTCATCTTTTAAGGCCACGTTTACGTTCGACGGCTGATCATCACAAAGCTTACGCTTTCACTCTTTGCTTTGTGGTATGGAATTTTCTTGGGAAATTGTATCTGGTACACTTTCGTTGCGGTCATTTCCAATATAATTCCGATATCAACACGCCTTAAAATTCCACTTAAGAATGCCATAATGAATATGTAACAGCCGCTATTACAAAATGACATATTTGCACGATCCAATGACTTCTAATGACGTCGTACTCGATAGCTGCGGACGTTCAGGGAAACCGACTTCCGTTTTGAAGGGCACCTAAAAATAACTTTAGTAAATTAACATATCCCAGTCAACACCCCTACTCTCCCTCTCCGTCCCTCATTTTCTCTTGGTTCAAAACCAAAGAAAACTGGCCGGATTACAAAACTATTAGAAATAAAGTTAACTACAAAATTAAATCTGCCAAAGAAGAATAATATAGTAATTACTTCAGAAAAAACTCAAAGAACATAAACCAGACAGCATCTATTTTCACATAACAACACAAATTATAGTACCCTTGACGAAATAGGGAATGTTTTAAATTCCCATTTTACTGAAATTGGGCCGAAACTAGCTTCTCAGCTGTTATCCTCATCAAGGCAGCCATCAGATTATATCTTCCCTATTCAGCACTCTTTCAGTATTGACGAAACGTCTTTCAGTGAGGTTCTTAACTTGTCAAGAGCGCTGCCTAAAAATAAAGCTTAGATGGTGTTTCTGCAAGGCTGTTAAAGGAAGCCTATACAATAATAGCTCCTGTTACGCCGCAAAATGTAATAATCCCACAAAATGTAATATTAACGCAAAATGTGATCATAATCGCTGCAAAATGTAATACTAACGCAAAATGTAATAACTTTTCTAACGCATATTGTAATAACGCAAAATGTAATAACTCTGGAACGACTTGTAGATATCTCGAAATTAGTATTATGACTCGGACAACGTTACCCTAACATAGGTAATACTGTGACATGTAGGAGAATTGAATATTTGGTTCAATTTGGTGTACAGGTTTTGTTCCGAAAAAAGAATGTGCAATAGCTTTCACTTTGCATTGAAAGCTCTGTTGATCGGAATCAGGTGATACATCGGGTTGTAACCCCGTCATACTTTCACAATCTTCAACTCCAGAGATCATGTTTCGAATAAGCGCGGCGTTGTTATGGAAGAATGTGGTGATAGGAATATATGTGTACAGTCAACTCAAATCTTGCAGACTTAAAAAAATATAGACTTAAAATTGAAAGAAACTTCCGTTATTACGGACTCTTGCTTTTACAGACTTTCCGACACATGTCCCGGTCCTGACAACTCGTTTCCTGCTGCTGTAAAACTCAGCCACGCACTGGCTCACAGAACAGAGTTACAGTCAAACCTCTATTAAGCGGTCACCCTTTATTAAACGGACACTTATCAAATTCGCAAAAAGTGGTCCCCTTATTTACTGTAAATTAAACCTCTACTAAGCGGTCACCTCTATTAAGCGGAAGCGGTCACCATTTAGAATTTCTAACTGGATAATTTTATTGTTTTTCACCGCTATTAAGCGGTCACGTCGTCAATTATCATGCGATATTTTGACACCACGATACGCAAACCATGTCCAGTTTCATTTAACAACTCATTAAACAACATAAAATGGAGATGCATATAATCAGCGTAAGAGTAGCTCATGTTGATGTGGCAAAACTGAACGTTATTAATGCGCTTTACAACAAAGATCATTGCCTTACAAACAACATTAGAACTTAAATTTGGTGTGAACTTCCTTGAACATGCAATTGATGTTTTTCTCATATTTTGTGTTACTGTTTGTTGTTAAGCCGGTGTTAAGGGATTCAATATACTGTAAACATGCTACAGATCCATTTTACGCTATTATATACTACATTTCGGAAAACCTCTTTTAAGCGGTCAACCTTTATTAAGCGACCAGTTGGCTCTTTCCCGAGGGTGACCGCGTAATAGAAGTCTGATTGTAATTATTTCTCGTAACCTAATGATAGCATCGCTATTTTTTTCTTTTAAACGCATAATTTTGCGCACACTCACTCGACGAATATCGTTTAAGTCATTTAGTTCTGGAATGTACACTTGTAGCAGTGGTTCTCGGTCGACAATATTTCTAAAAAATCTCGAGACAGCCCTCAACGAGGGACGCATATAAGGATACATTCGTAATGCTTGTCGTATAATTTCCTCCAGAGTGTCAGGGTTTAAATACGGCCCTGTGGATGATGAGGGAGCGTTTTGCTCGTTAGCAGTGTTTGGCCCGCACTCACCCGCGTGATCACAGTTCGGTAACAACGCGGTGCTTATTCCAAACATATATGATCTCTGGAGTTAAAGATTGTGAAAGTATGGAGGGTTTACAGCCCGATGTACCACCTGATTTCGTCTCATCCCGCCTGATCCCGCCTGTACACCAAATTGAACGTATCAAATAATAGAATTCACCTACGTTAGGATAACGTTTTCCGAGTCATAATACTGATTTCGAGATATTGAACATGTCGTTCGAGACTTATTACATTTTGCGTTGTTACCATATGCGTTAGAAAAGTTATTACATTTTGCGTTATTACAATATGCGTTAGAAAAGTTGTTACATTTTGTGTTGACTTTTTTATTACATTTTGCGTTAATATTTCATTTTGTGGCAATTATTACATTTTGCGGCGTAGCAGCTCTATCCCTTACCAACCTATTCAACCTTTCTATTAGAACAGGGATTTTCCCAAAGGACTGAAAATTAGCAAAAGTGATACCGATATACAAAGATGACAATAAACGCATTCCTGATAATTACAGACCAATCTCTGTATTACCAGCCGTTACTAAGCTGATATAATCATTTTTAACCAACTTTACAGTTATCTGACAGAAACATGGATTACTCTCTGACTCACAATCGGGCTTCAGACCTCTGCATTCCATTTTGACCGCTTAATTAGATGTTACTAATGACTGGTTTCAGTGGTTTCTTAATAAGGATAAGGCCCGCTATTAAATGGTGTCCTGTTCTCACATCTTGGAAAGGCTCTCGACACCATGGATCACATAGTTTTGTGGGCATATTGAAACTATACGGTGTATGCCAAGTAAGCCTAAACTGGTTTGCTTCATACCTTACAAATAGAACACACACTGAAAAAACTTTTGCTCATCGTGAGCTGTCAGATAGCTGTACAATTAATGCGGAATACCGCTGGGTTCTACTCTTGGACCGCTACTATTTATTGTTTACATAATGATCTTCCATCATATAACCTCTACTCTCAACCGGGGATGCATGCAGATGATACTTTAACTGTTGTACATTCTGATGTATACATCCTTGAGCAACAAAAGAATCATGATCTACATGAAATACATACAAGGCTAATAGCGAATAAACTTGGACTAAATGTGATAAAGACAAAATATATGATCGTAGCTACTCAATACAGGATAAAACACTTAGAGCAACAATTTAATATTCATGTCGATTGCAAACCCCTTGGTAGGGATAAGACTTACAAATATCTTGGTGTTGAATTAAGTAGATCAATCATTAACTTGGAGTGTTCATGCGGACAAAATTCCTAAGAAAATTTCTGGAGGGATCGGAGTCTTGAGACGGGTAAGGCATCTCGTACCTAATCATACACTGATTACGATGTACAACTCCCTTGTGCTACCATATTTCGATTATTGTAGTATAGTATGGGGGAGTTGTGGGGAAGCCACAGGTACGCACAATTTTGCAAATCTCCCTTCTCCCCAACCCCCTCAAGTCTCAAATCCTTTTCTCGTGCCTTCACTAAATTTTCTTTTACCATCAGTATGCTGGGGTTATGATGCAAACGTAAGCATTCTTACTTCATATGAAATATCAACTAAGTCGTGGAATTCTTTTTTGCTTTCTTAAGTTTATTGAAGTGCTTCGGTCGCTTATCATTAATTGAGCTAACAAGTTACAGGGAACTCACACTTTTCTTTTCACCGATGTGTACCACGCTTTTTTTTTTTTTTTTTTTTCGCTTTATTTTGTTTTTGTTTTTGTTTTTTTTACCAGCATTGTTTTCCTTGTAAGAGCAGCTACATCGACGTAACGGTGTCCTAGTTGAGTTTCATTTAGGTTCGTGCTTCATCGAAATCTACAAAAAATAATCAATAAGTACATGTCTGTGCATGAACTATACACAAACATCCTGGGTCTATGTAAAATAGAACTGCCCATAACTTTCACAGAAGTTATAACTGGTTTTCCGTCAAAGGCACGGAGCTAAACTTCTGTCATTTTTCGCTACAAACTCAATGATAACCGCATTAAACCAGATTCCCTATGTTTATGAAAATGTATCACGGATAGCGAAGACAGCCTCGCAACTGACGTATCGCTCCAAAGTGGCGTCATCCCGCCTCTGTCATTCTTTCAGTTCCGATGGCAAAGTAATGATCTGTTAATGTGTTTTTGGCCACGTAAAGCCTAGCAGAGTGAAGACAATCCAATCCAAGGCTATAAAACGAGGTACCGGCCCACAACGCGTTCACTCTTTACCATCCCGATTGCTTTCCAGATCGTATTTTTCTTTCCTTGCTTGGACCATTCGGTCCACCAGTGAGTCACGTCGCTTCTCTCTCGAAACCGACATGTGGCGTGGAAAAAAACCATTGTTATTTTATCAACAACATTTCAAGTAAACAGGAAGAGTAAAATGAATAGAAGCAAATTGAGCTTTTTTACTGAAATAATTATCTTTTATTTTTTTTCATTATTATTCACTTTTTTCTTTTGATATTTGTTGACTTCACACTAGAAGCTAAGTTAGTCTCAAGTAAGCACTTGGCTCAAGTGCACTTGAAAATCTCAAGTCGCACTTTAAAAAACTTGGCTTCACACCTAATGACAAAGTATATTACTTGAAGCACAGGTTGTCGATCATCTTTCGCTATTTTTAACTCAAATTGTACTTATTAACGGAGTTGTTGTGGTGCAAAAAAATGAACAGTTGCTAGTTTGCATTAATCGCATTTGGTGTCAGATGAAACGAAAAGCGATGGTATAGGCTGTCTCTGTAAATGAAATTCAAATGAGAGTTTTCGTTCAATCATTTGTATCGACTATTCTTTCCTTTCTATATATTCTTACATAGAATAAATGTTTCATGTAGTTCCGTCCAAACTCCAGCCATCCATTTTGAATTTTTCCATCGATCACAGCAGGCAAGGTGTTCATCCGTCGGTTCATCAAAATCGTGGCACTGCTGCACATTGCTTTCAGTTGGCTTCCATTTCCTATTGGTCAAGTGTGTTCTCAAGTGTGGTGTAGATCATACTTGGCGGCGAACTTCGGCTTCTTTGAACTACGAACGTTTCCATGGTCACTAAGTAAAGTTCAAGTAAGTACAGTTCACACCTTCACACTCAAAGTATGTTCCAAGTGCACTTAGATTATACTTACAAGCTCTAGTGTGAAGCCGACAATTATTTCATTTTTTATTTTCGCCATTTTCAGGTACGCACGTGCGTACAGGTAGCTACGCCCCTGGGAAGGGATGTGTAACAGATTCCAGACCCTCCAGAACAGAGTTGCGGGGGTAGTCACCTCCTCTAATTACAATAGACCATGTGTTGAGATATTGGATGAACTTGGGTGGGATAATCTTGAGACACGAAGAAATAAGCAATTGGTCACAATAATGTATAAATTAAAGAATCAAATTGCACCAGATCATTTGGCCCAAACTTTTAATAGTACAAACTTTATGTAAGAAAGAAACTCAACACATAATTTGTTTGAAAAGACCATATACCGAGGCTGCAGAAGCGTATCAGGGGGTGATACGCTTTTGAGGCTGGTAAAAACAGCTTCCATTTTAGAGGTGCGGCTCTCTGAAATAGTCTATCAAATCCAATTAAAGGACAGACAAGCCTGAAATCTTTTATTTCACTTTTGTAATTTAGTAGAATTTTAATTATTATATCTACTAATATTGTTTTATTGCATGATTTTTACACGGCTCTCTGGAAGAGCATTGTTATGAATGGGGTTCCGTGTTTGAAATAAAGATGATGATGATGATGATGATGACATTGATGACAAAGCACAATTTTCTACGTTTATTGCAAAAAAAGAAGCCATAATAATTAACAATTAGATTATGAGCTGGAGACTTCTATCGCGTGATAGCTGATGAGGGCACAGCCCGAATCAGCTATCATCCATAGAAGTCGGCAGCGACTAATCTAATTGTTTTTGTATAAATCTAAAGGTCTCTTTCAAAACTAAACAAGTAAATTATCTAAATCCTCCTCACAAAGACATCGAAAACGCGAAGAAGCGGCAGCCATTTTGTTGGCAACCGCTACTCACTATCTATCACAGATTATATAATAAGGTGAATAGTTCGCGCGTTGTGATTGGTCCTTAGCTATGATCTATTAGAGGACAGATGCACAGATTACGTTATCACGACCCACTTTTTTCCAGAAACGTGAAAATTAACAAGTTTTTCGCTTGCATTTTGTTTCTTTATTATATAAAACAAATAGATTCCATGTTACCGTGCGTCTGTTCAGTAATAGATCACAGAGGACGTCAAAATGTGGTAAAAACATCAGTGAAACACTCGCCTGCGGCTCGTGTGCCACTTTGTTTTTATCACTGTTTTGACGTCATCTGTGATCTATTACTGAACAGAAGCACGGCTGTATCACCCTGATTTGTAATAAAAAACAGGATTTGTATTATAAACCGGATATGTAATAACAACAGGACGGATATGTAATAAAACAACTAACCGGATTTGTAATAAACTTTCAACTGGATTTGTAATAACATACTTAACCAGATTTGTAATGACCTATCAACAGGATTTGTAATAACACTTCGAAAGGTGAATCACATACCTTGATGTGCGTTTGCAATAAAATATCAATATCCTTCCCTACCTTTACGGTTGGAAATTTCTATAGGGAGTGGGGAGGGGGGGGGTGGGGGGATGAGGGGGAGTCGAGGGGTCAAATTCGAATACGGAATTCAAGATGAGCGGAGAAGGGAGGGGAGTGAGCAGCCGAAATAATATTCTTGGTGTTTTTCTGCCTGCCCCGCTTTCTAACTTAAGTCTAACAAGAATAACAAAAAGGTTTTCTAGTTTGTTATAATATAAGCAAACACGATATGTTCTGATATATAACGCAACATTAAAACAGTACAGTGGTAAAATATGTGTGTTCGAAATATTTTAATGAAAGGCCTTTTAAATACCGAAATGACATATTTCCCTACCCTTTCATATACTTAGCCTCTTGAAAGCCTACCCTTTCATATACCTGAAGCGTGAAAAAGGTACCCCTTTCGGGAGGAGCCTCCCCGTATAGGCCATTATGGGGAGTGCCCCCCGGGGTTCATATATGAAGGCAGATATGTAGAATATGTTAACTCCACATCCCCCTCTCCTAAACTCCTCTGAAATTGGCGCCGTCTTCGACTCCTAACCTTCTGGAATGTCCAAACCCTTCCATAAGTAGGAGAATAGAGGGTATGGATATCTTTAAGAAAGTACATTGGGTATGTGATTCACCTTTCGCAGCGTTATTACAAATCCTGTTGATAGGTTATTACAAATCCGTTTAAGTATGTTATTACAAATCCAGTTGAAAGTTTATTACAAATCCTGTTAGTTATTTTATTACATATCCGGTTAATTTTAATTACAAATCCTGTTGTTGTTACATATCCGGTTGATTTTTATTACAAATCCGGTTGATATTACAAATCCTGTTGTTTATTACAAATCAGGGTGATACACACGGCAACATGGAATCTATTTGTTAAATAGATAGAGAGTAGCGTAGCAGATCAGAGGACGGCATGCGTGATAGAACGCTAGTAGATTTATACTAATCTGTGATAGATAGTGAGCAGCGGCTGTCAACAAAATGGCGGCTGCTTCTTCGTGTTTTCGAAGTACGTACGAGAAAGATTTAGATAATTTACTTGTCTAGTTTTGAAAAACTAGAAGATTTATACCAAAACAATTATATTATTCGCTCTCGTTTTCTATGCGTGTAAGAGAAGAAAAATAACCGTATAGAGTGGACCTCGAACCCGGGTCGTTTAATTTGCTTATCTTCTCCTAGCCATGTCCTCTACACCAACCCGGGAAAGGTCAGGGGCACCCAACGACAAGTTTCGGTAGATATCTGTTCGGTGGAGGGTAATGCGCCTCGGGTTTTCGGCTTCGACGAAAGAGTGCACTCGGATTTTCGTAACTAAAACGTGGCCTAAGAGATTCGCAATTAGGAAATCATAGCCCCTGAGGTTTTCGGAAAGGTCGTAATTGCTGTTTTTGGCAGTCAAAAACGTCGGCTAGCATTTTCGGAAAGAATATGGTTTCTTAGAAAGTTCCTGAAAAGTTCATGTCAGCTTGCATTTTCTCAAAGGAATATCTTGTTCCCTAACATTTTCGGGCAATTAAAATTTCAGCTAGGGAATCCGAACAGATGAACTTTTTCTAGCTTATGAAAACATCACTTTAAACAGGCTTCAAACACGACTTTTGGCTGATTTGGCTCGTTGGGTGCCCCTGAAAGATGTCAGCGACATAATTTTTCATATATTTATATAGAGTTGCCTATCACAATAATGGAAGCTAACCAATTCCAAATCAATGCTTAAGCCTAATCAGTGTAGATCACTGCTAAACCCTTGAGCGCTGCTCCTTCTCTTACTGGATCTCTATTTTCTCACTTTCGTGCCCTAGAATCGTATGACGTCACTCCTGGTGATAACGAATACTATATAAACGTTATCGTAAATACTCTTTGTCTTTGGCCATCGTAGCTTAACAAGAAATAACACACAAACTGCGGTGATAAACATGACAATAAAACGCATCGTTGGAAAACAAAAATAAAACTATATCGTTTAACTTGACGTTTCGTATGTTTTGACATACATCTTCAGAAGTGACCGTTAGGAATTAAAGTAACAACTAAATTTTAAATTTAAGATAAGTAACTAATTAACAATAACCTTGACAGAAGCTAAAAATAATTTGCATATAAAAGATGCAAACTAATAGAGATACAGCTTTTCGCTGCTTACATTTTCATTTAAGGTAGGTTTCAATTCTCTAATTAGTAGAGTCTCCTTTATCTTGCAATGAGTATCTGACCGACCTTTTGCTAATATCTCAAAGTGGTCCCATTTAAAGTTGTGACCAGTTGACGTGACGTGGTCTGCGATAGCAGATGCATGACAGCTACTCGTGATCGCTTTAAAATGTTCAGTTTTTCTGTCATGCAATCTGCGTTTCGTTTTTCCAATGTAGAAATCCTGGCAGTCCCAACAACTAGCCTTATAAACAACTTTTGACATTTGGGAACGGTTAATTCTATCTTTGTAGGGAAAAAGAGACTTAATGCGGTGAGCGCTTTGGAAAATAACCTTAAGATCAATGCAGCCATAAAATCTACTAATGCAGGTCTTCAGCTGTTTGGTAACAATTTTGCTTTTTACTCCTAAATAAGGTAGAACTAAGATTATTTCCTTTTTGGGGACTGTGGTGGTTGGAATCTTCGGTCTGTTTTGTTGCCTGTTCAGAACATCATTAATGTTGTAATTGACAACACCAGCAGGGTAACCGTTTTGTAACAACAACTTCCTCAGTTCATTTAAACAAGACCGGAAAAGAGAAGGTGACGAACAGATGCGGAAACAACGAAAAGTGAACGTGCGGATGAGGTTTACTTTATATTTCCGAGGTGTGAAGGAGTCCCATTTTGTGTACAGGCCGGTAAAGGTCTTCTTTCGGTAGATGGATGTTGAGAAAGTTTGACTGTGGCGTTTGATGAGAATGTCCAGGAAAGGGATTGTATTGTTCTCTTCAAATTCAACGGTGAATTTGATATTTGAGTGACAGTTATTGAGAAGACCTTATCTTAAATTTAAAATTTAGTTGTTACTTTAATTCCTAACGGTCACTTCTGAAGATGTATGTCGAAACATACGAAACGTCAAGTTGTCAAGTTAAACGATATAGTTTTATTTTTGTTTTCCAACGATGCGTTTTATTGTCATGTTTATCACCGTAGTTTGTGTGTTATTTCTTGTTAAACTATATAAACGTAATATGGCGTCCACCGTCCTTATGAGCTTTTTACACTTGCATACTCAGTGACCTGGCTTATGAATGGGAACGAGGCTGGCGGTGACCTCGTTTTGATACGGACCTCACTGCCTTTCTGATGTAAATCATGTTCTTATGCTAAACTAGGTCACCACCAGCCTCGTTTCCATTCATAGGCCCGGTCACTGAGCTTGCATTTGTGAGATGGGCTATTGGTAAATAAAAATTAGTATAATTTCCAGGGGTAATAGTCACCGTGGCCAGCCTGAAATACAAGAATTTAAAGGCTTGGTTACGGAGCGGAAGCCAGATTGTTTTGCTGGCAACTAACACGGCGGGCATTTTTTGATAAAGTTTTTCTCTACTTTTTTTTTTCATCTGAATCCAAGCTGAGGTTATAAGAAAGAATTAGAAGGAAAGCGAACTAGGCCAAACGACCTTTGGAATAAAAATACTAGAAACAAGTGGTATTCGAAACACTTAATCTTATCAAGAAAAGCTTTAGAAATCGTTATACACGGAAATCTGTCCCGATTCAGTTTCGACCAAAGCACTTCATCCACAGGATTTCTTCACTGATGCACTTTTGCTTTTTAAGCCACAACTATAGACAAAGGTACCTAACGACATCTTTTTTTGTCACCTTCATCTATTTTATTTTAGTTCCGAAGTATAGTCGTAAATTTGTGTTAAATCTGCAGTGGACAATCTCTGCGACCATAACCTGCGGCTTGGTAACTATTCACCAATGTTTCCTTCCCCTTTGACGCTTAATAAAAGACTTTCTTCACGCTCTCCAAACGAAATACCAATGCATGTTCACTCTAGTGTGCCTATTTTGAGGAGCAGTTTTTAACTCACCGTTAGCACGACCTTGCTAAAGAATTGTAAACCATTTGTGCTTGGTCCCGTATTAGCCACAATGACTGTATACGGTCGGACATGTCTTCGATTCCGGTGAAACTCGTCTTCCAACACTCCGCCCCAGATGGACTCCCCCTCCCCCCCCCCCCCCCCCCCCTCGCGTGCCATCCCCAATGGCAACACAAACGTTTGTTTCTATTCGAAAGCCTCTTTAGTACTAAAAGCTGTAAATTTTCTAAGCTGTCACAGAGCATCGGAGCTAGTGAGAAAGGTCATAGGTTCGACCTCTGTTGGGAGGAGGCGATTTTTTTTCCGAGTTGCGTGTCCCAGTATAGAAAATAACTTTATTCATTTATTTACCTCACACGCTAGATTCAGATTGAAGCTTGTGATCCCGGTTTGAAGATGCCATATCTTCGGAGCCCTAATAAACATTTTAAGGTGCCTGAACACAGTTTTGATAGGTTTTGATTATATGCATATGTCATTCGTTAAGGCATTGTGTGAGAAATATTGAAGCTTAGGAGCTGAAACTTCTAATGGAAAATTAACATTGGCACTTTCGTCTGTTTCCATGGCAAAGCGGATGATTAAAAGTAGCCCTAAAATTTTACTTTTATGACGCGCTTACGTAAAATCCAGTCATTAGTTTTTGTCATGAACTTGCACACAGCTTTCAATAAATAATTATTGTTTGAAATGAACTCGAACAAATTTTGACAAAAGGGGTTTTAAAATTAAGAATTAAGCTGCTCAGTGAAAATTGATTGTTTCACAGAATTTGTTTGTTCGACTTCTGTTTTAGAGTTCTCATTGAAACGCGTTGAAAATAAGAATTCTGCCAAATTTCATCAATTTCTAATGAGTAGATTTTGAAAAATTCTCGTTTGTGTACATTGTCTTAAAAGGTCAAAAAATACAGCAGTTTCATATGCTTTCCTTAGTACGCATGTGCATCACAATATAATAAGCGGCGTATGCAAAGTTCAGCTCGTTTTTCCATTTCGTGGTTTGAAGACCGCGTTTCAATAGCCAACAAAAACAGGCGAAAACGTTTTGGCCACCGTAGCTTCTGTTGTCTGATTTAAAACCTGTGCCGTCACGCGAATTGCAACTGACCTCGTAGAAATAATGCACATACCTACTTGGTGGCCCTGTGCAAAGTGTTGCATGGTCCATGGTCCTTGTTGTACCTACTTTGACTATAGTAGCCCTGTATGGGGTTGTATTGGGAAATGTCAATCGGATAAATTGCAAAAGTTACAAAACAGGGCTGCCCGCATAATCACTAACTCTCATTATACGACTCCATCCTCTATTTTACTGCATGACCTTGGCTGGGATACACTTGAACAAAGCCGTACAAATCAGTTAGCGGTTGCCATGTACAAGGCAATAAATAGTATCTTTCCGGCACGCCTTCATGAGATTTTCATAAATACATCTCAAGTTTACTCCACAATTTAAGGGGCTCGTCTCACAATTTGTTCATTGCCAGGCCCCTTTCTAAAGCAGGGAAACGTAATTTTCACTATCGTGATGCAAAACTCTGGAACAGCCTTCCTATTCATGCTAAAAATCAAACAACTTTGAAGTCTTTTAAAGAATCCCTGCCGGCAAACTATTCATATTAGGAACAACAATCTGATGTTTTCAGAGTAATCGCTCCACATAGTTTTAATTTATTATTTTACATGGCGATTCTTTTACTGTAGGATTTCACCTCTTCCTGGGAACGAGGTTAATCGTGAGAAAGCGCGTTTTTCGAAAAAGAATGGCTACCAAGTCAAGATGGCGTGCCTAGTATACGTGACACAAAGTTTGAGTTAACATTGCGTGCAGTTAACAAACTTGCTCCCCATTATTTGATTTTGAAAGACCCAAAGATGACCTGCTAAGATTAACATCTCCCCATGGATTTTGAAACAGATGTTCCTTTTCCCTCCAGATCATCGTCATGGCGAGGTGCTTGCACTTCGGTTGCCAAAAGACCAAGAAAGGATGACGACCAAAATCTCAACTCTGCTAACTCATGCGACAGATTCCCAGAGCAAAACACCAAGAATGGTTTATTCTTGAAGACGTCCAATCGACCAAAGAATTGTATTACCTCAACTCCGCTTTGTTGTCGAAGATTTTTCACTATTCACCCAAATGGACAAGTTTACGAGTCGGAAAGTTTTCGGCCGAAAGGCGAGACTTTGTATACTCCAATGCAAGAAGAAGTGCTAGTAAAGACGAGGAATATAGATATCTTCCTTTATTGGCGACGGGTCATCAAAATTCATCAGGACGGTTGAAGGTAAGCTCAGTCACAGGGAGCCCACTCAAACTTACCCTGGCTCCAGAGGTCCGTTCTCAGAAAACCTAGGATAAAATAAAATGGTTTTAAAAAGCTCCCGAGACTGACCACTGGTCGCACAAGCAATCAACCTCATTTCCATGTGACAAATTAGTTTAGAATTTGAACTAGGTCGCTGATTGGTTACTACATTGTCCGCTGGGATTTGACAATGTAACAGCGACCTTGATTGGCTACATGAAACAACATCTCGCGTGAGATTGAAAAACCGGTTTTGGGGCTTACATCACAACATACCAACAAAAATGTAGTCTCCCTCGCAGCCTTTTTTTGGGGGGGGGAGGTTGTCATGCAACGCCCCCCCCCCCAAAAGAAGAGCGTTGCGTGACAGCCCTAAAAACAGCTGCGAAGAAGACTAACAAAAATGGCGAGCGTAGAGGGAGAGTTATATTTCTTGACTTCTTAAGCCCTGGCCAAACATTCGCAACATTTCAACGCAACATCCTGCAACATTGTTGCATCATGTTGTGACGATGTTGTGAAGGGGCCGGCCAAACGCACGCAACATTTCAACGCAACATTTTACGGGTTGTCGATTTTTATGTGCCAACACCATCCAACATGTTGCAACATATCGCAACAGGGTGGCCAAACGTGTGTTCTGGCGCTTTGAAATAGCAAATGAGCCTAGCGCGCATGCCCTAGTGCAACAATGTTGCGTGAATGTGGCCAAACGAGTACAACATCATGCAACATCCAAAATGTTGCACGAAAAATTTGACCGTTTTCAAATTTGAGCCAACACCATCCAACATGTTGCAACATATTGCAACACGGTGGCCAAACGTGTGCAACATGTTGTGCCCAACAATGTTGCAAGATGTTGCGTTGAAATGTTGCGAGCGTTTGGCCGGGGCTTTATAGAAATGCACTTGATTACGCTCTAATGTGCAGGTTACGCAAATGTTATCTATTGCATAACCTGCACATTATGCAAAAAGTTATACATCGGCGAAACAGGAGGACGACTAGGTGACCGATTCCGAGAACATCTTCGTGATGTTGAGAAAGATGACAAAGACGCATCCAAGCCTGTCGCTCGGCATTTTAATCTCCCTGACCATTCCAAACAACACATGTCGATCTCCGGCCTTTCCCTACATCAAGGTACCACGGAAAGCCGTAAAAATCTCGAGCAGAAACTGATCTTTCAAATTGGCACTCTTAATCCCCACGGTATCAACGAGCGCTTTTCATTCAATTAATTTATTCCTGTTTTTCACGTTACCATGTTACCACCAATAGCGTAGCTCCATTTTCTGTATATAAACCATACACAACCCACAACTCCTCGATTCGCTCCGACGAAGGGCTAACGCTCGAAACGTCAGCTAATCGAATCCCTGTACGGTGGTCAATTTACATTATCAACTCCGTTGATAAACCAAATTTTCGTGTTAAATTTAAGATAAGTAACTAACAATAACCTTGACAGAAGCTAAAAATAATTTGCATATTAAAAGATGCAAACTAATAAAAATAAAGCTTTTCGCTGCTTACATTTTCATTTGGGGTATGTTTCAATTCTCTAATTAGTAGAGTCTCCCTTATCTTGCAATGCGTATCTGACCGACCTTTTGCTAATATCTCAAAGTGGTCCCATTTTAAGTTGCGACCAGTTGACGTGACGTTGGCGTGATAGCAGATGCATGACAGCTACTGTTCAGTTTTTCTGTCATGCAATCTGCGTTTTGTTTTTCCAATGTTGAAATCCTGGCAGTCCCAACAACTGGCCTTATAAACAACTTTTGACATTTGGGACAGTTAAAAGATATAGTTTTATTTTTGTTTTCCAGCAATGCGTTTTATTAGGGAGTTAAAGAAAAGAGGATGCGACGGCAACGAAAACGTCATTTCAAAATATATCTTCTCGTTATTGTAGCTCTTTCGCGATTATTCCAATCTGTTCAACTTGTAAAATGTCAGCGAACTATCCAGGAACTAAATTTCTATGAACGGCGTTAAAGTAAAGTAAAGAAAAAGAAGAAAATATTACCATCATGTCATGTGCTCACGTTCTCGCCAAAACCTAATATTTGGTCATTTCACGTTGTTGTTTTGCAGAGGACGGCAAAGAAATGTACCAAAATGCAAAACGCACGTGCAGAGCTATTGTTTTTGCTCATTATACCTATTTTTGTGAAGTTCTCGTTGACGTTCCCGTCCTCGTTTCTTAAGCTCCCTATTGTCATGTTTATCACCGCAGTTTGTGTGTTATTTCATCAAGTCTCTCCCCGCTCCGCTCCTTCCCTCCCCTCCCCTCCCCCTCCCCTCTCCGTCTCCTCCCCACCCCACCCCACACCTCAATAGACCTCGTTTTCTCGGTTCGTACTGTAAGTTACGGATCCTCGTTTTTTTGCCATTAATTCATGGCCCGCGCGCTTCGCGCTTGGGCCATAAATCAACAGGAAAATACTCGGCACTGTAATCAGCGCGAACGTTGGGCACTAATGACATCATCATGCTGTAATGGCGCAAGCAAGAAAACAAAATGGCGGACGATTTGTTGTGTTACTGTACTGTCTGCAGTAACCAAAGGAAGGAAGTGATTTAATGAATGGTCATTGGCAATAGCTGCTTCCTTTGTTTCCGGAGACCAATGAATTCAAATGGTGGACAGTATGGTTTAGAGAATGGCGTTGAGCCGTTATTCATTGTCGGCGGCCAGGATTGATTTTTCGACCTCCAGAGTCCGGCATTTTTGGGAGTGATGGAGATCCTAACATTTTCTTTCATCGCGTTGATTCCGATCAAATCATTTACCAGCCTCGCCGAAAAGAGAGCTAAACTAATTGGAAAATATTTGATGGGGGACGCTTTAGGTGAAGGATCTTACGGAAAAGT
>JAEMWC010000505.1:0-2500 GCA_016490735.1 Pachyseris speciosa
AAAAATCTCAAATTTGCATAAAGTTGTTTTGGTGTAATTTGTTCCGGAAGATATCACAACTCGATCGCTGTGACAGTTCTATATTTAGAGACAAGTTTGCGAATTCTTGTTTTCACGTGACGTAAGGAAAAAAATCAAGTTCACTTGAAATTTAGATTTTTTTACCTTCATCAGGTAAATGACATTTTAAGAATATAAATGCTGGCCTGTTTTTAGCCAAGTAACACGCTTTGTTTTGAAAATAGAGCAGTTTGAATTTCGATTTTTTTTTACAATGCGTGACATCTGGATTGCTTCTGAGAAACATGTCACATACACGGAAACGATTCGCCTTGTGTTTTCGAATTCTGAATAACCAATATGTTAAGAGAAGTGTTTCAAGCTTAGCAGAGAGAAAAAATGTCTTGAGAGAGCCAAAGGAAACTCCAGATGTTGCCACTTAATTTAGAGGTAAACACCGACAGCTGACAACGAATATGGATGGCAACTCTCAAAACAGTTTAACACGCTTTGTTCGCACATGAACAAAAAGGCCTTCTGCGAACCCAAAAGCAAACCATTAGCCCAATAGTTTCGAGAATCAGAAAGCGTGCGTCCGACTTCTGCATCACAAAGGTATCCCGAGTAAACGCTCATAGAGCGTCTTGTTACAAGGAAATGGAGGGCATGCCATGGAACAGAAAGTGGCCCACTGCATAAACACCTCCATGGATAAAAATGAGAAAGCACTACGCTTGCAACGCATTTGTGTCAAGCTTAGGAAGTTCACTATAGGTGTAATATATGATACTGATCTATCATAATGCGAATATACATTAATAGTCATATATGCGAGCTATTTGTGAAACACAACATGAATGGACACCATTGCAGCGAAGAGAGAAAACTATCGCTCATTTTAGGCTAGAACGCCTGAAAACGTTTCATTCCGATACCGTGGAACCAGTGAAACATTTTTTGAGGCACTAAAAGAAAATAAAAGAATAAGAAGGAAGTTCATCAATTCCTCCCTGTTATCTCTTAATAAACTCAGTGCAGCAACGATTCAATTTGAGAGGAACTCTACTATTTTCCCACGTCGAGATAAAACCGCAAGCGTGCAGTATGTTGACAGCATCTTCATGATGATAAAACTTGAAACATAGAACATATTCCGGGACGCCATTTCGTTATTTCTGTTAAACTCAATCAATTTGTCCGTGTTTTTGTTATTAGTGAACTTAAGCACCGGCGTTTTTGACCGGAAATGAGGCGTTTTCTCTTTCTACTCGCGTTGGCGCTACCACATTTGGCCACGTCCGGCAGCTCATTCAGTTCGAAGGTTGATTTGTTGAAGGCCACAAATACGCCTTTTTGTTTTGTTTGATGCTTAGTTTTCCTCTACTATGAGTTTCTACCTCTAGATCGGGTACTGGTTTTATAGGACTTTCTAACCTTTGTCGGGCAATGTTTTACCCCATTGAGATTAACCTCAAATGTGTAATAAATGGGAAAAAAAAAACATCTAGACCGTAAAGTTGCTTATTTGGAGATCCACTAAATTTGCCCTACCCTCGACCCTCGACCCTCGACCTCTACCCTCGGCGACTTTTACCCTCGGCCCAACCTCGCTCCCAGGGTCCTCTCCTCTTCCCGCGCCCTGGAGCGACCATCGACATTTAGCTACACGCGGCGTCAAGTGTTTCCACAAGTAGTTTGCGACGGATTCTCGCATATTTACTAAATTTGGCATGATAAATCGATCTATGCTGGTTGTCTTTTTGTTTATATGAAAAATATGAAAAATTTTGCGTGACATCGTCGAATCTGGGTCTCCTCTGGGCGAGAATTCTGGGACGGAGGTCACCATCCGGGACCTGAGATTGGTCACGCAACACCACTCAAGTCAAATAACCTTAAGATCACGATGAAATTGTGTAAATCTCTGCCGTCAAATTCACTCGTAAAATGCAGAAAGGAAGTAGACAGCCCATGGTCTTGGCTTGTTTGTTTCTGTGCAACCGTCATTATCGCTCTGACTCTTGGCACCTCGCTAAATTTCGGAATTCTGTTTCCAGTGCTGATGGATCATTTTCAAGAAACCCGTGAGCGAACAGGCAAGTTTCTTTTAGCAAAGCAAATACTAAGCCTGGAGCAAACTCCAGGAGCAAGCTAGTTAGTGGAGTAACTGTTAGAATACCCCTTCACTTGAAGAAGCAACTTGCATATGGCCGTGAAAGATGTTTTGCACGTTATGCACATACCATCGGCTCCCCGTGGGGCGACGACCCCGGGCTTACCAAGGAGATAATTATGTGGGGGAATACAAGGAGATGGATGGGATACTTTGCCCGAAGGTAGGGGAAATTCTCGACATTGTTTTACGATCAAAGATTGGGGAGTGGTGGAATTCACGAGTTTGTAAAGGATGTCAGGGGTTTTTCTGCTGATCGCGTTAGAGACACCTCACCCATACCAGGGGACTTTGTCTTGAAAGATTTCCCGATATCCCGGGGAAATT